>VZRZ01006728.1:826063-883747 GCA_013398175.1 Climacteris rufus | reverse complement strand
TCTTTTTTTCTCCTTAAATGTATATACCTGGAACGACTTACATGGCTGAAAGAAATTCCTAGGAGTGAAATCGCATTTGGTAATACCCGATTTCAAGGAGAAGGATTCTGGCAAGCTATACTGGAAATATATAAAAATATGTTAAATACAGAGTTTACAAAATATTAATCAGACACAGGGTGAGATGCTTAGTTATGAATACGTTCCATGTTTTTATACACGTACATTAAAGGAAGTTCATTCTCTTCTTAGTGAAATAACTGTTCATTAAAACATTCAGAGAGCAATTGTGTGCATGTATATATGAACGCATAGATAAATTCACACCTGAAAACAATTCCAAAAATAAAACTCTTTCACGCAAACTAAACTTGTAATTTCACAAACACCACCCCTCTGCTTTACTTCTCCTATATCCCCTATGCATCTTTCCTAGCTACATGCTAAAGATTAGACAAAAGAGAAGTGGGAATGTTTAGTGGATTCTTCACTGGTTTGAAGTATGCATCATCCCAGCAGTTTCTCAAAAAAAAAAAAAAGAGCTTGAAAAATATATTAAGTATATCACCAAAATACAGATGGAGGAGAGCTCAATCACTGTTTTTCTCAGATGTTTTCAGTAGATTTGATCTCATTTCTGCAATAGAAGCACACATATAGAAAGCCATTCCCACTTAATTCTGAACATGCAGATGGATAATGAAAAATCTGGATCAATACCAAATGTGCAATTTAGATACAGACCATGTAGTCATATGAAGTCTTTTCCTCCTAAAACATATTTTCTATAAAGACACACCTTACAAACCTCACAGAATTTCAACACAGAAAAATCTCTTAATTTAGATACAAATTTGTGAATTAAAAATAAATTAAGAGAAAGAAAAAGGAAAAGAGGATAATTTAATGTTCAGAATTAAATACATTGTTTTCCATTCTCCAAAACACACTAGTGATAACCACTGACTTTGCTATTTTAAAGGAAATTATTATGCTTTAAACCAAATTCCATTCCCATATTTGCAGTGAATTTTTTGCTATTAATCCTTTGGATTAGCAGTTCTCTTGTAGAAATGATTTCTAAAAAACAGAAAATTACAAAAAAAAGTGAATAAACCCATACATTTGGGCGTGTTGAAGTACTTTACTGAAAGTTTACAAAGGCCATCAGAACAGTTTTTTTTTTATTCCACAAGAGTTCTAAATATAAGTAACTTATTCAGAATGTCTTTCATCTATTAATTTTTTTCTAATTCATAGTACAAAACTGTAAGCATTTGCAAACAAAAAAACAAAAACAGAAACATAAAACACCCAAAACAAGCAAACAAAAAAGTAAACAAAAAATTCCATGTGTTACCGGAGGTGAAGTTACAGAAATTGCATATTCCCAAGGGTGTATTCATGTTGTCTGAAACTCTTAGAGTGGTAATTTTTTATCTGACAAGTATTAGATGAAAAACAACTATATGCTTCAACTGTAGAATAGAGGTGTGTTTTTAGTAAGTAAAAATTACTTCTTTCACCCTCTAAGTGGTAGGCAGAACATTTATGAAAGTACTTAGGCATCAGTAAAAGAGCTCAGGGGGCAAAAGTCTGTTCAAATGAGATGAAGAAACACAAACCAGCTATCCCCCCTCCACTCCCAACCCACCAAAAAACCCAAAGCCATAAGCAAAAAAAACCCAAACACCTGCCCTTTTGCAAACGTAGCATTAGAACTGATGAGATCAAAAAAAGAAGACTGTAATTCACCCGCAATGCAGTGTTGCATACGCTACTCAGTGCTTTAGGTGTCTAAATTAGCTGTGAAAAATAGACCACGTTACTGTCAGGTTTGCACCAGTGTTCTGTCACAGGAGCACTTCCCTCTTGAACTCTACAAATTGCAGATGAAGGCAGGTGGCAGCCTGCTAGCTAGTCTCCTCAAAGAAGTAGGTTTTGGAGCCCTGGGTCCCCAGACCATAAACATGCTGCGGCGCTGAACAGCGTCACCCCGCTGCTGCCCGGATGTGCCTCCCGCAGGCCTCAGCTGCTCCTGTGGCTGCAAGGCTGCTTGCATCTCCACATCCCTCGGCGCTGAGCAGCTGTAAACCCCGTGCGGGTGCTGCAGGGCTGGCCTCTGTGGAAAGAGGCTGTGGGGCTGCCCAGCGCAGGACACAGCGCTGGATACAGCCACCTCCTCCCCACTCACCGAATAACACAGCCGAGCCCTTCTGAAAAGATCGTGGTAGCTGGGCAAAGGAGATCATGGAGAAAATACTTTTCAAAAAGGGCAAAAATGCTGTATAGTCGGGTGGGGAGAGGGTGGGGGGAGAGTAAGTAGTGGGAAACATAAGGGTGAACACTAAGGGCAGAGAAGGAAAGGGAGGAGCTCCTCCCGGTGCCACCACTGAGGTTTCCATGTAGCCAATAGAGAGACGCACACAGTGGAGGAGGGAAAAAGAGTGAGGAAGATGCACCAGAGACAAACCGCTGTGTCCTGACCATGCTTCTCTCCCCGACTCCCTGCCCGTCCAAACACACTCTCCTGACACGTTGCCAGGGGCACCTAGAGGAATCAGGACTGAAAATTGAAGATCAGCCTGAGGGTGATAAAAGGTGTTGTTTTAGTATTTGTATTTGTTTCTCACTACTTGAATCTGTTTTATTGGGCAATAAATTAAAATCATTCTCTCCCAAACCAAGTCTCTTTTGTCAATAACACTAACTAGTAAGTGATCTGCCTGCCTTTACCTTGACTCATGGGCTTGTTTCATCTCATTTTCTTCTCCTGTTCTGCAGAAGAGATAGTAAACGAGCACCTGGGTGGACCTTGACTATTTGCCAAGGCTTAACATCACAACAGGTTTCTCAAGTAAAGACTAAACTTGTCACTCTTACTGCTACAGTTCCATTTGCTTTCACATTTTTTTCCTCAGTTCAATCCTCGTTTTGCCTCTCTTTCTCCTTTAGAGGTAGAGGCATGTGTCATAGCTCCTTGTGCAATTTGACCTATTTAAGCAGCAATGTGTCATCCTCTAGATGTATGTAGGAATGTAACAATTCTCAGTCATTTTTTACCTCAAGTTTCTGCTGCTTTTTCTTCTCATATCCACATCTCTTACTATCTTCTCCTATATATATGTTAGATCTTTCCTCATTTATCTCCCCTGTTTCTTTTGTAATACCTTATTTAGAAGCTCAGTTTTCCCACTGACAAACTACACTACCTCTACAAAAAAGAAAAAATGAGACAAGCATCATTATGTAAAAGAAAGGTACGGGGGGGGAGGGGGGGAAGGAAGAAAAAGCCTGAGTTTTCTTGCAAGGGTGCACTAGAGAATTGAACTGCAGTGAACACTGCTGCTTTCTTTTGCCTGGCTTTGGGGATCTTTTGTGCTTAATCTCTTAGAAATTTGTCTTTGAAAGTTCAGTTCTCCCTCTGTGGACTCCTATGCACCCTGTTGACATTGCTTTTTCCAAGTCAGCAAAACCTAAAAGAAAGCACTGTTTGTAAGAGTATTTTTTTCTTTCTCACATTGACACCAAAAACATATGAGCTGAAGGCATGAGGCTTGTTTTATAGCACCATGTCTTTTGTGAACAGGTGTATCTTGGAAAAGGGGGACAATAATAGGTGAAGAGTGGGCCATGACAAAAATAATAGAACAGAAAGGTTCCCAAGATATGATCTTTCACGTTTTTCTGCCTACTTAGCACATTAGTAATGAAATAAATCTGTTTCCTCAGGTATTGTTACCTGAACAAGCAGAATTCTGATGCTTCAAGTCTTTCCAGCCTTTCCAACCTGGATTTCATGCCACTGTGTTTAAATTGTATAAGAAATGAGTAAAGCCAATGACCATAAACTGGTCCCCATCTTGTCTTGATATTACACTGTCTTACAGATAAAAACCTTATTTAAAATATAGCTTAAGAAAAAGCAAAAAAACCCCAGTCTTAGTATGGTGAAGAAAGAATAGTAATAAGAAAATGCATGAGTTTGAATAATGGTCTCAGCCTATTTCTGTTCTTTCCTTTCAGACCCCTTGCTGGCCTTTCCTCATGTCTCCACACTTAAGAAGAAGGAAAAAAACTCATAGTGAATAATTTAGTAATCTGTAAAGTTGCTTTGTGTTCATCTACCAAAATACAATATTTCAGCATGGAGAGAACTAGCCCTGTGCAGGTTCAATTACTTGTTTCTTCTTACAAGTTCTTCAGCCCTGAGTACCTATGTGCCAGCCACCATTAAGACTGTTTAAACATTTCAGGGTTTTTTATCTTCATAGTATGGCAGAGTTAAAATATTCCTATTTTCAGGCTATTCAGTGATCAGTCGTGAATTTGCTCTGTGTTCTTTGCCTTTTCCCTCTGCTCCTAATTTCTGCAAAACAAATTTTTATAAGAAATTCCAGCAATATTTGACTTTCAAATATGTAAGAAGGAATTGACAACCATTACCAGCTTAGATTCTTCATGACACCACCCATCATGAAAACATTTCTGAAAAATCTGCAAGGGTGGTGCACAGGCCCAAGAATTATTATGCCATTTCCAGTATGGGAACAGTGGTCTATTACTGTTTTTCGCAGTGAAGCTCTTCTACTCCATTTTCAATCCCAGGGTCGATTCAAGAATTAAGTCTAACCACATGCACATTTTTGTCTACATCAACCTTTAAGGAGCCTTCTGAGTTGCCAATTAGTAATGGGTGTTTGCCAGGCCCTAGTTTCATTGCTGCAAAATGGGGCACATGAATGCACCTCTTGAGGGAGGTATTTAGTCAGTATTTCTGTGGTGTAAGTATGAGTTCTTTATTGGCATTTCAGAGAGTGAAATGCAAAGATCAAGAGTGGCACAAATTTTTCCCAGCAATGTCAATAGAAGAAAAAACATTAAGTGCAAGAAGAAAGGAAAGAGCGATGCCTTAGAATAATTAATAGCAGATCTGAAAGCCGTTGTGCAGTGAAAAAATACTTAGTGAATCTGAGCCATGGTAGTCCAAAATAAGTGAACTACCCCTCAATGTCCAAAATGTGAAGATGCTATGAATCTTACTAGCAAGGCACTCACCTAGTTCTGCAAACTACTAATGTATCAGAGTGAGAGCTCTCAGCCTCGATAAATGAATTGCAAGAAGTGCTTCAAAAGTTTATAAGATTTTTATTGTTTTGGTATTTCTACAGTTTCTTCAATATGTGTTGAAAGAGTATAAAATGTAAAAAAAAAAAAAAGAAACCAGTGAAAACCATCTTATCTTGACAAGATGTTTACTTTTATGATCAGGACATCATATTATGCTTGAGTGGACTACGTGCTGTGAGCACATTGTTATCATCATCTGAGGTAATCACACTGAATTTTAATTTTGTTGTGGGATGTTAATTTGGAATTTTATGGCCACCAAGCACATGTTTTGCTTGAGAAGACTTAATCGGATGATACTATTATTTAGCATAAAATTTCCAATGGGCAAATTAAGCTTAAGTGTTTATCTCTGTAGATCCTTGGGAATCTAATAAAGTGCACTGGAATCAGATTGAAGATAACAATAATATACAGCAAATCACATAGTTTTTTCAAACAAATAAATAAATTCTGATATTTGAGGAAAAAAATCATTAGACTGACTTTCTATTTCAAGTTTGACACTGAACCAGTTAAGTGTTTGTGCAAGTATACTTACTCAGGGATTAGCACTACATTAATTTGAACTAGAAAGGAAAAAAATATATCACTCTCCTTTTCATATGCAACAACTGTATTTATGCAGCCTTTAGCTCTATTCCTCTTGTAATTCAATGCAATTTAGTGTTTAACTGATACTATATTTTAAAAAATTAGAATGTTATCTTTATGTACTTCATCAAAATTTAGCTGTTTTATGCAAGTTGATGAAAGGTATACTTTTGTGATTTTATGCAAACTTTAATTGTCAAAGGAAGGGAACTCCCTTCTGAAGCCATTAGCTGTGAGATGTGTGTGAACACAAGAAAATTTTGTGGAAGACTTAAAAATCCCAATAAAATAATTCACTCAGTTAAATTTTTATATGTTAGTGGATGACTTCTGTATTTAAGCTCACTCACCAAAGAAAGATTTTCCAAGACTAACTCCTAATTCTAGGAATTACCAAAACAGTCTCTTACTGGGATGAACACTCTGATAACCCACCATCTCTCATTAGTCTTTTGTTGTCAAGGACAAAGTAATTTTCTGCAATTTCTTTATTTTTCCTCCTAAGATATAGGAGAAAACAAAGATGTAGGAATCAAATCGTGTCTTGCCAGATCACCAAGAAATAACAGTGTAAAACAGCGTATTAAAAAAACAGTTAATTTGGAAGAAATCCTGACCATTGCAATTATAGATTTATTATTTAAAAATGCTATCTCTTCCTTCCTTTAAATAATTTCTTTTATCTTACATTACAAAGAATTTCTTACAGTCTGAAATTAATTTTTAATAGTATAGTCTAAGAACCATCATCTTATTTAACATAAGTTTTAAAAGGTTCCCTCTCCTACTTCCCAAATATAAAAACAATAAAAAATATTGAAAGGAAAAAGATATATAATGTTGATTTCTTTTTTTGGGTAACTTACAGTAAAAAGATTTACAGGTTGCAAACTGGCAAGGGCTATTCTTGCTTGATCCACATTTTGTGTTTCATTCCACTCTTCCATTGATTAAAAAATTATTTTTTAACCTGTGGTACTAGGACATTGAAGTGGATTAACCACACATCATCTCCCTCAGTCAGGGAGGAGAGTCAAAACAAACAGCTCTATCACACACCTTTTCATTTGTACAGTTGAGAGAAAACATAATGAAAGAAGGGCTCATAGTTCAAGATAAAGGCAGGGAGATCACACAGCAATTACCGTCATGGGCAGAACAGGCTCAGCTCAAGAAAATTAATTTATTACCAATCAAAGCACAGTAGGTTAATGAGAAATAAAACTAAATCTTAAAAACACCCTCCACCCACCCTTCTCTTCTTTCCACACTCAAGTCTATTCCCAAATTCTCTACTTCCTCCTTGCCAATGTTGCAGGAGGACAGGAAGGGGGGTTGCAGTCAGTTCATCATACTTTGCCACTCTTTCCTCATACTCTTCCAGGGAGACAGTCTTGCCCAATTTTCTCCAGTGTGAGTCCTTCCCACAGGCTGTGGTTCTTCATTAACTGCTCCAGCAGAGGTCTTTTCCATGAGGCTGCAAATTTTGCCAACAAATCTACTCCAGCATGAGCTCCTGTCTCCATGGAGCCATAGGTCCCACTAGGAGTCTGTTCTGGCAAGAATTTCCCACTCCGTTGGGCATTCCCTTGCTCCAGCATGGGATCCTTCAGGCATGGCACATGATACTCTGCTCCATGGACCTCTAGGGGCTGTTAGGGCATAGCTGCCTTTCCATGGTCTTCACCACAGCCTGCAGAGGAATCTCTGCTCCAGCACCTGGAGCACATCCTTCCCCTCCTTTCCACTGATCTTGGGGGTTGCAGAGTTCTTTCTCTCACATATTCTCTCTTCTCTCTTCTCTGACTGCAATTGCACCAATGCAGCAACAGCAACAATTCTCCCCTTCTCAAATCTGTTTTCCCAGAAGCACTACCACCATCTCCTATGGGGTCAGCCCTGGACAGCTGCATGTCCATCTTGAAGCTAGGTGGCTCTGGCTCCATCAGACATTGGGGATGCTTCTTGCAGCTTCTTGGAGAAACCACTCCTGTAGCCCCCTGCTTCCAAAACCTTGTCATGCAAACACAATGATGATCATGGTAATAATAATAATTATTATTATCACTACTGTTATGAAAACTAGAGCTGGATAGACAAAACCCAATAGAAACAAGCAAGGCACATTACAGCTTATGACTCCTGACCAGTTCCCAGCCCATCCTTGAGCAATGATCTGCTGTTCCCAGTCAACTCCCCTCCATTTATATGTTGTTGCATGATGCAACATTGCATGATGTTCTGTGGCATGGAATAGCCCTTTGATCAGTTTGTGTCAGCTGTCCTGGCCATGCTTCATCCCAGATTCTTGTACAGCTCCTCATTGGCAGAAAATGAGACACAGAAAAATCCTTGGCTGAGGATAAACACAACTTAGCGAGAACCAAAACATCAGTGTGTTATCAACATTATTCTCATACTAAATCCAAAACACAGCACTGCACTAGGTACTACGAAAAAAATTAACTCCATCCCATCCTATTAAAATTATATAGCCTATTAAAAGTAGCAACAGTGCTAACATGAGAATTACTTGGTAAAAATGCTTAAGTAAAAATAGGTAAAACTCATATTAGTTTTGATGATTATACAGCAATTCTCTAAACTCCATAATTGATCATTTTTTGTACATTTTTGAATGCCATATAGGAAAGGGAAGATTATTAGCAGTAAAACATAAATTGTGGAATAAATTCTTTTGCTTTTTTATAACTCAAACTATTAAAAAATATGCCCCAAATATGATCTCATGCACATTTTCTTGATATCGAGCATTTCTATGAGCAGTGTTGTATTTGTGTATTTCTGCAGTGGGCTTTGGCAGGAAGGAGGAAGAGAATTTCCTAATGCTTTATTGTATTAGAAACCCTACTTTGTATAGTTTGCTAACCCTAAGACAACAGTAATGAAGAGAAAATATATCAGTGTAATAACTTGACAACCACATTTATCTATAAAGGGGATTGTTTCATATCAGATCCCACCTTCAGCTCTATGAAACTGTACTATTATGGAAAGAAATCAAATATTGAGAGTGAAATATCCAGAACACTAATTTTTTTGTTAGCTATTTATCTAACAAGCAAAGTTCTGTATCATTTTCCAGTTGCATAGGCACAAACCTAATGAAGTAGCAGAATCACTGGAACCAAGGAGCATTTTATTTTCTTCAATTTTTATAAACGTATAGGCAGACCCAAAAAGAGCAGTGTTCCATTTTAAGCACCAGTACAAAACCATATGTAAATGAACACATATCTGAGTAAAGACAGTGCTTATAATTTTATCAAAACCATGCTGACTCAAATCAAATCAGCTGTTCCTTTCTGCTTGTTTTGTCTTTTGGTGCTAAATGAAAGATATTGAGAAAAGTACACCAAAAAATTCCTACCCAAACTTTAGACTTCCACACCAACTGTCTTTCATGTCTGCATATAGGGTAGTTCCTTCTTAGCAGAAGGTTGCTTCTGTCCACTGTTGAATGAATTTGTATGTTTCTAATAGTTTTTTTTTAAACTTGATGTGTTTGAAGTTGTGTTGGGTTTATCAGGAGCTAGTTACAACTTTGGGTGTTTCCATTCACTTTGTCCCTGATGACATTTTCTAGGGCTCCCATTGATTTGCTAAGGGCACCGTAGTTCTTCTCAGTGAATAAAAATGTGCCTACATGGAGTACGTAGCCAAATTAATCTACCATGAGACCTCAGCCCTTGATCCACATGCCATGGTTCTTGATAGAGTATGATAATACTATCTTGTAGTAGGAAAAGAAAGAACCACTAACTAGACAGAACAGTTTTATGAATACCCTTATATTTGTGTTCTTCTGGTATTCCTTTTTTTAATGTATCCTTTTTAATTTGGAAAAGAAAAGAGAAAAATAACCTGAAAAAAAATAAAATAAAATAACCTGAAGAGGAGAATTTCAGGTCCTTTCCCTCTCTCTCTCTCTCTCTCTCTCTCTTTTTTTCTTTTAATTTCCAAAAGTGCATTTTTGTTTTCCTTCTCACTGCACATTCAGAATATATAGCTATGCATTAGGAACTGATGATGAGATTTTTAACTTTCTGGGAGGGAAAAAATTTCAGAAAGAGATTATAAAAATGTTGAGGAATGACTCAAAAATCAGCAGAATTTGAGATTTATTTTTTTTTTTAATTTAACAGAGCATTATCTATTGTCATTAGTCAGAGTGCAGCAGTTTTGGTTTTCCAGGAAAAGAGGTGAATATGCAGATATGAATGAGTTAATTTTAAACCATTCCTCAGTTATGTAAATGCACAAAATGTAGTGCCACTTTCTATTCTTATTACAATTGTGAGACTGTCACTATAATTGATTAATGTTGTGCCATTCTTTCCCAGTGATCTCTTTGTCACAAGAATGAGCTATCACAGAATTTTAATGCTGATTACATTTTAGTTTTCATAATGTATTCTCATTTTCATTCTAGTGACAAAGGTTGGCACAAAATCAGACCATATTCATAACAAAGACTGCAAAAATAAAGCAGGAAACTGTATAGAATCCATCTTCATGACAATCTCAGAACAATGAGAACAGAAATATCACAAAACAAAGCTTTTTGTTCTTGTGGCAGTCTTGGTATTGTAACATCACAATACTCTAAAATGCATTTCTGAATCTTTTGGATTGGCTGTATTAAACTCATTGCAGCGTGGATATCCTTCATAGTATTTTAAAAGGAGAGAGCTGGGGAGAAAAGCCTTGTATCAGAATGTGATTTGTTAGAAACAGTTGGATGGATAATGGAAAACACCTTTTGGCTGGTTGTTAATTCCTAAGTCTACTCTGAGTTACTGGCAGGGGGGAGTAGGAACAAGCAGGGAGGAAAATAAAAACAATGGTTGTTTTCCATAGAACCCTTATATCACAAAGTAGCTATTTCTTCCTGGACTTTGTGTTAGTACAATTGTTTGATAGACCGCTAATATGGCAAAACTGTGAGTATCAAGAAGAAAAACAGTCAGTGAGTTAGAAATAATTACAATTTATTGAAGTTATGTATTGCAAAGTTATGAATTATGCATATTCTTCAGGTTCTCTTATTTCTTTTTTTTTGTGTATACTACTACCTCTCTTTCTTGATGGTCTCCTTTTAAACTGATCTTAGCCACTATGCTTTTTCCCAGTCCTACATCATGACTGCCTTGACTGTGCTATCAATAGGATTTACTGTTCTCAGTAGGATTTTGAACTTTTGGACTTCATTTTTCTGCACAATCAGAGACATTGTGTACATTTTGTCCCTTCCTTAAGAGGGGCTCCTAATGAAGTCCTGTGGAGATAGATGCTTTACTTTACATTTGTTCTTATCATCTTTCTTCTTGAATGTAGGGGATGAGAACTTTCACATCTACCTACATTCTCTGAATATATGAAAGAGTATGGCAAATAACTTCTGCTTTGTTCACTGCCACTCCAACTGCGAAGCTGACTTGGCTACTGTGTCTTCATATCTTCTCGGTGGCTCACTTCTCAGTATCCAAAGACAGCTCAAGCAGTTCTGGTATCCTCTCAGCTGGACATACCCAACACAATTGTCCTAAGAACACTCACTGTCTTTCAAGTCAGCATTAGCCTGTAACTGAGTACACTGTTCAATTCTCTTCACAGCAAAATCCTCACCAGAACGTTCTGAAACCTCTAGAAGATTACTAACTGTTGCAGCCCAGAACATACTAGACCTCTCTCTTCTGAAATGGAACACGATAGCCCTGGAGTTTTGTCACTCAAGGGCGATTGATTAATACCATCCACATATGAAATGTGATCTAGTTCTTGAAAATCTTCCTCATATGGAGATATTAAACTAATTGATAAGTCTAAACATCTTTCCATCATACAGTAGTAAGAGGGTCATATTTGTCATACTGATCGTATGCTTCTCTGTTAAAAGGAAATAGTGCAAGATTGACAAATTCAACTGAAATACGGAGTTCCCAAGTTAGGGTGTTCTGTTAAGAAAATCTACAGCTGTCAGGGATGACAAAATAGCCTTTTTCCTGAAGGTCTGAGCACGTACTCCTTAAAGTCACCTGCATCACAAATTTTAAGGAAAATAAACTAGAAAAATTGCTTGCAAAGTGGGCATCCTGCTTTGGTATTTGACCACTCCTGAACAAAGCAGAAACAGAACCTGTGGAGTCAGTGATCTAGATAGCCAATATTGTCAAATCTGCTCAAATGAATGGGGGTTTAGAAACAGGAGATGTCTATGTAAGACACCAGGTGTACTTGCTTTGCCTAGAATAGATCTAAATTTCTTCACAGTAGCTTGTATGTTTTGGATTTGTGATGAAAATGGTGTTAATAACCACTGGGATGCTTTATTTATTGCTGAGCAGCATTTACTCAAGGCACTTTCTGCAAGCAGCCTGGGGGTTTACATGTAGCTGGGAGTGAGGCAGGTGGGACAAGTGACCCTAGCTGATCACAAGGGTATTCCATACCATATCATGTCACACTTAGCAATAAAAGCTGTGAGAAAAAGAAAAAAAAAAAAGAAGAAGGAAGTGGGGAACATTCTGAGTTATGACATTCCCAAGTAAATTTTGTGCATGACGTAACCCTGCTTTCCTGGAGATGGCAGAACACTTGCCTGCTGATAGGAAGTTGGGAATTAATTCCTTGTTTTGCTTTGCTTACAGGTGTATCTTTTGCTTTCTTTTTTTAAACTGTGTTTATCTCAACCCATGAATTTTCACCCTTTCAATTAATTCTCCCTCTAGGGGTTGTAAGCAATCAACGGTGTCATACATAGCTGCCGTCCAGGGTTAAACCACACCAATCATAGAATCATAGAACCTTAAAATCTTAGAATGGCTTGGATCTGAAGCTTTATCAAGATCATCTACTACCCTGCCATGGACAGCGAAACCATTCACTAGACTAAGTTGCTCAAAGCCTGCATTCAACCTGACATTCACTACTTCAGGGATGGAACATTCACAGCTTCTCTGGGCAAACTGTTTCTTTGTCTCACTACCATCACAGTATAGAATTACTACTCAATATCTAATCTAAATGTCCCCTCTTTCAGTCTAAAACCCATTACATCCTGTTACTACATTCCCTAAATAAACAGCTCCTAAATCCGGGCTTCTCTTCAACAGTTTGAACAACTCCAACTCTCCCAAGCTGTCGATTTTGGAAAGTGTTTTAGCCTCATCTTCATGATGCTCCTCTTGGAAGCCTATGTGTTGGGATCTGGTCCAAGTAACTTGCAGTAGCTTTGGGGAAAATGTTGTTATTCACTGCAAACTTTTAGCTGCTGTTGTTGCCTAAAAAGGCTAGCCCAAAAACTGAGGCCAGGCAGGAGTAAGGGAATAAAAGGTGGGTATTAATTCGAAAGACCTTCAAAGGTATGTTTAGGGCAGACAAAGCCCCCTCCTTGGTGCATCAGCCAAAATGGACGACAAGTCACGCGTTCTCCACACCTGTATAGGTTTGGTCCATTTGCATATCAGCATAGATTACCAATTAAAACTTTGCAATTTCCCCCTAGCTCCCTTAGCTCACTCTCCCCCGCAACGCCCTCCCTTTAGCAGCTTGGGTCTGGGAAACCTAAGTGTCCTTGAAGACTAAGACCAGAGTGGCACTCTTGTGTCTATAGAGAAAGCATACACACCAGGCAATACAGAATTTGAAAAATATAAGGGTTAAAACCTAAGGCAACACTGTGAAGTCATCTTCTACAAAAAAAAAAAAAAAAAGAAAAAGAAACAGAAAGATCATTATTCTTCCAGAAAGAAAATAAATTATAGGGTATAGACAAAGTAACTCACACCAATTGCTTCAAGGTTTAAAAAGCAAACAGTAGCCAGCACTAAGAAAATATCAAAAAAGCATCACTAACTACTTTGCTTGGAGTCTAGGCAAAACACCTTACAAGTATAGGTGTAATGACTGAATTTCACCCCAATACAAAAAAGAAAGACTGGCTACTGTTCAGGCTTAGGAACTACGTTTCTAGAAAACCTGCTTTCCCCAGTGAAGCAATCATCTGCCTTCTCTAACAAGAGCAAGACTGTCTTTTATTCTCCATTTTTAACTAGAGGTTCTCATTTGCAGCACCATCTTTCTTTCAGGGAAATGTGATAGACTGCAGGATCATGTATTCACAGAAGTTCTAAACCAGTTGTTCTCTTATGAATGCAGACATGCCAGAAATAGCAACTGACACCTCTTACCACTCAAAACACGGGCATTCTTTCCATTCTTAGAAAGTCAGGCTTGGCACTGTGGTTCATTCTTTCTGACATCTAAAGAATGTATTTGCTTTTTAGTTCTATGTTGAGTTTTCTTACTGATGTTGTTTCTCCACTGTCCTCTTTCTCTTACACAAGCAGCTGTTCCGTTTCTGCAGACTCTCCGCAAATCTCCTCAGGGATAAGACACGAGCAACTAGCCAGAAGTGAATCTTCTAAGTAGTTCTTTTGGTAGTCAGAATTCTATAGCTTCTGTACTGCTTGAGCAATATCTCAGAATAAGAATGCATCTCCACAGAACAAGATGTATTGAAAATGGACAAGAAAAGCAACAGATGGACATAGTAAGGCTTATGGTCAGAGTACATCCAAATTGCAATTTGAGGCAGACCTTGAATCATGCTGGCACCTCTGAAGACTAAAAGCAAACCTTGCTCTGTCTTCACAATTTTTAAATGAGTGAAGCTGTTCAGAAAGATTCTGATTAACATCTTGTGATAAATGTTTACAGAAGAACACAGTGTTTACATATTAAAAATACAAGAGTTAATTCCATCCCTCTAGAAAACAAAAGAAAACAAAAACCAAACCAAAACAAACAAAAAAACCCCAGACTAACAAAAGAACAAAACAAAACAAACAAACAAAACCAGAAACAACACACAAAAGAAAAAACCAAACAAACAGAACAAGTCAAATATTAAGCCTAAAGTATCAGTCTTAAAGTTCGTCTGGTCCTGTACTCTTCATGCACCACCTGCCTCTGCTTTATTGGGCCAGCCACACTGGCTACTACTGTTGGACCATACATAGAGATTGTTAGACTAGGTGACCTCCAGAGATGCTTTCCACCCTAAATTAGTCAATGGGTTTATAAGTATAGCAGATACAAGTGGATGTCCTTCCTATGCCCATCCTCAGTTATGCAGTGCCTTTGAATATAGTCAGACTGTCAACTGTGCTCTAGCTATAAATCTATTTTAACCTTAATTTAGGTATCAATCTTAAACTCAGGAATCATGAGTCAGTGGAAATGAGTGACCAAGTTACTTACACAAAAATCATCTTTTGCAGTAAGTAAAGAAATGGGTTGAAAGTGCATACTTAAGACTGGGCAAACACTGTGCCATACGGACATACCAAAAATACACATGGACACACAGGCACAGGCACACGCAGAGATAGACAAAAATCATGGGTTTGTGCTCAGCAATGAATGCATCTAAATGGTGTATTCCATTCTGTGTGTAATCTTTCCTGAAATGGCCCTTCACGCAAAGATCACTTCAATGTCAGAACATTGGAAAAACTTAACATGAGAAGAAATTATGTGACAAAAAATGAAGTTGGTGCAGAAGATCAATCTCTGGGGTTGTATTTTTCATGTGTTTAATACAATTTTTAATACAATTACAGTCCATTTCATTTTTTAAAAAAGTAGAGCAAAGCCTACCAAATATTAAAATGCATATTTGGAAATGAGGGGGAGAGGTAAAGACATTTACACAATTAGGAAAGATCCTTAAAAAACAGTTAAGCTAGTATTTAATTTAAAATTGTGCACATGTAATATTTTGACATCCAAATGTTTATATTCCTGAGTCTTACTTTTTTAAGCAGTCATAGGAACCAAATTCTCTCACCCTTTTAGGCAAAAAGAAGATACAACAGAAACATGAGTTTCTCTAATCTCTATTCTGTTTAAAATCTTTAGTTTTTCTCTGGTACAAATAACAGTTACTATTACTGAACCCTATGATTTTTCTATTTTCATAAATAATTTTAAGAAGAAATTTAATACTTTTTTTATGATATAAATGGTGAATGTATTAAGGTTTATAAAACTTCTTTATTCTGTAATTTGAATACCTAGGTTTTAGGTAACATATTTGATGTAATTAATAAATTATGCAATCAACTATAAGTTGTGCATTCAACCTTAATTTTACTGTATTTCACAGTAAAATGTTTAAATTGTGAGCAAAATTATTTTGTCAAATCCTGCTTTTACCTAGGTTGCTTTTATGTAAAAAAGAGTTTTCCATCTTACAGGAATGTATAGTTGATCCTTCAGTGGAGTCCACAAAATGTCCAACATGTGAGTCTCAGTTATACCTATCATATTAAGCCTAGGATATCATGATTTTAGGTTACTTTTCTCATAAAATCAAAACTTGATAAAAGATACAGGTCACAAGCATGCTTTTATTTAAATTAATAAACAATGCATAATATAAACATCACCTGGCCATCAGTGAACATGATTGCTAAGTAAAGGAATATTTTTGTTTTCAAGTATAGCTGCATATAGAATGATGCCTCTTCCTTCTGAAACTTTCTTTTGACCAGAAAAGGAAGTTAGTCAAATTTTTGATGGATTTTTTTTGTGGTCCAATATATAAATTTTTTTTCAGTAATTATAGAAGTACATCATTTATGATATTTCATACAACTTTAAAGAGATTACAGAGTATTGGTAACTAATAGTCTTTATCATATGGCGATTTCTGTGAAAGATATAAAATTAAAATGAGAGTTACTAAAATCCACTTTGCACAACTTGAAATTAAAACAGAGTCAACAAAAGTAAACCAAATCCAAAAATAAAATACAATTAAAAATAAAAAAAGAGTGTATCATCTTCAATAATCTGAAATGTTACTGTCTCTTTAGTCTAAGGTCATTGCTCCTAAGACCTTAAGGGTCTTTTAATTACTGTATTACTTTTATAATCTTCTGATAGTTACAATCCTTTTGTGCAGAAAAAGAAAATCCTTTTATTTAAAATTATTTTTTCTAGACTGAGTACAAACAAATAAATGACTGAAGCATTTATGACATTATTATTACTATTCTTTTAGGAAGTTTATTTTCAATACCATTTAAGATGATTTTTTCACCTCTGTTTCTTGGTCTTTTAACAGCCTTTCTGATCCAATACTAATGCAAATTGCATTGTCATGTTTTGTGACTTTTCTGCTCTTATCACTCAGCTATAGCCTAGATTCACAGATTTTTTTTTTTTCTTTCTAATCACTGATGGATTTGCAGCTAACCTATGGCTTCAGCCATGGAAAGTTGCCTTTGGTATCATTGATGTATGCATTTGCTGATAGGTACCATGGTTCATTTTCCTCTTGGGTAAGTACAGTTAAAAAAAAGGCAGTGGGGAGAGAAAGAGAGAAACTCTCAGACTAGTAATTACCTTAGCCTGAGACAAGAATGGCAAAACACACTAGATTGCTTTCTAACATTCAGTTATGTGTAATGAAATATGGCTGCTTCAGGACAAAAAATGTATGATAGCTTCTGTCATTTTAGTGTTATTTCACTGAATTCCTCAAAACTGCATTTCATTCAGCATTATCAGTGTGATAATGTTTTAATTAAAGGGCAAATCTTGGCCTAATTATCAATTCTTTCCTGACATCCGAAGGACTGTCCCTAGTATTCCCAGTGTCATCATTTCATATTACATTTTAATTTGTTAGTTCATCAGTGTGAACTGAGTGTCCTAATATGTAAAGGATCATTTGTCATGATTCAGTGATCTAAGAAGGTTTGTTGAAAGGTGAACTGATTAGTAAAAATAAAGAAGTTTTCATATCGCTGGCTCCGGGGGCCTACTCAAGGCCACTCAGCGATAGTCTGGGAGTGACCCTGGTGGAGCGGGGGCTGCAGATCGCAGTTACCCCAAACCAAGGTGTCCTCTGGCAGCTCTTAGGTTGCTGGCTCCTCTGGAGGCGAGAGAGCCCCAAGCCGATGGCGCAGGCACAGGCGAGAGTAAAGGCTCGAGAGAAGGGCCTTGGTGTGAAGTTCAGCTCTTTATTCCCAGGGAAAGCAGCAGAGAAGGCAGGAGAGGGTCCAGGGATCCAGGAGAGGCAGTGCGAGGATCAGGAAGAACTGAACATGTCCAGGAACCAAAGGCAAACAAATGAAATACAAAGGGATACTTATAGGGGTAGGAGCAGGGGAAAGTAACCAGTGGGGGTACAGAGATTAACATGAAGCCAATGGCTAACTAAACTGAAATGAAGTTTCCAGAACTTAACCTTATACAGAACATGAAATCATACACAAACTAACCAATGAAGCTGTAACATGCAAAACAGTCTGAAAGGGATGCCGGGGGTGAACCAAAAGCTCACCCTAACCACAAAATGTGGCTTAGGCAGTGGCAGGCTCAGGCTGGTCCCACCAGTCTTGAGTCCTCAGGGCTGTGGCTGCTGCCACACACACTGCTACAATTTCAACCTTATGGAACATATTATAAAATAAATGTTGTACAGAAGAGTACTTGTATCACATAGGATAGGAACTGCTGTTCTTCTGATATATATATTTTCTGTATCACATAAGATTTTATCTGTGTCATGATCTGAAAAGGAAAAAAACATATACCCAAATATTTAATTCCTTGCCTGAGAGTCTTTAATTTACCTATAGTGGTTGGTGCTGTACAGAATGTAAATATTTTCTGATTTTATTATAAATGGATTATGAAGATCTAAGATAAGACCTGCTCAGATAACTAGATAAACTCAGAAATTGTGTATATCTCAAACTTCTCCAAGAAATGTCTAGCTGTATATCTACAAGTTTAAATACTTTCTGTCTTTAGTATCCTATAATTTGTTTAGAACTAAAAAGTAAAAAAGGGAAATTAGTCCACCAAACAGGAGAAACATACAGCTGTGGCTGATTAACACTTAAGATATTTGAACGTATTTACATGTCTTTTAACATAATTTAGTTTTAAGAAAAATGAAAGCTATTTTTTTGTCATCTTGCTAAAAATATTATGTAGGTGTCTCTAAAAATCCACCTGTTGTGGAGGGTTTACTTTATTAAACATTTGCTATATCATGTCATCTGTTGACATTCCAAAAACCTCACAGGTAGTTAATGGCTTGTTTCATATGCAGGTGTTTTAAAAAGTCTATACAACTGAGCGTTTCAGAAATAGCAGCATTCTAGAAACCTGATTTGCTCAAGCAGCTATACCTTGGAATCAATATCTCCTCTAGTTTTCTTTCATTTTTATTTGCATCATCCACAAATGTAAAGTGGTCTTTGCCTTAAGATTTATAACTAAAGTGGGTTATAGTAAAACTATGTTTTACAAACACCATGTTCACATTGCTATTAGAGTTTGGATCAGGCTTTTGAAGTGAATCTTTTTCTTCCACTGGTCGGGCTTCGATTCACTTTGTGTCCTACCTCTACAAACTAGATACCCTCTGGATGCAACTGAAGTGAGAATACAACTGCTGGAGAGCATTCAGTGCTGAGTTACATACAGGAGTTAATTTCATTTAAAAGCCTTGAATCATGTAAAGTTTGGGTGCTGGGTCTTAGCACAGACTGGGGACTACCTCAGTGTTTTATCATATGGCTCTTAATATGCTTGTGTTGTACTAGTTTTCAGCAAGTTAATTTGAATTTTGAATGCTGAAATCTGACTCTAGAATATCTGAATACTTCTTTTAGGTGCTCTGTACATTTGTGTGGGGACCTAAGCAGTGAAATTCACAAACACAAGAAACTGCCTGTAGCTGGACTATAAGAAATGATAAGGACAAATATATTTTTACACTGGATTTTCTCTTATGTTTCAATGTCTTTCAAGCTGATGTAGATGAGTGTCTTTAGTTCTTTGCTTTCAGCTCTGTCCCAGAAATTCCTGACACCTTTCTCCTAGTTAGGGTAATTTGTTTACACTAAGATTTGGCAAGGACAATTGCACTTCCCTCTCACTCCATCTATACTTAGGTAGAGAATATTCAATCCTGATAAAGTGGTCCCAATTCTCTGTGTCTTATGATGAAACTCGTAAGCATATCTGGTTTGTTTTCAGTGGGAGAGAAAAAGATGTTGACTACTGTGGGCTGAGGTTCTGCTCAGTCTTCCTACCCAAACTGCTCAGTTTTGCCCAGAATTAAACAACAACAACAACAACAACAACAAAAAGCACAGTTGTTCTTTTGGGTCTTGTGGGTTCTGCATAAGTCATGAACTCAAAGTCAGTGTGCTGGCTGGGAAACACAATCTCTCTTAAAGAGTAGTTTTACAAAATGATATAACAAGCCCTGGATAGAAGGTTATCCTATCGTTGTAACAAGCGGCTATTATTAGTTATGTGTGGGAGTGGGCATATTTTGGAAGTCTTTTTGTTCCTTTGTAATTTATTCATATCACCACTTAAATGTTTGTTGAAACAAGCTTTTTAGTCTGTTCTTTACTGTATGTTCCTTCAAGTAAAAAAGTTTCTTAATAGATTTTTTAAAATTCATTATTATAAAGTATTAACTTTATTTCATCTTCTTTAGGGGGTTCCTCTCTGTCCTTTTTATATACTGTGTCAAACAAAACAAACTTCTTATCCCACTGATATTAGTGACATCTCAAGATTCAGGTTGAGAAACAGCATCTCTTGAAAATTATCATGCTTCCATCTACAATTCTGTAGGAAGGAAAGCATTTGCAGCCAAGATATGGGAAAGAAAATTCCATTTCCTTTAGAAGACTGAGACTGCAGTTTCTGAGATATTTCCTCAGAAGGAAATAATGCTAAAACTAGAAGCAGAAGAGATAACAGCGCAGCAGGAAAAGATTTTTAATGTTCTGTACATTGCCAGCAGAGTTACAAATAGTTCAAACTAGCGGATGAGATAATTCCTGTCAAGCTACACAGGGAAAACAGAAAATGTAAATAAGCCAAAAAATGCAATTACGAGAAAGATCCATGCTTGTGGTGGTGAAGATATTACATAGTTACATAGCTGTTTTATTAAAGTTTAGAGAATGGAGAAAGACATAAAACCTAACTGGTTATGACTGCAAAGAAGGGGCAGAGAAGAGAAAAATGAAAATGAGGCTTTCGGTGAGGATTTTCTTTTTCTTTTTCTTTTTCTTTTTCTTTTTCTTTTTCTTTTTCTTTTTCTTTTTCTTTTTCTTTTTCTTTTTCTTTTTCTTTTTCTTTTTCTTTTTCTTTTTCTTTTTCTTTTTCTTTTTCTTTTTCTTTTTCTTTTTCTTTTTCTTTTTCTTTTTCTTTTTCTTTTTCTTTTTCTTTTTCTTTTTCTTTTTCTTTTTCTTTTTCTNTTTTCCTTTTCCTTTTCCTTTTCTTTTTCCTTTTCCTTTTCTTTTTCGAGAAAAAATCATGTAAACACAAGGACATGCCTAGCAGGAACGTTTGAATACACAGAGTTGCACATGGCATATCTTGTACATATAGAGAAAATGGTAAACTAAGAGGAATATGTACATGTTTATGCATTGCTTTTGATTTGGTTTGGTTTAGTTTGGTTTGGTTTGGTTTGGTTTGGTATGGATTTTTTTTTTTTTGTCAGTTTTAGCACTAGTTAACAACTGTCCTCAGGTGGGATTGACTATTTGGGACAGTTTTCAGGAAAATCTAAAAGTGAGATAGACAAACTGAGATGACAACATATGGGGATGCTAGTCCTACACTAAAAAACTGAAAACTGATGCTAGTCCTACTCTAAAAGTTAGTATGTTGTGCAGCTCTTGGAGATGTTATGATCTGAGATCCAGACTTAAAAAAAAGAAGTATTTAAAAGCTCTGAAGTGATGAGTGATGCTGGGAAGGTGACTGAGTCACTGTTGCAGAAGTTAGAAATTAGTTTACCATGGTGAAAGTCAGAGAACAAATCACATAGCTTGAATTTGTTTATTGGATGAACATTGCTCTCTGGGCATGCTGCACATATTTTTGTTCAGAAGGTTTACATAAGGAAAAACATAAACTAAATGTAATAGAGAAAAAATTATAAAGCAGATACAATAATAGCAGTAAGATATCTGTACAAATATTCCTCCTATAGTATTCTGTGTTACATGTCTTGCACAGAAAACATCTTCTCGGATAAATATTAATCAGAAATAAAAGACTGGTATTCTATGTTCATCCGTGTAATAGTTATAGTGGTGTGACACGTTAATGTCATGTTGCAGGCTGATAATATGGTATAATTGTGGCGACAGTGGGGCTGGTTTTGAACTGTGCTGAGCACAGGATTGATAATACAGAGATGTTTTCCTTGTTGCTGAGCAGGGCTTGCACTGGTCCAAGGTGTTTCTGCTTCTCGTACTGCCACACTACGAAGGAGCATGGGGATGCCTGGGTGGTTGGGAGGCAACACAGCCAAGACAGGTCACCCCAACTGATCAGAAGGGTATTCCAGACCATACAGAATCATGCTCAGTATATAAAGTGGAGGGAAGAAGGAGGGAGAGGGGTACATTTGGAATGATGATGTTTGTCTTTTCAAGTAACAGCTAAACGTGATGAGACCCTGGTTCCCTAGAGATGGCTGAACACCTGCCTGCCCATGGGAAGCAATGAATTAATTCCTTGTTTTGCTTTGCTTGTGTGCACAGCTTTTCCTTTCCCTATTAAACTTTTACCCTTCTGATTCTTTCCATAATCCCATTGGTAAGGGAGTGACCAAGTGGCTGTGTGGGGTTTAGTTGCTGATTGAGATTAAACCATGGCAGTCTTTTGTTGGCACCCAAAGTGAGGCTCAAAGGGTTTGAGATAGTGACAGATCTGATTGGGATGTACTAGATTAAATTGATATCTCTTAGTGATTTTTGGTTAATTAAGACGTTAATATAACTATTACTTTTGGCAGTAACAGAGTTCTGCAGTGATTTTGAAAGGATAATGTTAAGATGCACTTTTACAAAGTATGATGTAATGTGTCTATGATGAAGTGTTATTGCATTTATTAGGTCATTATCAGTATAATGATTAAGAATAACTCTATACCATACACGCAAGAGCAGAATGGGAGTCGAATATAGCATAAGCATGCAGATTCACTCTTCCTTAATTTTCCTGCTTCCTTATGGGTAAAGAATTCTTCACAAACTTTAAGGAAAGTACATAAACTCAATTACTGGGGCCCAAATTGCATGCTCCAGTAGGCTTTACTCACCTCTGCAATATCATATTTGAGGAACATGTGTCCGAATTTATGCTGAAATAACAAAACAGGACTAAATTACTAGAAATTTGTAGAAGTTACCAGAAATTTCTACAAATGAAGATGTTGAATAAAAATATTCATAACTGTCTATGAGCCTGAAATTAATGGAAAAATTGTTCAGTCTTACTGAGGTAGAAGACAAGGAATTAAAGGAATCCTCGGAGTTACAGTCAAGACTGTGAGAAAACAAGAACAGTGAATGCAATTTACCTTGCTTACTTTATATGACCAGTCATACAAATCTTGTATAAATGGATCTCATGGATATGTTTTTGTGTCTATAAGCCTAAGCCAAAGTATTGCTAGAACTTCCCATCAGTTTCCTGTTAGAAGTGGTAGTATTTTGTCCAGCTTTCTTATTCTGTTATAAAACTGAAGATATAATGACTTTGACTGAATGTTAAATATTTGTGTTCCATAGTAGGCAGTTAAGCAGGAGTGAGCTTCTTCTGTGCTTTTAAACATCTATTAATATTTAAAAATTATCATTCAATGGTAACATATGAAGAAGATTTGGAAGATTAATGTGCTGCGACTGTTAGTGGTTCATTTCAGTCCTAATTCTACATACAGCTAGATAGTATTTAGGAAATAAAATTCTGTTCTGTGTACTGAGTTATATAAGAAAAGTCACTTACACATCTGAAATTACCTGTGATACAATAAGACTATCCAGATACTATTCTAAGACAGCATTTTTAATATATTTTCCTCTTTTTTTTAACTCTTTTGTGAATTACTAACATGTTTATGGACCTATGTCTTTGAGAATGCTTTTCTATTTATTTCCGTTATGTGGGTGTTTACAAGCTGCACATTTTATCTGTTGATAAGACTTACTTCTTGCCTTGTGGAACGATCTTGGTACAAAAATAACTCTATAGATTACCTTCCCTGTTCTGAACCCTCTTGCCTTTCCAATGTGTCTATTTACCTATAATTGAGAAGCTGTTGGAGTTAGGCCTTTGCAAAGAAGATTCTTGAAAGGAACCAACAAAATTAACTACCACACATTTCTTAGCTTGAAATTCCCAGTAAACCAATATAAAACAAATATTAATACATTAAAGATAAAATACTTCAAGTCTTTTGATAGTAAATAAGTGTATTTTCAAGAGAGGTTTAATTTTAATTGACTTTTTTTTTTCTTTCCATTTATCACCGTTTGTCTCAAACAATAAATATTTCATACTAGTGACTGACACTTCACAGCTGGCACAAGTAAGTATACAACAGTCAGAGCCAGTTTAAAGACCTCCAGCTGCAAATTTATTAAGAAATACCTTTCCATAAATAAAGTTAATTTTTATGCAGTGGCTTTACATCCATAGAAGCAATATTTACACATGCATCACACATGCAATAGTGGACACCCTAAGTCTCCCGTCTGTCCCTAAAGGATCACATGGTCTTGATTAAGATGCCTCCATAATAAATCTCAGAATAGCTGTTGATGTCATTAACATTTGTCTAGGCATTGCAACACCTCTTTAATTCTCAACTGTGAGATAAAGCTTGCAGACTGAATTTTTGAAGGAAATGGCATGCTTGGAAAAACACCTGAACAGCTAACCTATCGGTGCTTTTAGAAATCACATTGATGAGAGTTAGATGACTAACTGTTTTGACAAATCTACAGCTATCTTCAACATACTGAAATGCCATTCAAAAGTCTTAGCACTTAGAAACCTTTGGCAACATAATCAATAAAATACATAAAACAAATCCAGAAAAAACTTGTTGAGTACAGTATACTTTCCAGAACAGTGGCTGGCTTGACTGTATTTAACAATAAGTGTTTGATGCTGTTACATATTTATTAGCCTGAGAATTAAATCCTGAAGTTAGGTATTTGCCGGGAAAAAACTCTTGCCTGTTCCAGATTTGGGGTTTTTTAAAGATGTTATGAATTACATACTCTGAAAGAGACCTACCTGTTTTCACTGATCTTTAATTTTAAAAAATCTCATTTCTGAATCTAGATAATTCAGTAGCTTGTCCTTTCACTTCAGAGATATGCTCTCTCCCTAAAGACCATTAAAGAATTCTTCCAGAATATAGTGCACTTTTCTTATGTCCTCAGTATAGTTAGTAAACCAGTTAGTTATAGTTAGTAAACTATAGTTAGTAAACCCTGCTTAAAACATTTCAACAAATCTGACAAATGACAAGATCAATCACCGCTCTTAAAAGTGAGCTGAGGAAGGCATTTACAGTGTCTAGATTATTCAATTAGTTTCAAAAGGAGTAAATTAACAATTTACATTAAGGTCACTCCTAATTACCACTTTAACCTTGCAAAGTTTAAAAATGTCAATAACTCACAGGAGTGTAATTCAGATTCTGAAATAAGTTAATTCAAAGCCTATTTAATGTGAACATAGGCTAAAATAATTTTGTGCATTCTGAGCCCTTGGTTAGATCGAGTCATTTTTTGTTGGCTTGTTTGCTTTCTTGCATGCTTTTGTTGTTTTATTTGGGCTTTTATTTATTTTTTTTTCCAGGGGAACTACATGTGTAGAGCAGTAATAAGTTGCAGAGTCAGTCATGTCAGGAACTCACTATATGTAATTTCTGATATATATTGTGCAATTTTTACATTTATCTGATTTCTGCTCTGGTATCCATATTCTCAATAAAATATTTGGAAAGTCTTGATCCCAGGTCAGTTTCAAATATTCATTATTTATACAGTCATATTGCTTAAAAATAGTTTCTTCCTCTGTTCCTATAACTGATATGTTCTTCATGGAAGCAATCAGTCTTCTCCTGTTTGGACAGTTGAGATTCATCTTTTCTAATTATTGCAGGGTTAAACCCAAGATACGGCAAACTTCAGCCTCCTAATACTATCTGTTGTTATTCCTAAACCTTACAGCACTTCACGCTTGTAACCACAATATGTTTTTCTGAACAGAAACATTTTGAATACTTACACGAACATTGCCTATGTAGTTTTAACACTAGAAGTGTCTATACACATACTGACAGAAAAATGGCTGATAAAAATTAAGGAATAAAGCTTTTGAACATTTGCCCCTTCAATACATTAGTATGTTAAGATACACACATTAGAAATGTTAGTATGGATATTACATGTAATCAAATTGCTTGTGAATAAAGTGTCAATTCTCAAATCAATCTGATTAAGCTTTCATCTTTAATTATGAACATTTCAGAATTATGCAATGGCATATCAAAATTCTACAAGTCAGTTTTTTGTTGCAACAATATCAAGGACTCAGATAGAGAAACACTAAAGTTCTTAACCTACCCTGATTATTCTTATCTAATTACTATTACCTGAGTCCTACTTGACCAAAAATAAATAATAAAAACCCCAAACACTAAACAACTTACAATATTTAATAGAATGTTTTATGCAGTCTTGAAAACAGTGAATTTAAGTGGAGTTTTTTAAAGTGTTATAGAGTTTTTATTTGAGTTAGTCTTTAAATGTAATTAAAATCTGCAAACTGATTCAAGCCTGAAAATATGTTTCAAGAACTACAAAGGTATGTATTTGGAAATGGTGACCCATAGTACAAATATTGAATTCTGTGTAATTTTAGGGTTTCATTTATAAGATAATTTAAACACTCAATTATGAAAATTGAAATTAAAAATACACTCTGATATGATCTGAAATGAAATTCTTTACAGGAAGGGTGGTGATGTGGAGAGTGATTCTTGGGGGTATGAAGAATGTGATTTTTTACAAGAGCGAGGCCATTTGAGCAATCCAGTCTATTTTGAGTCCCCAAAAGCTTAAAGACAGAGAAAGACAGTCAGGGATGCAATAGCTTGGGAAAAGAGCCTGGGAAAGGAGGAAACAAAGATACATGGTAAAACAACTATGGATGGGAAAAGAAGAAACAAAGATACATGGTAAGCAACTGTCGATGGGAAAAGAGGATGAAGAAAGAAGACGTTGATAGCATTGTGCTGACCATTATGATGATTATTGCATTATTATATTAAGCATTGTTCTGCATGAATAGAGTTTTGTAACCATTTTTTATAACTCTGCTTATATGTATATTTTTGCTGTTAACCAATCATTTTTGCTAAAAGAAAGTGTGACAACTGCAACAGTGTATAAAAGAGCTAATGAACGATCAAATAAATGGCTTCACTTGATCGTATTGATCTGGCGCGATGATCCATTATTGATCTCCAGTATGGTGAGGCACTGGAATAGGTTGCCCAGAGAAGTTGTGGGTTCCCTAGCCCTCAAAGAGTTTAAGGCTAGGCTGGTTGGGGTTCTGAGCTACATCGTCTGGTAGAAGGTGTCCCTGCCCATTGTGGGGAGTTAGAACTAGATCTTTTGGGTGAATTCCAACCCAAACCAATCTATGATTCAATGATAATGAGACTGGTAGGGAACTTCAGGAACATATTCCATAAGATGGAAAAATAGAACTGCAGGAGTGCATCTATATTTTCATTTGCTAATTGTTCCTAAGGTTTGTATATGGTGTTGATAAACCAGGATTCTTTCTGACTATTGCCATCAACAAACAAATATGTGTGTATGAAGATAATCGTAGTATATGAAAATGACTCTTACTACCAGTAACATCAAATGGTTCTTAATCTTTTTTAGATCTCTATCCTGAGACAAAACAACAGGATGTGCCTTGGAGAAAAGTAAGTTAAAAAATTCTTGGTATTTCATTATAATAATTACAACTGGTCGTTGTATGTTGAATTTCAATGAAAAGAATCTGTTATCCATTCATTTTTAAAATACTAAGCCACTCCCACTACACTGTTTATGCAGACGTAACCTTGAGTTCAGTAAGTAACTTTATCAGTAAGTAAGGAGTTTTTTTTGGAAGTAACTTTTGTTTGAGTACATTGAATTTAATCATTAACCCTTTTAGTAAATTACAATCAAATATATAAGCAGCAATAGAGAGCCCCCCTAGATTATTTTGTTCCTTCAGGTAACTTGCCTCTAGAAATTCATCTGAAAGATGAGATATTCTTAGGAAAAAAAGAAATTATATGTGTTTAGCTACCTATTAATCACTGAGTTTCTGCTTTATCTATGCCTGAAATGTCTGTCTTCTCTGTAGTGCTTGGAAA
This sequence comes from Climacteris rufus, assembly GCA_013398175.1. Taxonomy (NCBI): domain Eukaryota; kingdom Metazoa; phylum Chordata; class Aves; order Passeriformes; family Climacteridae; genus Climacteris; species Climacteris rufus. The sequence goes on along the minus strand of VZRZ01006728.1, from coordinate 855,690 downwards.
GTTGGTTATTATAATGAAAAAAATTACATAGAGCTAATACACAATTTCTCTCTCTCTCTCTCTCTCTCTATATATATAGCATAGTTCTTGGGCTTTAAAATGGAAACATCTTTCCTGTCCAATCTTTGCATTGTTTTACTTCTGTTTGTTTTGTATAGTTTTGCTTTATCCTAATAACAACCATTTCAAATGCCAGAGACTCGATGGCATATTTTGAGCAGATATGAACTGTATCTGTTAACTGCCCAATACTGAGGGAACGACTAGCAGCAAAGTCTTTACTAAGTCAAAACCCTTCTGTTATTCAACAGCAAAATTAGTGTAATGTAAGTAATATTGATTGATTACCAAGTGATATGATGCTACATTACAATGCTGGCTGCTAATCCTTACTTGTATCTGTTAAAGATACCGTAAAGTGTGTTTGGAAAAAGTAAAGTTACTGTAATTCTGCAGTTATAAAAGAGAAGTTGAGCACACCTGGAATTTTGCCTTTGGTTTGGTGAGTTTAGGACTTGGGATTTAGAACAAAGGCTAATCCCAGTTCCTAAAGAAACAGAAGTTTTCTAGACAGGAAAATGAGTCTTATTTCACTGCACACACAAAAAAAAAAAAGATGCAAGGGGGCAAAGGTGTGAGCAATACTGAGAACAGATAATCTGTGCTGGCTCCTAGGAGATTCTTTCATTTTTACCTTTCCCCAAATGTAACAGCAATCTCCTAAAGCTACCAAAATCACTTGAGGTATATCTTCAGTTCAATTGTCACAGTTCCATTCCATTCACCACAGTGGTATTAATTTTCATCACCTCACTGCTTGAACATAAATCTTTATTATCTCAATTAATAAGTTTCATTTTTCCTTTCCTTTGATGTGTTTTGTGAGAATATGCTATACTTTCAGTCACATTTGCAGGGCACTCTAAGATACATTTGGCATAAAACCCTTGATATTGTAGCCATGGTCTCTTCAGGTCTACTGAGAAATTGGAATCATACTCAATGAGTAAATCTCTTTTTGTTCTGCAGCTGTTCTTTGCTACTCAGAGTTTTATCCTGATAATCCACGAAGACCACTAGATGGTCAGACCTAATGTTTTAATGGGAGGAAGCAAGACAAGAAGGGAAAATGCCATTTTCCTAACTTAAATTTGTTATGTTGCATAAAGGAAATCATTCACAGGCAAAGTCTGAACAATACATTTTGAGGTCAAAAGAAGAACTGATGTTTTCCTAAATTAAGATATTTTCAGACAGAAGACTCTATGCATGCAGTTATTTCATACAGTTGCAAGCAAGATACTTCTAGCACACTAGGAGGAAAAAGGGATATTGACCAGGAAAATGTGAGTGCTATGTCCTAAAACCAACATTTTGATTCAAAATGCAGTAAAATAACTTAGACCTTACTATATTTTACCCATTTCGGATACAAATTGTGGTTTTGTTCATAGAATCCTGGAATAGAATCCTACAATAATTTAAATTGGAAAAGATCCTTAAGATCATCAAGTACAACCATTAACCTAATGCTGTCAAGTTCACCTCTAAACCATGTCCCTAAACATTATGTTTACTGATATTACCACGTGAAAATAGATTCACTAAACTGCAGATTACTATTTCATGCCAGTAGAGATGTCATTAGAATAAAGGTGTTTTCAGGCAAAACTGAGATTACGGAATTAAGCTAACATTATGTCAACAGTAGTTCCATGATAATTTTTGCACAATTGTAGCTCACCAGGTAATCCTGGACTGCACTTAAATGCAAAGCACACTAACAAACTAAAAATTGTTTTAAACTAAGTCTATGTGAGTTCTTTAATCTTTGCAAGGATGATTATAAAAAAAACAACTTTAGAATATCAGAGAACAGGATGTTGAGCTTCCATTCAAGAACCAAGCCGTCTTTTTCTGTAGAAATAAAAATGAGGGAGCTGAAATTTATTTTTCAGTTGTTTCTGTTCTGTTCTGTCCTGTCAAATGACAACATTTATCATCTACTTTGAATATTTCTTAACCAGTGAGACTAATATGAAAGTCCCTGAAAAGTCCCTAGCAGATACTATATATTTTTGAAAAATTCCTAAATTATAGTGTCTGGAAGCAAGCATATTTTCACTTAATTGTTTTGTTTTCTTTTAAATGGATTCAGGTTTAAAAATTTGTAGACACTGAATATTTTCTAAATGTTGGTCTCTTCTAAAGCTTATCTCCTTTATTAAATTGATAAAATCTGTTCCTTGTAATAAAATCAATGGAGATCTCTAAATGGAAAAATCCTAGAAATGTAATATGTGCAAATAGACAAAAATTTATCACTTTCAACTTTATTATTCTTTTGAGATAATCAAATAATTTTCTAAAGTCAATCAAACATTTAAAAATTTTTAGATTAGAAAACTTCTTCACTCATTTCTTTTCTTCTGAATTGCCACCAAAATTACTTGGCTGCAAGTGAGAATAAATATGTTCTTTATTTGCGAGTAAAGGTTGAAGTTGTTGATGCAATTATTATTATTTAATAATGTCATTAAAAAAATTAAAAAATATATGTTATCATTTTGTAAGGTAGGTAATCTTTTATAGATTATTGTTTTTATTCATGTGTTTATGACATACTGCCTGTTCCAAAGAAACATAATAACAATAATGTTATGTAGATGACTTCCAGATTTATACTTTTGGAGAGTCTTGCATGTTGAAATAAACTTGAAGAAAAAGAATTAAGGAAATAAACTAGAAATAAATCTATTACACACAAAAAAATTATTCATATGAAAAAGAAATTTGAAGTACTAAAGTCTACATAATTTTGGTACAATCATATGAAAAGATGAGTTTTCAGAGTGAAACATTGTAAATAAGTCGGCATTACTCTTCAAAAAAGTTGAACAGATTCTATTATAATTGATATTAATTGAATCACATGACAGCAGTATTTGTGTCATCGTTCTCCAGAATCCATACCTCAACAGGTTAAAAAATTATATTCATTAGGCTTTGAAGTGCTTTAGCTTATATCTATCTATCTATATCTATCTATATCTATATCTAATCTATCTATATCTATATCTATATCTATATCTATATCTATATCTATATCTATACATATTTCATTGGTAATGTGAATTGAGGCCTTGATGTTCATATGATTTCAAATTTCAGTGATCTTTGAGATTGTAAAGGCAAATATTTTTCACCTCTGTGTCTGTCTTTCCATACAGCAGTTTTTCTCATATTCTGTTAAAAAAAATTATGGATTTTTTCATTATTTTATATATAATATGTTCCTTAACTAAATAGATTTATGCTAATATTTTTAATTCTTTCTATTCATTTTAGCCAAAATAGTAGAAAGATGTTAATGATATTTCTAAGTGAAAACAAGAGAACAGTTCAGAGTGAAAGTGCTAAAAACTGAGTAAAACACATCTACATCCCACCTAAATATTACAGAAAGAAAAAAATACATTAATATAAACTGAGGACAATCTTATAGCTCATAAAATGACTATGCAGCATATGGCTTAAATTAGTGGCCAAAAAAAAAGATCCAGGTAGAAAACCTGCAGTCTACGTCTATGTTTTTGCCTATGAATGACTTATTTTTCTCCTTGAGTGTTTACAAGCGACTAAGAAACCCAAAAACCTACGCCTTTATTTCTGTTATATCAAGGTCCTCAAAAATTAGCCAGGCTTTCCCTTTACATGCTTCAATATCTATTCATTGCAATGGCAAAAGTAAAGTATGTTAGCCTTTCAAAGACAAATAACAAAAGTGACATGTCCAATGAGATCTCATTAGATAAGCTCACCTTTTTCTTTTTTTTTTTTGTTTTGTTTTTGTTTTGTTTGTTTGTTTTTGTTACACCAAATAGCAGAAGACAAATAAAAATATAAATTAATCAGGCCACTGATGGTAAATCCAACCAATACAATCCAGGTATTGGGAGTGGAATTGAACAATATTTTCAGCTGCAGGATGTAAATCTCCCTTTCTGAAAAGCACAAAGAGTAGTCTTTCAGTGTATTAACTGGGAAAAGTATGTAAATGTTTTGTAATGTATGTCAGGAAACTCAGCACAAGGTTTTAACATTGTGGTACTTTTGTGAAATGCACATTTAAAGGCCTATAGGCAGTAACGATTGCTGTAGAGTATGAGATTTTATGACTGCAACATGAACAACACATCTCCTGCATAGCTTCTTTTTACATATGATCTGCTGATGATGACAAAAGAATTCCAGACAGCCTTCAAATTGATCAAGTCACCAATTTCTTAATTTCATCAGGAAAGATGTATGTGGAAGGTAGGAGTGAAACTAGCTCAAGCATATCTACTAAAACTTACATGTCAAGTGGTACTAAATTCATTACACACATCAGTTTCAGCTGTATAAAAATACATCTGTTGAGTAAAAGTTTTATGGCGCTTTCTCAAAGGGCTATTTTCATTTTGCACCCTTTATGACATACTCACTTTGTAAAAATAATAAAAAGTGGTACATTTGGCTTTGAGCTTTTTCTGTTTTGGTACTTAACATGTTGTAAGCTTGTGTACAAGATTGATCTCAGTTTTTACAGTCACGATGGCTTCACAGGGTTTCTGTTAATTGTTTCATCATTTAATTTACCATATTGCAGAGATTTGATACTGTGATGGCAGCAATATGTAATTCTGTGTAGATCAACAAGGTTGGTACTAAAGGTAAATTTCTGAATTAACAAACTGTAATTACTGCCATTTAAGGTAAATACTATTTTCATTTTAATTGTCTCAAGACAAATATAGAAATAAGCCATGAGAGAATAATTTTCTTCTCTTGTATGGAATTCATGTCTGAGGTCAGTAAAGGAGAGGTGAAGGAGCTACCCTCAGATGGCTACTGTGTCATGTCTGGGAGAGGGATTTTGCAGCGTTGTCTGGTTGTTAAGGGCAGCAGTCAAGTGCAAGTCTTGTCTGCAGTAAAAATTCCTATTTGTACCCCCAATCCTTTCTTTTTTTAATATTCATGATGTTTTTACTGAAGTGTTTTCTGACAGTCCCAACATTAGTTAGGCCAAATCTGTAAATTTTATACTGATGGAAATGTCTCTCTGAAGCTTGGATATGAGGAGGTCAGATGAAGAATTGAAATGCATTTTATCTAGATTAAAACTTTTCCCTCAGGAATTTGAAGGTCTACACCTGGATATCCATGTTTGAAGCAAACTAAAAGAGAAATAATTAATGATATATTATGAAGAAAAGTAAGACAATATTGGTTTTGCCCAAACAGTAGTGTTTTTAATCATTCCCTTTTCTCACTGTAATATGGTAACAACAGCAAGTAGGCAAAATGGTGTAAGTATAGTTCTCTCTTAATGATGTTTCAATGTTTCAATGAGCACCATGGCACATATTTTAGTAGGTCTCACAGAGGCTAACTATGCTTATTTTAGGGACTGTGCTCTTTTGCACATTTTGTACTAGTCTTTTTTCTTATTGTGGCGTTCTTTTAAAAAAAAGGAAATGCTATGAACACAATACTAGACACAATGATCAGATAAAATTAATTTGATATAGTTATCAGTCGATAATTGTAGACACACAAAATGTGGTATTTTGCCTCTGCCAATGAGATAAACATTTTGCATTATGCAATATAAACAACATTATTTTCCTACAGTGCAGAATTTTTCCTTCTCATTCTGTTATCATGGATCCCACAGCCAAATTTTTCGTTTCCAGCAACAGTGTTTCTATATGTTTATTCATGAATGACTTTTAAATGGATTGTTTTGCCAACTTTATATTACTAAGCAAGACTGTTTTCAAACACTTCACTCTGTGTGTGATTTGAAAATTGATCCTAAGGAAAAAGAGAGAGGCCACTAATCAAATATTTAAAAAAAATCTGAAATAATCTTCTCTATTTTATAATCATAATGGCAGGAAGCTCAATATTTCTCCTCAAACAAAAAGGCTGGTATACGTATTTACCAAAGGCCTTATGATGTTTGCAGTCGACTTTGCAGAAGACAACATTTATAAAACCTTTACAGTGTCTGGCAGGTGCCATGGATTCTCTTAGGGATTAGTTTTATTCAGATATTGTCTTTCATTTGAACTTCAAACACATTTTCTATTTATTTTTAAGAGGCAGATTTTTAATAGGTTTTGGAAATTAAAACTTTCTTTATTTGTGTCATTATAATACCCACTTTGAATTTACTTATGGGAGATAAATACGAGTAAAGCTAAAAATACTATTACAATTTTTTAAGAGGGGAAAAATGATGAAAAGAATCTTCGCGAGAGAACTAAAATGCATTACCTATGTCATGTTCTTTTTCTTTTTTTTCTTTTTTCTTTTTTCTTTTTTTTCTTTTTTCTTTTTTCTTTTTTCTTTTTTCTTTTTTCTTTTTTCTTTTTTCTTTTTTCTTTTTTCTTTTTCCTTTTTTCTTTTTCCTTTTCTTTTCTTTTTTCTTTTTTCTTTTTTCGTTTTTTCGTTTTTTCTTTTTCCTTTTTCTTTTTTTTCTTTTTTTTTCCTTTTTGCTTTTTCCTTTTTCCTTTTTTTTCATTTGTGAATAAAGAAAAGGCAGGTATTTTCCAGTATTTCTATTTTTCAGTATCTGCTCCCACAGAGACCATACTGTGCTACAGAGTCAAAACACTGTGTTTAGTAAGACCTAATCTTACCAAGAAAATCACTTAATAATCCCATTTTGAAAGTGAAAATTAAGATCTGAAGAAAAGATAGTTAACTGATTTTGCCTTTTTTTTTTTTTTTGAAGCCCACATGTAGGTGAAAAAGTAGATTCTAGATTTTTGGAAAAACACACTGTATTAGGGAACTAAATCAAAATGGTGTTCAGAAAGAATGTCATTAGACAGTTATAAATAGCCATTCTTTTGATGCTATTTGTATTTAGAGAATGTGTTTAATTCCATAGTATGTCCTTAACGTAAGGACAAATCAAAATTAAAAAGGAAAAAAAAAATCTTTAAAGTGTCGATACTAGAATTAGGGCTCTCAGAAGATACCTAGTGTTTTGAGAACCAGGATGATATGTTATTTATTTTTTAACTGATAAGCACCTTTTCCCCTTAGTTTATGAAAGGAAAGGTTTACAAGGATTTTCCTTCCATCCCCTCCAGTTTACCACAGCTGTCTTAGAGACTAAATGAAAAGAAGGTCAGCAGAGAGTTCCGCCTTTGTGTTCCTGGAGCAGATAAGAATCTCCTCAGAATTTGGCCCCTGTGACAGCTGAATGGAAGTGTGTCTACCTTTTTGCTTGCTTGTTGTTCACTCTAGGAACCCTTGGTAAATGAAACTCCTGTCCCTTTAGCAAAGCTTTTATCTGTTTTCTGCTGAACCATAGACCTGCAGCTCAGTCCCATAAATTTCCACACTGCTGAAGTTTCCAGCTAAAACCTTCTCACCCAGCAGCCCATTAAGATGCTGTGCCTAGTGGATTTCTCTGTGCTAGTCCAGCTTCAGACTGTTTTTACTTAGGGGTCTAAGAACACTATTTTCATTTATTATAAGCATTGTTGTCAAAGAAACTGCAGTACAGTTACAAGAGTTATTTTGTACAAGAATTATTTTGTCTGCAAGTGACCCCTCCAGAAGAGGGGAGTTGTGCTTTGAGAGGAATGAGGGGAAACTGAAAACCAAAAACTTTGGATTTGACTTATAGGTAGAAACTGATTTTGTTTTTAAAAATTAGTGCATTATTAACATAAATGCATTTTTTCCTCTCAGGAAATGCTTTGCTTTTTCTTTTAAGTTTCTATTCAATTTGTGTGAAGCAGGGCTTATAATTCTTACTATGTTAGCAGAACAATGCATCATGATTTTCCTGTATTTTAGAGGGTTATACTAAACCCACTTTACCCAAAAGAACTTGAAATATTTTTAAAAGATTAACTTTTTTTAGCATCGTAAAGCGTAAGGTGGAGATCTTAAAATGCAAAAGGAAGAGAAACTGACCTAAGGCCAAATTAAAGGTAACTATTTCATTATTTTCTCTGTCAGAAATGATTGACATCTATATTTAAGGAATAAATAGCTACTATCCTGGATCTTATAAAAATCTAGAAAGTTATTAGCTCCTAACTTCAGTTGTTTATTATATGGAAGAAAATTTTAAGGTATAGTTCAGGTTAGCATTCTAGACCTGCTGAGGAATAGATTTAGTGCAGGTAGCTTGGTTTGCAAGCTGCTGAGTGAGCTGCAGATTCAGCTCTGAGGGCTGGGAGCCCCAAGCAAGAGGAAGTGAACTGCCAACCCTGTGCACAAAAAGGTGTTTGGGGACCTGTGGTACCAACCAGGTGACTGGACACTCAGAGACATGGCATGAGCCAAGGACTCAGCTGGAAGAGAGAGACCTTCACTGCACAGACTGAGGGTATAAATGCCCAGAGATTAATTTTTCAGGGTCCCTCTCAGGAGGCACTCAGCTCAAGCTGTTATTTTTTTATTGCACCGTAACTAAATTCTTTTGAGGATCTGGACATCTGAGGTTCTGTCATGGGAAACCTGGGGTTGACCAGGTGCAGAAAACTGATCTTCCTGTGTGTGTAGAGGGTGTAGCTGTGAAAGGGCCCTGGTCCCAGCTCAGGTGGTTCGAGAGTGGCTGCCAGAGTGGTTCGTAGATGGCTGGTGTCTTGGGTTACATGAAAGTGTAACCAAAGGGATGTATTCTATCACCATCTCCATTCTATCACTATCTCTTTGATGAAGTTGTTAAGGATGGGCTGTTCACACAGCTGACCACCACACCCCACACCCTTCAAGATTGCAAACTGGGCATTAGATAAGAAGCAGGTGATGCCTCTTATCTTCACATCAATGACTCAGCCCTGATAACATCTTGTGAGAAGAAGCAGCTACTCTGTCCACCAATGAGCCATCAAATAACATCATCCCATTGTAATATGGCCCAAAAAGAAGGAATTGAACATTCTACTCACATAAAAGAGTGAAGAAAACAACACAAGACACCCATCTCCACTGGTCTCCAAAAGAGAGGAGCTCCATAACCACCGGAACCACAAGAAACAGATGAGATTTCTTCCTCAGGCTGTACTGTTACCTTGTCAGTTCAGTCTGGTGTTTACTGTATTACTGCTTTTATTTTAATTTCTTCTATTAAATTGTAGTTCTGACTTGAAATCTCTCGCAATATTTTTCTGTGGGATTAATTCTTCCAGTGGTTTGTTTCCAAACCAGTACAGCTGAGAAGAGCAGTTTCCCTATGATGGCAACCCCACATCTGCCATCCCTCCATACTACAAAAGCACACATGAAATGGAGATTATCACCGTGTTAGTTTAGTACTTTTATAATCCACAGAATCATAGCAGACTTTGAAGAAATAAATACAGGAGACAGTTTTTTTGCGTAGGAGCTCACTACAAAATACAGAAATAAGAGATAATGTAATGGAATGTGAACATTCTTATATTACTTGCAGAGTTAGCTAACAAAATTGAAGATTTGGCTTAATTTTTAATTTTAAAATTTGTTTTTACTCAAAGACAGTGTTTTCCCATTTCTGACACCAATTCAAAATGTAAGTTCTTCCTATAATATTATCTTCACTTTTGAGCTATTCAAAAATGAAAAGTAGTGTCTGAGTTGAAGAGAATCCATGGTTTATTTTCTGTACAATCTAATCTTATATCGGTAAGGGAATTCTAAGAGAATTATGGTACGTAGTGTACACTAGAATATATACTCTTTCTGTTCATTTTCCTACGTGCAACAATATTTGTGTTAACTGCTCTTTTAGTGCATGAAACTTTTTCAGATGCATTTAAAAATAGCAATTTTACAGAATCTGGAGGATTTCTTTATCTATCATACCAGAAATATTTTCAAAGCATGCTGTGTAATTAAGAATGGTCTCCCCTGTCTGTGTAAAAATCCTAAATCAAACTGTGTTTTTCCAGGTGTTTCTCCAAGCCCTTTAGAATATTTCCAAGTGTTACCTACAACTAATGGTTCACCAATTGGTCTGGAGTTTCCTGAGTTTCATCTTGTTTTCTTTTTTTTCCCCTTCATAATAATATCTCTCTTCTACAAAATTTTCTTTTAAGATATTTATGCTAAAAGTAATGGTGGAATTCAGGTGTAGAAACCTGAGCTAGAGTGAAATTCAGAGACAAAATAGAAAATATTTAATAAGATATTTTGTCTGCTTAATTCAGTCTGTAGATTAAGGGAGGTGTTGCAGGTATTGTCTGCAGATTTCTATATAGTTACAGCAAGCCATTAACACGACCTTTACACTTTTTCCCATGATTTCTGATCCAGCAGAATTTTTTTCACTGTATATAATCAAGGACAAAATCTGCATTCTAAGATTCAGGCCTGCCAAACTGATTGTGGTGGGACTTCACTTGCCGTAAGACGTTTTCCCACTTGAATGTTTGTGGAGAACGAAGGTGTTAACATGGAAATCCTGTAGTTGCCAATACTGGCAGACAAATACAATGTTCAGTACTTTCCAGTTTTTAACAATCTGTCATTGTTTTTTGATAATCAGTTGAGGTCGCTTTAACCTTTTGCCATTAATTGAGGAAAGATAATTAAATATTGCTTTAAAAATCTTCTGTGAGGAAGGGGAAAGGACAGATAAGAGAAGCAAACATTCCTGCATGGACCATTTACTGTAAGTGGTGTGAAGTTGTTTTGAATTATACAAGGCTGAATGTGTTGCAGAGTACTGAACATGAAAATTCCCTTAATGATTCAAATGCCCAAGAGCGGCAACATTAGATCTCTCAGAGCAGCAAAGGGAATCTTGTGGTTGATGCAATATGCCATATTTCTTCAAACAGCCACAATATATAGAATTTTCAGAGGATGATAATGACCAAAATACGTGAATATGTGTGTGGGTAAAAAGCATAATGCTAGGTGTAAAACTATACTACACAGGACTTTGCCCTCATTAGATAATAATCTAAGGATAAAGTACAGAAGAACTAAATGTCAAGGACAATATAACACATTCGGAACCTTTCACCAAAAAGGCCCACATTTTTGCATTAAATGGGGAGTATTAGGAACAGGAATTAATGTATTAATTTTTTGTTGTTGAATATGTCAGTGGAAAGCATCACATTTATCTGTTAAGGGGAGAAAGTTAAGGGCAGAAAAAGTTAAGGGCAAATTCAAGTTAATATTATATAAGAAAAAATGTACAGTTTTAGTATTTTCACAATATGATATTTACTTTATGAATTTATTTCCAAGGAAATAAATTACAGATTTTATGTTTTTATGTTTGAACAGTTTATACTACAAGGCTTACAGTCAGAAAAAAAACCTTTTCTTTTATTCAAGTGAGCAATTAATAATTTTCTTGCTTGCACAAGGCTGTCAAAAGTTGTTAAAATCTTTGTTTTACATAAAAGGTAAAATCATTAGCCAACAAGGAGCCAGAATGTTTTTTGGATTACCTAGAATAGAAAGTAGGTTCTGGATGTAAAAATTACCTTAACAGGTATATATTTTGTTCTTAAATAACATGCTAATGCAAAACATTATCCATAATAATATTATTATTGATATCTTAGTTTCATCATATGTAGTGTTCTATCACTATGTTGCTGTACTACTTTGTCCCCTTTCTTAAATTATATATAATGAAGGCTTTGAAAATCAGAATCAGTTGTTGTCCTGGGAAATACATAATAGTTCTGGAGGTATTTCAGAAAACTGTCTGTGGTTTGGATATCACTCCATATTAAACACTTTTTAAACTTTGTTTTTCTCTGGTTGTACAGTTTCTAAATCTTTTACTTCCTGCTAGGTGAATTATTTTACTTTTTTTCCCCTTAATTTTTTATCTTGGGTTTGAAAGTACAAAGCAAACTTCTTTAGATGGTCTTTAAGGTCACTTCCAATACAAGCCATTCTATGATTCTATGATTCTCTGGTGATTGCTATTAGTTTGCACTCACACAGGTCAAGTTATTGTTGTGGAGAGATATCCAGTCTAAATCTAAATGTCTTGGTTGGGATAACAGAGCAAGATGGGAGTTGAGGAAACATGAACTTCCCATCGGTTTGCTTTTCAGACATATTTTCAAAGTTCCACTTGATTTAGATCATTTTATTTTCATTCATTTCTTTGATATGAGAAAAACCTTGCTGTTCCACTTAAAAGAAAACAATAATAAAAAAATGTCTTTTGTAATTGCTTTGCAATTGCAGTTACAAATCATAATATTTTTTTAGTGATCATAAGTTATTAGGCCAGCTTGAGTACATACATCTTTTTGGTCAGGTTATTCAGTTTTGAAGGTGTAAGTCCCAGTTTTCTTCTAGCATGCCTGCTAAAAATGGGTAGATTGATATCAGTCACTAAGAAATAACATTGCTGACAAAGAAGGAGAGAGGAGTCCTGTTTCTGCATCAGTCACAGTTTGAAGATCTACTTCAAAGTCACTGTAATACCAGAGCACTTTGTGTCAATAAATGGATGTAGCCACTCACAAGCTAAGAGTAAACATATCCCTGATCAACACTGTCATCCTTCTCTGGAGTGTGCCAAAATTTTACAATACTCCTGGAAGAAAGTTGAGGATGGTCCATTGCCCCTTTTCCTGTGAAAGCAATAGCTTACTCCCTGCTTAGTATTATTCAAGAGCTATAAACTCCAAAGATCTGTTCTATGTACTTTTTTTCTGTCATTTTTGCATGTAAATATTTGCACTAGCATGAAGGCAATGCTTCAGAGTAAAAGGTACAAACTTGTTTACCAAGGGAAGAAGGAGGAAGTTTTCACTGAATAAAGAAATTGCTAGCTAAGAAATTAAAAATAGTAAATTTTGAAAGGTTAGACAAATTAATGTTTTTACAGCTTTTGCTGCATGGAAGAGTTACTAGGATTATCTCTTGCACAATATAAAATATAATTCTTTCTGAGAACTGTCTGAAAATTCAGTTCCACAGCTCCTAAGTGGAAAAGGGTGCACAAACACACCAGTATTATATCCACTAATTTGGAAAAAATATTTTGGGAGAGAAAAAGTGATTATCACTTTTTTTTCCCACTGGTGTCAGCCTGAAGACTATACTCACACTTTTCAAAGCTTAAGGCTCCCAGAACGATTTTGGTCTTGCCCACACTGGTCCACTTTTAATTGTCCTCATATTTATTCCTGCTTTTTGTCGTATCTGTTAGTGGTATTGACAGGGCAATCATGATTGGTTCTGTCTGGTTAAACTTTATGTATCTCATTTGTGCATGTGTGTTAATCATGGGTGATGGAAAAAGAATATGCAAAATCTCAGAAGTATTTACATTAATCACTGCTATTGATGTGCTGTGCACCATGCAATTATTTTTAACATATCTTCCGCTACTATCACAAGAGAGTAACGTATCTTTTATTTGTCCCCCAGTCCACCTGATCTTACCACATAAATTTGTCTTTGCCTATTGAGGCATTGCTGTGGTTAGCATCTCCCAGCCACAGGGTGAAAACACCTGAAAAAATCCTCATAGTTCTAATTGTTTATCATGCATTAAAACACATATTTCCTACATCACAGAGAGAGTTTGACTGGCTGGTGATGCTGTGCCTGATGCACCCTGGGGTATTGTTCATCCTTCTAGCTGCCAGGGCACAATTCATCACTTGTTAGGCTGTTCAACATACTCTTTCCTTTTGGATTAGGATGTTACATGGTGATATTCTGTATTAGAAATGATAAAAAATAATGGGACCATAATAACAGTAAATTTTAAAAAATGTATTCTTCACAATGTTCCACTTTTATATCACCAGAGGTTCCTGTGACTCAGCTTTGAAGACTGACTAGCTTGTGTAACAGTCTGTAATGCACTGTCTTTAGAACAGGAACATCACCCTTTTTTCCATTTATTTGCTTTAAATGTAATTTTTTAATTTAAATTTTTAATTTTTGAAGTAATTTTGGGAAATGTAAAAACACCACCAAATCAAAATGATAAAAAACCCTAAAACTACAAAAGGAATTGAGTTGACATAAGAGGTGGATATAATCACCTGGAGGGGATGTGAAAAAACATTGCTAAAAATAAAAATGAGTCATTGCCCTCTTAGATTGGGTCTACTTCCAGTTAGAAAAGTAGGTCTTATACTAACTACTTTGTTTACAGAAACTCTTATAGGTGTCTAGGAAAGCTGTCTCAAGGAAACAAAACAAAGAACATGAAAAAACACAAGAAAATAATATATTTGAAATAATAGTCCATATTCTTGATAAAAGAGAAAGTGGTGCTACTACCTGTGTTGTCAATTTCAGTCTCATCTTTTGCTGAATTCTTATACCCCAGCTAATACTGTGACAACTGAAGGCTAGCTCTCCTGTAACATTTATAAGGAAAAAAATCGGAAATACTTTCCTTTGTCTTTATGTGATTCTAAGTAAACAACAATCACAGAAACAAGGAGTAGAACTTTAAAAATCAATACAAAATTCAATGTAAATATTCTGAAGATGATCAACAAGTGCTTCCACTTTATGGTTTCTCCTTCATTATAGCCCATTTTATCCAGAAATATAAACCTCACTTTATACACACCATACATACATATATATTGCTTCAGAGTATTTCTGCTTCTAGCTAGCTGGACCTCAAGAAATGTGACACTGATAGGGCTTTGAGATTTTGCGTGGATTATGGGGTTTGTTTAGTCAGAAAATCATTAAGAGAAATACAAAAAAAGGAGTATTGAAATAAATTGAGAAAAAGAAAAGTAAAAAAATTGAGAGGGAACAAAAAAAGGCCAAAACAACAAAGCCAATCCTCAAGAACAACCAGACTTGTTTGGGATTTTTTAATTTCCATCCCTCTGATGTCTGTTTATAATGGATGATTTGGGAATGAACATCAGAGTTTATAATATCAAATAGTATTATATATGATACTCTTTGGTTTCATTCCCATTTTTGTGCTGAGATATGTAGCCCTAGGAACTGCTGAAAACTTCAGTGCAGTTTGGTTCCTAAAAAGTGGCTCAACTGCAGGCCTTTGGTGCAGACTTTATTTCCTTATGTCTGTAAAATTCCTGAATGAACGACTGTAGCCTACCTTGTACACATCCTGCACAGCCCACACAAAGCTGTCAAACCCCATGAAGGCCTCAGTGCTAATGTGACTTGTACAGGCCCCAAGCAGGTCTGGATCAGTGTGTATGTATTTGCAAATGATGAACACTCTACAGCAAGATGCCTGTTACTCAGAATTCCAGACATATTTTAGGTGTAATCCAGGTATCTATTTCCAGTCATGGGATGGAGGCTTTTAACTGACCAACAAGTCAAAAATGCTGCAATGAAAGAAACTCTGAACTTTCAGCATGGGCCTTAACCTCTACTGTCTGTCCTTTCTGTCACCTAAGTGTGCCTTTTCCTTTAACTCTTGCATCATCTCCCCACTTCTTTCCCAAAGAAGCCATTCAGTTATGAATCTCAAAAGAGTCATTTTTCAAATCTTAGCAAGTCTTCTAGTTCTGTCAAGATTGTGTTGAGAATAACTCCCTCAATTCATAGATAATGCAGCCATTCTAGTTAATGGAAGCTCTGACAACACGCAAGTCCTATTTCTTCTGAATAGGATAATTTGTGTGAACCTGTTTACCCAACAGTTCAACAACATTTGTGTCGGCACAGTAGATGGGGAACATTAATCATGTCATAGAGGCAGGAATAATTACCTCTGGGTAGGCATGAAAAGAAATTCCTTAAATCGGTTTTGCTACCAGAGGAAGTGCTGAGGTAACTATGCCCTAAAAGAACATGTCTTAGTGCAGTCTATTACAATCAGTCATAAGTAGCCCAGACACCAAATGTCTAACTCTGTTGAACCTAATGACTGAAGATAGTATGATGTTTTTGGAGGCTAGTGAAAATGTCAAGCGTATATAAATTAAATGCAGGTGAAGCGTATTACTGTACCTGGGGTCATTCAAAGGTTATACTAATTTTATTGTTTCATCATTCTCAAGATCTTAATCATAGCCAATATAGAAGCCTGTGGCTTCACATGCTCCCCCTCTTTATAGCTTCAGTGTCTACCACCTGCTGTTTTTGTGCTTCAAAACCCTCTGAAATGTCACATTTCAAATATGGAATATTCTTCCTTTGTTCTATTTTTAAAGGAAATGTAGATCTATAATACACTACTTACTAATATACTGAGTGTCTCAATCCTACCCTTTGAATAAAAAAATCTTTTAACTCTTCAGTGAAAGAAAATAGAATTTGTGTTGCATTTTGACCTCTGTTTCACACATCCATATTTGCAGATATAGCGTGAGAGAAGATTTGAGACTCAGATCTTCTGTCACAACACGATTATAGTGATGCTGCTGTACTTCCAATTCTTGACTCATGGTGCTTAAAGTTCAGAAAATCACCTCTCAAGTTTGTGCTATGATGAAACTATCAGTGTTTATTTCCGATTTTGTGCATTGGTGGGCTCTAAGCTGACAAACAGAGATAAAGATACTGAAGTTCAGGACTGCCCCGATACAAAAGTTAGATTCATCAAGTATGAATATAACACTCCAAGGGAGATATCCAGACAGCATAAAGCAACTTAAGGCCCTGAAGCATTGTCTAATTCTGGCATTTATATTTATTATCATGTTAAATTTCACTAGATGAATAACGTATCTAAATGCAATGTTAACATTTCTGATATTTTACCCAGTTTGAATTTATTTTTATATTAATTCATGGTACTAGAAAGTTTTCTATATCTCTTCTGTGTCTATTTTTTAGGTTAAATATAGCAAAATGCCATTGATCACAGCAAATAAGAAATTCTTAGATATGACATTTGAGATTTTTAATGCTTTTCACTGTATTCTCTTTATGTGGAATCTGGATTATAACACCTATTCCTAGTGCAATGAAGCTATCCTTTTGTCTCAGGATGTTTTTTCAAATTTAAGTTAATTAATTTTCATAGCTGTCTGTTCCTTATCACTATCTAACTTTTACACAAGGCTTAAAATTAATATGTTTGTGGAAGATATTAATTTCATAGAAGTGCAGAGACTGATGGGTGTACTGAAATTCAAAATGAATCAGATTTTTTCTTCATTCTGTCTTCATAAAGCTGTGGTTTGTGACTTCCATGACAACTGAAGATTCATCTACAGGACAAACTCAAATCCAAACCAAACAAACCCAAAACTTTTACTTCAACAAATGGCTCCTCTTGTCATTACCTTTTTATTTTTCCTTTTCCTTTTAATTTTTTTTTTTTTTTTTTTTTTTTTTTTTTTTTTTTGTGTCCTGGAATATACATTCTCTTCTGTGGAAGTGTTACAGATAACAATATCAAACAGTTTGTATATTCTCATCTCCTTCTTATAAATTAAATGTCTGGTGATCCAAAAGAAATGGTTTGTCATTCTAACAGTAATTGTTTCCATCCACTGTGAGGCAAACAGTCTTGTTCTTGGAATCATCTACTAGTTTTTCAGTTGAAAAGCCAAAAGATTTTTGAATAATTGTGCTTGTTTTCTGTCCAAACAAAGTGAAACCTTGCTGGTGTACCTAATTGCTTGTCAAGGGCTGTACACTCCTATAGTGTCCCCCATTCCTCCTTCAGCTAACATCATTGGTCAATATATGCATATATATGCCAACAATTTTTATTTCTCATATAAATATGTATGCATACAGAAGTCTAAATATTGTGTTATATACACATAATCAGCAAACTAAAGAAAAATAATTCTATAAATGTATACTCATAATTACATATCAGGATACATATATAATCATCAAAATAACAATGCATATTGTTATACTGAATACAGTTTTTACTGGACCATTCTAAAATAGTATTATGCTCTGTAAAAATCCTATAAAACATATTTGAACATTTTTTAAAATATTGTATATAATATACTGTTAGAACAGAAAGCCACATCAAGTCTTATAGTTGATGCATATAGTTGTCACCTGTGTGGCAGTGGAGTGCAGCCTTTGGAAAATAAAGTCTAGGAAATTTTTTCAGACATGCATTTTACCTCCCATATATTCTGAATCTCAGACTGATTGACTTAGATAGTTAAACTATGTATACAAATATTGTGCTAGAAGGTTCTTCCTTTTAAAATGCTTCAGAGTATCAAATTGCTTTTTACTAAGCACATTGATTTGCTGTAGCTAAGTGATATATTTTTCTTTTTTTTACTTACATAGAAGCAGCTAAAGATAGACTGAAGGAAAGGATGCTGAAATCTCAAATTGTCAGACAGCCCCATATATAGAAGAACTTGCATTGTAGAAAAAAAATTCTTAACTGGCCCTATGCATTTCCTTCTTGAACATTTCAATATAGATGGCATGATGGGTGTCATGGGTATAGCCTGCTGCTACTTTAGTCTTTCAGAGAGCAGATTTTAGCCTGTTTAGGACACTGGCTGACAGAATCCTTGGGAGGCAGTCCTGAAGGGCAAAAAATTCCGGGAGAGCTGGACATTCTTCAAGAAGCGATTCCTAAAGATGCAGGAGAAGGCCATCTCCATGTGCCAAAGATGAGTCATAGGGGAATAATACCAGCCTGTCTCTAACAGAAAGCTTTGCCTGGAACTCAGGGGAAAAAAGGAGACTGTATGAACTTTGGAAGAAGTGGCAGGTAGCTCAGGAGGACTATGAGAATATAATGAGGTTATGCAATGAGTACATTAAAAGTGCTAAAGTCCAAGTAGAACTTCATTTGGCTGCTTTTGTAAAAGATGATATAACCTGTTTCTTTAAATACATTAGCAACAAAACTAGGGCCAAGGAGATTCTCCATTGATGTGGGGGAAAACATATTGACAAAGGATGTGGAAAAGACTGAGGTACATAATGCCTTTATTGCACCAGTCTTTTATAGTCAGACCAGTTGTTCTAAGTGTACCCAAGCCTCTGAGCTGGTAGACAGAGATAATGAGCAGGATGAAGCCATTATGAGGAAAATGGTCAGCAACCTGCTACACCACTTAGACACAAATAAGTCTGGGTTCGGGTGGGATTCATCTGAGTGTACTGAGAGACCTGGAAGAAGTGCTTAGTGAGCAAATTCTAGTAACTTATTTTCTATATGAGAAGATTCATGCTACTATAACATAATGAGTTATGATTAGTTTCCAATAATTTATGCATCTGTATTAATAAGTTTTCCTCTACAATGTACTTCTTAGGAATTGGGAAGCTCAGAAAAAGTCCATTTCTGTATGTGTCACACATCAACTATTGAGCAGAAGTGAATGGCATTGTAAAAGTTTTCATGGTGGTGCACAGTGACTACAGATCTTATTTGTCTCCAAGTGCAAGATTTCTGAAGCTGATTTGCTGACAAGGCCGGTTTCCAGTACTGTTACAGTTAAAGAGATAGAAAGGGAAGAATGGTGATTCACTCCCTTAGATTCTAATGCAAGTTATTTCTGTTCAGGGAAAATAATGAGTATTTTGATGTAGAAAGGAGAGGCAAAAAACCCAACAACCTCAACAGCAACAACAGCAGTAAAAGAAGTGCTATATCCCTAAACTATTGCTGTAAATCCAAAACAATGATCATTCTGTGAATTTTGGTTATAGTTTACAGAAAAAAAAATTAACAAAAAAAAAATCAGTGTCACATGTCCAAAAAAGAAACTTAGCCCATGGGTTTAGTCTTCTACATTTATTTTTAGTATTTCGTTCTTTGCTGCCATGTTTTTGACAGCTGCTGAAAAGCCGTGTATTGACTACTTACATTCTTCTAATATAATATTTGGTAAGATTACCTTTTCTAGTTTATTGAAATATCCTTTTTAGATGTTTTAGATGCTTTAGAGACAATGCAACTACTGCTTAAAGTATGGACAAACAGTTGACATAGTAATGCATAGCTCTTTTTAGCTATGTTTTTGTACAGTTATTTATTTTAAGGAGTTTAATGACCTTGTTATTTAGATTTATGCTGGTGATATTTGTTTATTGTGTACCTGAAACTAAAGTATTTAACTTTTTGTGAAAAGTTCTGATGATAGGTACCTAGACTAAAGGAATGCCACAATTTGGGTTTCTGAATGTTGGCAATATTTTGAGTTCTCAGGGTGAGCAAAAGACACTGCCCTTACACTTTCTAATGAAAGGTGTTATGGTGGTCTTAAAAAACATTTTATTCCCTACAGTACTACTGAACATAGAACTAGACATCAGCATAAGAAAACACTCATAAAAATACATACAAAAATACGACTCTATGTTTTAGTATGAGAAACTGTCCACTTTATGTACCTAGTGGAAGAATATTATCCTAATAATCATTTTTAGGGCTTTTTCCAGCCTCTGTGAAATAGTCCCACTGAAATTGCATTTGCTCTATTGATATTTCCTCTGTTAGCCAAAATTTCACCCACCATTTTTATGCTTAGAAAAAAGCTTCTCTGTGGTATCTCTGAGTGTTATCACAAGTGAAGTTTCCTGTATTTTTTATCCCAACCATGAAATAAAACATTAGTCTCATAAACTCATTTCCTGTTATGAATTTGGTTTCTCTGGTAAATGGGAAAAAAAAGTAGTCCTATAAAATTATTCTACTCAAATTTGTAGTTGGTCTCTTCAGCGGCCAGTTAAAGGTCAAGTACTGTGTTGTGTGTTACTACAAAGGAGTTGTTCAACTGTGAAATTTCACAAATAGTAGTACAAATTACCCTGCAGGAATAAAGGGGGTCTTTTTGTCAATAACTGTAAGATCTTAATGAAATGTAAACTCCTGACTGCTAAACACTATCACTGAAGTCAACAATAATAGTGTTATTTTCAGATTAAAAAAAGATAATCATTTAACAGTGAATAATAGCATTTAATTTTGGCTCAGTTCAATGTGTTTTTAATAAACCATTTGTGTGTTTTACCACAGAATCACAGAATTGGTCAGGTTGAAAGGGATCGCAGTGACTTATCTGGTCCAACCTCCCTGATCAGTTAGGGTCATCCTAGAGCACATTGCACTGGATTGCAACTAGACAGTTCTTAAATATCCCCAGTGAGGGAGAATCTACATTCTCTCTGGGCAATTTGTTCTAGTGCAGCGTCACCTGCACAGTAAAGAATTTTGTCCTCATAATTAGGTGGAATTTCCCGTGCATCAGTTTCTGCCTGTTGCCCCTTGTCCTATTGCTTGACAACATTGAGCAAAGCCTGGGTCCAACCTATTGGCATCCTCCCTTCAGACACTTACACACTGATAAGATTTCTCAGTTGTCTCTTCTCACTCAACCTCTCTTTATAAGATACATGCTCCTGTCCCCTAACTAGCTTGGTTGTCCTCTGCTGGATCCAGGAGCTCTATGTGTCTTTGGTATTGAGGAACCAGGAACTGCACACAGTACTGCAGATGTGGCCACACCAGAGCTCAGTAGAGGGGTAGGATCACCTCCCTCAACCTGCTGGCAGTGCTCTTCCTAATGGCCCCCAGGATACCACTGGCCTTCCTGGCCACAAGGACGCTCTGCTGGCTAATGGACGGCAAACTTGCTGAGAATTCATCTGTCCTTTTGTCCAGCTTATTGGTGAACAAGTTAAACAATACTGGGCACAGTATTAAACCTTGGGGGACACCACCAGTGGCAGGCCTCCAGCCAGACCCTGTGCCACTGATCATGACTCTCTGGGATCTCCCATTCAGCCTATATTCAATCCACCTCACTGTCCACTCATCTAACCCACACTTTCTGAGTTTTCCCATGAGGATGTTGTGAGAGACAGTGCCAAAATCCTTGCTGAAGTGAAGGTAGATAATATCCACTGATCTCTCCTCATCCATCCAGGTATTTGCTCCATCAGAGAAGGCAATCAGGTTGTTCAAAGATGGCTTACCTTTACTGAATTCATGCTGACTACTCCTAATCATCTGCTTGTAATAGAAAATGGACAGAGATGAGGTTCACAATGAGCCATTCCATAACCTCTCCAGGGATTGATGTGAGGCTGACTGGCCAGTAGTTCTCTTGGTCCTCCTTCTTGCACTTTTTGAAGACTAGGATGACATTTGCTATATTCCGGTCCACAGGCACCTCTCCTGATTGCCACAACCTTTCAAAGACCGTTGTGAGCAGACCAGCTATGCCTTTTCTCTCAGCACTCATCCCACCAGGGCCCATGGACTTGTGGATGTCAAGTTTTCCTGAGTCTAATCCAATCCTTCTTGACCAAGGGAAAATCTTCCTTCCTACATTTCTTTACCCTGATTTCCTGGACCACAGATTCCTGGGGACTGGTCTGGTCAATGAAGACTGATGAAAAGAAAGTATTCAATAACTCTGCCCTCTCAGCATCCTCTGTTACCAGGGTTCTCCATCTGTTTTTAATGGTTCCATCCATATATGCTTGAGGTTTCATTTCTAAAAGGCAATGCTTTATTATTTCACAAATTTCTCGATTTGAAAGATTTTTTATTTTTTAGTTAGAAAACAAAACTCCCCTGTAGATTTCTGTATACAAAAGGCATTTTTTCAACTAGAAACTGTGAATGACCAGAAAAATTTAAAAATGCCCTCTAAACCTATGTGTTTGTTTTCCTACAATATCTCTGCTTTCTAGTTCAATATTTGCTATTTTAATTCAGTTTCAAAAACTTAGAATTTAGGTGCATCAAAGCTGTATGCCTTTCATTCTTACCCTCTGGGAAATGCATTCAATGAAGTTGCCACCAACTTACCTTTATGAATGTACTGTGCTGATGTATCCATTTGGTGATTACACACATCCCCAAAATTTAACAGTCTTTACATAACTCATGGTTATTCAGCATTTGTCACAAATAACATTTTGGGTTGCAGTGCTGACTGTATTTTATACGGGAAAAGTAGTGATGAGATTAGTATCCTACATGTTTCCTGACTGTAAGTTTCTTTCTTCTTTTACATAGCTTTGTTTTTTCCTCTTTCTTCTTAACTATTGAATTGTGCTACCTTGGCATTCTTGTTTGTTTGTGAGACAGCGTTTCGGTTCTTCTCTTGTCTTCTCTGGCTTAATGCCCATATCTAGGGCCCTAGACTTTCTGTGCCTTGCACTCTTCAGTATGTAGGCATTACAGCAGGCCTAATTGAACCTTGTCTGAAAAGTATTCAGCCAACTGCCTCACAGATCAGCACTTTCTGGAATAAAAGTGGCTTGGTACAGGACAGTGAACAAATAATCTTTGGCCATTCTTTCTAACTGGAAAGAATATTTTATGCATGTAACATATTCTTTACACAATCAAACAAAGCTGAATTCTTGAGGTAAAAATTGAACCGTTATTCACACTCAGCACAAAGACCTTAGTCAATGCAAAGTCAGATTCTTCTACTCTGATTGAATCTATTTGAAATTATCACTTTGCCTATCTAAAGGTTAGAAAGTGATAGCTGCACTATGTCATGTGTATAATACTAGCAGTTATATTTCTCAGCTAGAATTTTTGACATCAGAATACTCAAGCCAAGGCCAAATAGGGTGGAGAAGCAGTAGCAGTACATCTCCCTCTTTTAAAGTAATTTAAATTTCACATTGTGATAGTCTTAAGCAAATGATCTGCTACATTAACCAAATATTGTTACTTTTATCCATTTTTAAAGGCATGAAATGTGACACATACTACTTAATAAAACAGAGGCAAAGCTTTGTGTTTGTATTAATACAGATTACTTGTGTGAATTGAAAATAAAGAACATAAATCAAAATAATTCAGGAGTTTATTTACAGTAAGTTTTAAGTTTTATTTCTAATTTTTGCGGTTTCATATCTAGGTTATATCACTTATTCTTTTACACTTAATTTCTAAATTTTTGGTGTGTTTTGTTTAAATTTGTACAAATAAAGCAGTACTTCTAAATATATTTCTATCTTTCCTTCATGACAGCAGGCAGAAACAAGCAAAAGCATTCCTTAGGATGACTAGTAAGCATGTTTCCTCTAGAAAATGATTTAAACAGTCACTTAATTTTCAGATTACTTTTTTAATAAGAAAAAATAGCAATAAACAAATAATTCAGACACAAGATTTCTAAAATCTCTTTGGAAAAGATAAGTGAAGGCTTGAAAATCTCAAGGAAAACATTGATTTTGGTACTTAGTGCAGGTCAAAATTTTGCATTATTTGAAGCACCATCTGCCAAAGGGAAATTCAGAACTAAAAAGTATTTCTCATTTTTTTGGTGTTTTTTTTTTTATTGCTGTTGTTGTTATTGTTAGTTTGTTTTACTTTGCTTTGGTTTGCTTTAGTTTTTTAATATATATATGTCCTCAGACATATATATATATACATTTATAGGCAGATATATTTTTTGTGTTTTAGTTCCTATTTGCTTTATCTTTTATTTATTTTAATAATTTATGTAATACACAGTTGGTATTGTGTCAGATTTCCACATAAGAATGGGTCTCATTCATGTAATAACAAAGGATATCTGATAATATATATTATTTTTTTCAGAAAAAAGTCACTTCTCTATCAAAGACTTAATACAGTTTCACTGTGTTTTAGTCAACCAGTCAGGCTTGATATCCATGCTACTATGTGTTTAATTTATGCTGATTTCCATATTTACATGTGTGAAGACAAGGTGCAAAAGTATAATATGTCCGTTTTTTCAAGCAAGTATTATGGGATGTTGAATTTGTTTTAAGTGCTTGTTATAATTTAAATTATAAGGATATTCCATCTCTAAATTTATTTTCTAATCCTACCCTGTTAATATTAGCAATGCCTATTAACAAAAAATGAAAGAAAGAAAATTAATCCATGTTGCCTCACCTTATATCACCTAGTCAGTCAAATGGGCTTAAACATTGAGATACAGTGTTATCTTCTATTAATAACATAAGATAAATGTGAGAGAAGCTAAGAAGTTCTAAATACTATGGCATTTTGTACAATTATGGCAGAAGGAAAAAAATAGTTGGGGGAAGAAATTTACATGACAATCTTAACAACAATTAGTTTAGAAATAAAATTTCTGTGTATGGATTGTCTCTATCTTTGGATAGTATGTATTTTTTGAGAGAAAGTGATTGCCCATAGAGTGTGGTATAGACAGAAACTAATGGCATTGCCATTTTTTTAGTAGTACTCTGCAACTTTTGATATACTCTTTGAATACATCACTGTGATTTCTAAGTAAATCAGAGAGCTTAGTCAGGAAATATTTTCAGATTACTTTCCTGAGATATGTGCTGTAGCTCTGGGTTTCATTTTTTCCATTTATACTGAGGGTTTCAGTTTTATTTTTAAAAGTGAAATTCAAATTAATATTGTATATTATTGAAAGATTAATCTAAATAATACTAGTTCACCAGTGGGAGTAAAAGATAATCACTAAATGAAGTCTTTTATTATGACATTTCTGTGGAAATTTTTCTCAAGGTCATCTTTTTTGTCTAATTTTTCCCATACTTACAAGCTGGTAGATTTTTTTTTTTCTAAGTATGAAAAATTATCCCTACGTGGAAACTACAATCTAGTGCTAGTCAGATCCATTAATCAGGTGGTTAAAAATCTAGAATAATTTTCTGCTGTATTGGTTACCTGAACGTGTTCACATAGGGATTCCAAGTTTCAGATCAAGGAAAACACAAGAATGGTCAAAGAGTAGAACTTCCATTTTAAACTACATAAACTGTGAAATTTTAAAGTAATAAGAGAAAAGTTTGGTGGGGTTTTTTTGTTTGTTTGACAGATTATTGGAATTTCTACCTTTGCAAGTGAAAAACGTTATGGAAGTTGTCCTGTTCCACTAAAATTCTGGTGAACTCATTAATGAAAATACAGGTGGGGGGAAGTCTTTTGTCGAGGCTTCCATGTTCTTTAAAGATCTCTTCTCATTTATTGTTCCCCTCCTCTCCCTGTTTTCTTTTTTGCATGTGTCCTCAACTTGAAAATTGCAGATCAGAATATAAGAAATCATTTGATTGAAACTTTATCTATATTCTGTTATTAGATTATATACTAAAACTAAGCTGTTAACTGCATTCGTTCTTAATAATGGATTTTGTCATCTGTATTATATATTCCTAGCCCAGAGTATATTGGAACCCTATCTGAGGTAGAAAAGCAATAACACTTATAAATATCAGACATCAATGGATTTCCACTAGTTACCTTATTTGTGTTATGCGGTGGTGTTTCTGATATTCCATGGTGAGAGAATACATCTCCTTTGTTGCACCAAATAATTATATTAGACATAGAATCTTATCACCCTGTTTCTCAGGCAAGTGTCTTAAAATACTAACAGAATTCTGCTAGGAAAATTATGACATCCTAATTGACAAGGACACTTACTCACCTGAGTTTTTCTGCTGATTCTGATGTGTCTGTGTCAACAATTTTGGAGTTGAGCAGAGAATAAATCTCGGTTAATATAAATATTTCTTCTTCTGTTTATGAATTTCAGTTTTCAAACTCATTTGCTTGTTCCTTAATTGTTCCAACAGAGATTTATGTGGAACTGTGATGTAAACCAGACAGCTGAAATGATTGAACTAAAAACCAGTAATACAGTCGATTTTATAACCTTTATTGGTGCTACCAATGAAATCTTGCCTTATAAACAGTAGTTCTGGTTCAAACCAGAAGGCGACCTCCATTTCAGAGGAGCAATAAAGATGGTCTTAAACTGAGTTCTCCCTGAATGAAATTTATCCTGGAACTACACCCTGAGTAGCTATTCACCTCTGACAATACTGTCCTGCAAAGAAAAGCAATCATGAACTTGATTATCCACAATTGCACCTGATGTAGTCATTTATCTTACAAAGTAGTTGTGAAAAGCTACACTTATGGTCTGGCAGCATTTTATACCTCTGTTTTCTCCGTGGTAAATGGCTGTACAACGTGTAGTTGAACTAGAGAATCAAGAGTATTGTGCTACTCTGTGCTATGCAAGTCACAATACTCAGGTTGCATTGTGTTCCCTCCTCCTGAAAAGGAAAATATAATTTGAGGTTTACTGTACCAAATTATATCTTTGTGCCTTTGATTGCCAAGTATAGAGAGCTATCATTTCTATGGTACAACAAGCAATCAACTACTGAACAACATCATAGGTATTGATGACACTACTGATACTAAAATACAATCCAGTACTGGAAATTTGGAGAAAATATAACAGGAATATATTTATTTTTCTGAAATAACCTCTAATTATACCTTTTTTCTTCAATTTAAAGCATGAGCTTCCAAAATTGGTCTCATCTCACTCAGTTCCTCCCATAATTAAATAATTGTTGATATAACAGACTTAATTATATATTTCCAATTTCAGCTGAATATTAATTCAGTTATGGTAGTTCAGCACTAAGGAATGGGCAGCTTAAGAGTTAAGAAGCCATTATGAAATATTGCCTGTCATATGCAATTCTATGGATGTTTACTGAACAGTACTTGACCTAAGGTACAGCTGAGTATGTAAGATGGATTTCCAGCTTTTTTACAAGGTCTCCCTCTAGCATGAAAAATTAGTGTTCAGTCTCATTCCCAGGAGAAGAAAAAAATCAGTAGAAAACCATTGTTTAGAATTCTCTGACTCTCTTTTTTATCCCTCTATATTCACAGATCCCATTTGATTACTGTGATTTCAAAGTGCCTTCTTTGAAAAGCTTTTGCTTTTAAGTAGAATACTTGTAAAGAACATGATATGATATTCTTGTAAATTATGTATTAATACAACAAACATGAAAAAATGCAGATGATGGTACAATTTTACTTTGACTATATTGACTGTATTTATATTTGTGTTTTCCAGCTGAAGACTAGTTGAGCATTTTTGACCTTCTGATAGATGATGTTCAGATTTTGTACATTTATGGTCAGAAACTAATTTCATTATTAGCAGTGATTTGGCATTCTGAAGTGTTTGAACAGAAGTAACAGTTGACCTCATGGAAATAAAAAAGAGGATTATTTCAACTGTAATTCTATAGTTGAATATATGTAGAAGGGTGCATTTTTATCTGTAATTATGTCCCACCTTTTAGGGAGGACAAAGAAAATGAAGGTCATTAAATCACAACTTTCCTCAACTATTTTTTTACTGGTTATTTCCAAACCATACTGAAATTTTCAGTACAGTTTTTGATACTTTCACCATCTAGAATTTTTTTATTATCTTTTCAGGAATAGCTGTGCATAACCCTGGCTAATAATCTCTTAGCAATGTGTTGGCCAGTGGCTATTCTGCAGTTTTGTTGCCATGCAGTCTTGCTGAGAGGAAAAAAAAATACCCACTTAGTGTTATGTTTTTAGTGTTTTATTTCAGAACACATCTAATGAATAGTGATTGCAGTATCCTTCCAATTTCTTACATGTAACAGAGGTTTTCCTTTTCAACAATTCTTACTTTGCCAAGGATGAGAGGGAAGAGAAAACTAATGAGAGTGAGCTGTAACAGCAATAGTCTGTGGACTGGCACATCACCTCTCTTTTTCTCTGAACTGCTGTGAGACCCATACATATTAGTGGGACCAGAGTAAGAAAATTAGTCATGGTAAATTAGAAAAAGTTACCCAAATACGCCTGTTTCTATTCTGTCTTGAAATAATAAATGTACACCCCAAAACCTCCATGACCAGGTATTTTTTCTTTTTTTTTCTTTTTTTTTTTTTTTATGTAGAGGAATTCCTGATTGTCCCCTGCTTTCCTATTTTTTTTTCCCCTGAAAAGTAGAAAGATATTTAGATATTCCTTGAAGATTTTGTATTATTTATGAGACATGAAAAACTTAATTACTCTGAAATAAAGGTGAAGTGATGTTTAATAAAATTTGTGGCCTAATAGAATCTGAGTCACACCACTAATTGTCCTTCCATAATAGTCACAGCACTTAGGGCAAAGAGATAAATGACATATGTCACTTTGCCACATTAATTTTGTCCTTACCTGTTTATGTTCCTCTCCATGTCACTACAAAAGTCTTAAAGATCTATATAAGGTGCCTTTTTCTTATTTTCTTTTGCTTTTGCATTAATATGGCAGGATTTTTAGCTTTCACTTGTGATTCATTCTAAAGATTACAGTTCATTTCATCACAGCCTTTAATACTGGTATCTATCGAAATGGCTTGGGGAAGTGGACTGTATCAATTTATTTCACTTAAACCTACAAAAGCCTACTTTAATTTCATTCATGTTTCTTCCTAGTTTTGTTCATGCCTCTTTGAAACTAATTGCAGTTTTAAAGATGGTTAAATGCAAAAATCTTAGCTGTAAAGAATTTCTTGCAAAGAATAACCTTCAGGAATGCATAGCCGTAAAATTTCACATCATCCCATATAGATTTGTTTCCTCAGAACAGAAAAAACATTGCAACCTAAGATTAAATGAGCAGCTAGTAGAGAGTTTCTGATTTGATCATGTTGCTTTTTTAGACAGACTAATTGTTCTGATTTATGGTTATCACCTGTATTTCACGGGTGCTTGCTTCCAGCTCTAATTAATGGATAATTTTTAACTGCTGTAAGTTTAATTGTTCTTTGGATTTCAAAGAGTAGAGGAAACAAGGTTCTTAGCAAATAAAGGCCTTTGTTCTATGACCTTTTTTTCCATTTACAATGGAAATCATGATTGTTTGGGGTTGGTTTTTGTTTTGGTTTTTT
>VZRZ01006728.1:799258-826011 GCA_013398175.1 Climacteris rufus | reverse complement strand
TTGTTGGTTGGTTGGTTGGTTTGGTTTTAGTTGGGTTTTTTTTGTAAGAGACACAATTTTATAGAATCTCTGAAATAAGAATATTATGCTACGTATGTAGTGATGACTATAATTAAAGTTATACTAAATTTTTCTCTAGCATGAGAATAGATTGTTTTTAAAGATTTCTCAAATATTTGACATTATTTAGGTCATAATAGATTTGTTACATAATTTGATTATTTACACCTTGTCACTATAAAATACAACAGCAAAATTCTATAAATCCCTTGATAACCTTTTTTATAACTAATTAATTCCTTTCAAGGATACATAAAATCTTGATCTGAAAATTTAAAGACATGGAGAATCCACCACTTCCCTTTGTTATGTCACTTCAGTGATTTTGTGAACATTGGGTACAGTTATTCTATTTTTTATACAAGCTCTTCTACTCATGAATAATGGAGAAAGAATAGACTATAATGAACACGGATTATAAAAAGTCAATACTCTTACAAGAGTAATGGCAGTGCAAACACAAATATAAAGTAAGAAATATTTTTAATATTAAATTACAGGATTTTATAGTACTTAAAATATAATGCATAAAGTAGAAAAGGTCAGAGACCATACAGAGGTGATAGACACAAGAAGCGAATGAATATTGAAGTTTTTTTAATAAAGGCATCCAAATTTCCTACATATTTAAAAAAAAAAAAACAGAGAAAATAGATTTCAATCAAAATAGCATTCTTATAGATGAGGTTTTCTTGAAACTGTTGCTAAAACTACCACTAGAAAAGTTGGTAAGACTTCATGGTTTGCTTTTGATTATTTGGAACATACACGATCATGTTGGGGAATCATTTACAAAAAAACCAAAACAAGCAAAACACAAAATCACAAATGCATAAACATCTAACTGATTCTGAAAGGCATATTTTCTGTTTTTTAATCTACTCTCTTCATAAATGTGCAGTTCCCCCCAAAATTTTAAATTTCTGTAAAGTCTCACCTTGGACCATTCATGAGTCATCCCAGTTACAAACACCCCCACTTCTGAGCTAATTTTTATAGTTGATATTACAGTACCTTCTCTGTATCTTTCAGACTTTGAGTAAGTGTTTTTGGGTTAATTCTCCAAAATTTCTTTCTAATTTGCTGGTTATAGAGCATATAGGAATCTTAGGAGAATGAAAACACCTATGCAAAGAAATACATGCATAAAATTTAAAAAAAATAAAGAGGGGAAGATTGTACTGCAGCTGTTCAGGTAATATGAACTTCATCATCTAGCATTTAAGCTTCCACTTTAATAGTCTCCAAGAATATGCAAAAGAAAATTTCTTAGAAAAATTTATTGAATAATTTTAAAAAGTCCAGATAAAATTTGTGGACAAAAACTAGGATACTCTGAAAATGTTTAAAATTAACACAGTATCATAGACTCATAGAATGGATTGCATTGAAAGAGACCTTAAATATCATCTAGTTCTAACCCCTCTGCCATGGGCTGGGACAACTTTCACTAGACCAGAATTCTTAGAGTCCCTTCTAACCTGGCCTTGAACATTTCCAGGGATGGGGCATCCACAACTTCTTTGGTCAATCCATTCCAGTGGCTCACCACATTCATAATAAAAAAATTATTCCTTACATCTAATCTAAACCCACTTTTAGTTTAAAATTATTCCCCCTTGTCCTGTCACTACATGTCATTGTAAAAAGACTCTTTCCACCTTCCTTGTTGGATCATTTCGGGTACTAGAAGGCTGCAGTACAGTCACCCCAAAACCTTCTCTTTTCCAGGCTGAACAATCCCCATTCTCTTAGCCTTTACTTGTAGGAGAGGTGCTCCATCCCTCTAACTATCTTGGTGGCAGAGCTGGATGCAGCACTTCAGGTGAGGCCTCACAAGAGCAGAGGGTCAGAATCCCCTTCCTCACTCTGCTGCCCACACTGCTTTGGATGCAGCCC
Source organism: Climacteris rufus (assembly GCA_013398175.1). Lineage (NCBI taxonomy): Eukaryota > Metazoa > Chordata > Aves > Passeriformes > Climacteridae > Climacteris > Climacteris rufus. The sequence continues at coordinate 824,052 of VZRZ01006728.1, read as the reverse complement.
AGGACACTTTTGGCTTTCTGGGCTGTCAGTTGCTGGGTCATGTCCAGCCTCTCCTCCACCAGCACCCCCAAGTCCTTCTCTGCAGGGCAGCTCTCCATCTGTTCATCCCCAGCCTGTGTTCATACTGGGGGTTGACCTGACCCAGGTCCAGCACCTTGCACCTGGTTTTGTTAAACCTCATGAGATTCCCATGGGCCCACTTCTCAACCTTGTGTAGGTCCCCCTGGATGGAATCCTATCCTTCAGGTGTGTCAACTGCACCCCTCAGCTTGGTGACGTCTGCAAACTTGCTGAGGGTGCACTTGGTCCCTTTATGTAGTCATTAATGAAGATCTTAAATGACAGTGGTCCCAAAACAGACCCATGAGGGACACCACGGGTCACTGTTGTCCATCAGGAACACGAAGAATTTTTTACATGGTTATACATGTAAGTGTATGCCTATACATAGGCATAGTTTTCATTAAAAAGTCCCAACCAACCAATAACCTCAATCTTTTTCTTATAAAACAAACGCTTTCTGAAAATCTTACAGATTTAACAACAAATTCATTTAAGTTTTCCATTATTTTTGCACTAATGTGTTTAAGTCCAGGAACTCTCTCTAAAGTCCTGTAGAAAAGATGCAAAAACCTTGGCTTTAAGAGTTTCCTATGCTTAGTTTTAGTATATCACAATTCTACTACAATTAAAAAAAATTGTTTTATCTTTCACTAAAATCTTAAAGCATGGTATAGCCATGAGTTCTCCTTTAGACAGAATATTCAATCCAATACCAAAATGGTCATCTATTTTTCAAGAAAGCACAAAAAGGAGATTAAGAGATGTGACTAATGCATAGAAGTATAAGTCAAAGTTAATACAAGTGTAAGCAGAGGATTAACTCTTTTGGTAGTCCACCATGTTTTATCAATTTTATTTGCAAACTTTTTAATATGGTAGAGGATTTAAATGTTTCTATTTTACAGTAAATGTGTAAATGCTGAATATGGGGGCCCACTAATATTTTATTTTAAAATATCTTTGGTTTCTTCCAAGTCAAAACAAAACTGATATTTTATATCTCTCAGTAATGAAAGAGAATCTGTTTTCCCTTTTGCTTTACTTTTCTCTTCCCTTTTCCATTCCAGGAAACCAGGTCTCAGTTTTCAGGGAAGGATATTGTTAATTTCGGTAAAACAAATTCAGCTAAAGCCATCACCTAGTTTTCAGATTAAGTCCTCACATTTACCCTAGCCATACATTTATAGGGCTGCTCTTATTTTCCCTCTGAGGCAAGTGAAGCACAACAAATGATCTTCAATTACTCTTCCATGGCTGTGTTCTCAGTGGAAGAATAGTAATTAAAGAAGGCTGGGATATGAAAAACCTGCTACTTTTCTGAAAGCATTAGTTTTAAAATTTCACAAGCACATGCTTCCCTCTGTTTCTATTGGTAGACTGGCCTATTGCATTCACTGACAGGCAGTTTTTAGCACTTTACATTGGCACTAAATCCCCAAGTGCATATTTTGTGCTCTGGTATTCAGTCAGACAGCTTTGGCCTGGGTGTGAGCCTTCAGTGTAAAAACACAGATGTTATTGCAACATGCTTATTGCATTCCCCTGCAAAGGATAAAATCAACAGGAACACTGCAGTGAAAAAAATCATCACTACATTCCAACCCTTCACAAAAAAATGGTTCTCGAACCAGGTGAAAAAGTGTGTGGTTCTACATCGTTCTAGGGTTTACTTTATGATGTAGTTGATCTGCCTTGATCAGATAGATGGAACTTGTATAAGAACATTAGCAGCAGGCTGCAATCATGCTTTACTATTGTTAAAGAGTGTTATTCTATGGACTAGGGCTAAAGCTGCAATGAAAATGTAGTAATTAATTTTGAAATATTACTTGGTGAAATACAGTTTTAAATAGTGCGTATTTTAGAGCTACCACAATAGATCATATTTCAACAATTTGGTTACCTGTAGATTTGCCTACAGAAAAAGTTAAGCATTTCAGGAAAAAAATTGCCATCTTTCAACATTTAAAAATCATAAATATTCTAGCTTTTCATTGGCACAAGAGAGACAGTTTTAGCTTGTCCAACCCTGGTTAAGTCAAGCTGCTGCTAACTTGATTCATGTTCTGCATTAGCAAGCTTGCCCTTTGCTGACAGGAAGAAGAGGAAAACAGGTTTATTGAGGTCTATTATGTTCCCATTAACCTACAATGCAGAGACACTTTCTGTCATTTTAAGTGTTCATGTATTGGATTCAGCAACATTAAAGTTGACCACCTCTGCCCTTACTATCATATGTCATTATAATCAAAGGAAATGACTAAAAAGCTAGAGTACTACATCTGTGACTTTCAGATCAGGCTTGGCTTGTATTCATGGGCATTATGTCCTTATAGATATGAATATTAATATTAATGCTTTAAAATGGTAATCTTTGTGAATAGTTACTGTGCCCCTTTATCCCCTTGTTTCCTTTCTGAACTTCAATTTTTGTTTGATATTTCCTAATTGTGTCCTTTCTGTCACTAAACAGACATGGGCAGGGCCCTCTGGACAAGGCTGCATTGACGTTCTGTAACCTACAACTCTGGCATGAAAAAGAAGCTGGCCTCAAATAAATTAGAGTGTGCCTTACAAAAACACATCAAAATGATGCATAAAGACTGTCACTAAAAAAAACCTTGGGGATCCTGAAAGATATTCTGATTTATCTGCATCTCTTTGGTTTCAATAGTTATTTCTATTACTTTTCAACCTTTGTGTTCCAAGCCTGTATGTGAATGTACAAGGTTGGTTAGCAAATGAAGAAAACATGATTTGTGCCTGTGAATAGAGTGGTGACTGAAAATTGTGTGTAGGAAATTACTTTTACTTTACTTTAAACAGTTTTTGTTTTTTTCCTAGTTGTTTTGCTCTTTTATGCCCAGATTTTTTTGTATTGTCTGGTGGATAAGTTCCAGAAACAACACCTGCATGACAATCACATACAATTTGCAATTTTCTTAGACTGTTTGTTCCTTTCCTTTTTGTGGAAAAGATGCAATTATATGGCAAATTACACTGATCATGTCAACATGTTAATACTGGGCCTCATGTTTAGCCATGCTTTTCTTTTTGGAAATCAAAAATCCTAGGACCATCATGATATTAAAAGGTGTACTGTGCAGTATTTAAATAATATATTAATTAGCACCAGTAAAAACTAAATCGTCACTATGGCTTGTTTTCTTTTTGAGTTATGAGTGCCCTATCCCTCCAATTCTGAACCTTCACAATATTGTTTCATCAGAAAGGACTGTCTTTGAAAAACTTCACAATGTGGATTTTACAGAGTTGCTGAAATTATGGTGTTTTTAAAGCAGAATGCATTTTTTTTTTCTGCCTGCAACCTATATAAAATGGTAGCAAGAACACTGACAAAAGGATCAGATTGAATGATGTATGAATTTTAATTTAAACTCTTTATTGAAACCACGTACATATAGCATAAAGAACAAAGTTCATACAGATGAGGAGGCCAGGGCCCAGCATTCAGGATAAAAATGGAATAAAAGGTGTCCATGAGCAAGCAATGTACCCCTGTGGTACACTGAAGTGGTACATTGATGCTAGTAAAAGAAGATGCATTAGGAAGAGCATTCCCAGCATTCCCAGTGGTGTCCTGCGGGCCATTAGGAAGAGCATTGCCAGAAGGTCAAGGGAGGTAATCCTGCCCTTTTCAGTCCTGGTGAGGCCTCACCTGGAGTTCTGTGTCCAGTTCCAGGCTCCTCAGGATGAGAGAGACATGGAGCTCCTGAAGTGAGTCCAGCAGAGGGTGACAAAGACAATTAAGGCACTGGAGCATCTCTCTTAGGAGGAAAGGCTGAGAGAGCTGGGCCTGTTCAGCCTGAAAGTGATGACTGAGGGGGGACCTCATCAATGTCTGTGGGTGTCTGAAGGGTGGGTGCCAAGAGGATGGACCAGGCTTTTCTCAGTGGTGCCAAGCAATAGGACAAGAGGCAATGGGCAGAAACTGATGCACAGAAAGCTCCACCTGAACAGGAGGAAGAGCTTCTTTACCATGTGGGTGACTGTGCACTGGAGCAGATTGACAGAGAGGCTGTGGAGTCTCCCTCACTGGGGATATTCAAGAACAGAATGGAACAATCCTGTGCAAGGTGCTTTAGGGTGACACCACTTGGCAGGAAGGTTGGACCAGATGGCCAATTCTGATCCCTTCCAACTTTACCCATTCTGTGTTTCCATGATTTTGTGGTAAGGCTGAAGGTTTAATTAACTTTTTTTAAATAGCAGAATTTAAGAACAAACCTATTAGCTAAATGGAGCTACAAGTTTTAAAAGACATGGGAACCGCAGTGCAGGAACTCCTTGTGTCTTATTTTTATTCTGTGACTACTGAAAAAGCCTCAGTTGCTGTGCCAGCAGTTGGCTTAAGATAACGGTTGCATTAAAATGCACGTTAGGTTCACATTATAGCACTTCTCTGCTGTTACCCAGGTGCTATTGAGGAAGTTTTTCTGCAAATTACAAATTCAGCAGTTTAATGAGTCTGTCAAGCTTGTCAGTTGTCAAGGAGAGAAAATGGATAATCATCAGGAAGAAAGTTCAAGGTGATGTCTTCGCTAAGGTGCAGAATGCTAATATCAAATAAGTGTGAATATGAACAACCTCTATGTGAATATTATAAATCTAGTTTCAGAATCTCTGTGCCCTATAGTATGGCTACCACCTGCCAGCTGGGTTCCCTCTGCTGGCTACAGTGTGCCAATTATTTCAGTGTTGAAACCCATACCGCTGAAAAAAAACAACCCTCTTGTGAACAGCTTTATAATTAATTGTTATGTTAACTGTTAAACTTGACCCGTATTTTTCTGTTATTAAGGTTGCTTTCTTTCACCAAAGGATAATATGGAAATGATCAGTTTCCTTAAAGATGCTAAAGACATGAAAGGAGGGGAAGAAAAAAATCACTGCCTTGTATCTCCTCTCATATAGAGGGATGAAAAAACCTATCAAAGAGAGAATATCTTCCTTTCCTGGGTAGCCTATGTTACAGGATATGTGATAACACAAATTCTTATTACTGGAGTTCCAATTTCAAGTAGTAGGCATTTTTCAGTTTACTGGTTTTTTGTTTGCAATCTACAGACACCTGCAATGTTCACACTTTGTGAAATAAAGCAAAGAGAGAAAAGAAAAAGGAAAAAAAATCTGTCCCTGTTTAAGTTTATCCATCATGAGATGAATAATTTGAGCTTCTGAGTTGTTTAACTCTTTTACTTTGTAGCTATAAAAAATTATTATTCTATCAGATATGCTGCATGAAAACTTGTATACTCAACAAGGAAAACTTCTTGAGCAGATTATCATTGATTTTATTAAAAAAAAGAATAAGAATTCAGCTGATCATCTTTACTATTTTTTTCCACCTGAATTTTGATATAAAATTGATTTTTAACACTTTTTCCAGATTATTGTAGATTTGATCATTGCTAATTGTTTTTGCTGAAACATTTTAAAAGCTCTTCTTGCTTTGCATGGACATGAGTTACGTTTTTGTTTGGAGTCTGCCTTCTCTCTGATTAAAACTTCATAATCAAATAAGACACTTATAAATAATACTTCTCGTGAGGTTTAAGTAACTTGGAAGAGGTTCTACATGTTAATTTGTTTTTCGTACTTAGTATTATAGTATTGAGTAACTTTTGAATGATACTGAGAATTCCTTGAATACAAGCGCATATAATGAAGGGGAACCCTGTCTATTAAAATTTAAATTGATATCCATGTATTTTATTAGGTGCACAATAGTTAAATGACTGAAATGATTGACTTGTTTGTGCATGATTTACACATTTTCATCATGTATGAAATGTGTTAGACAACTTAGGCAACATGTACTGGACTTTGTGTGATTATGCAAGAGTTGTCTATGAAAAGGTTTCTCTTTTTTCAAGTATTCTACTTATTATCAGTTCAAAATCAAAATCTTAACATTCGTCTATATTTTACCGCAAAAGAGAATGAAAGTACCATTTTGAAGTTTGGAAAGCACTGGATAGCCTGTGAAATCAAAGGCAATATAAGAGTAAAATGATCAGAACTGATTCTTTTTTTTGGTACAAGATGATGTGCTTCTTTTAAAGTCAAAAAATCTCTCCACTTCTGAAGAGTAAGTCCTCTCTTTACTCTCTTTATTCAGCATTGCAGTTAAGTGGGAATTTTCGACTGTTTCTTCCCTGAATCCTCACTTCCACTGCATGTGCTTTTTGGAAAAAAAAGAGAGTAACAAAAGAAAACAATGACAATAAATTAGAAAATTAAGCCTTCTGATTATATCAATTAGAACATAAAAGTTAACAATATTGCTACAATTGTAGAGGAAAACATGGCTAATCTTTCTTACATTGCAGGTATTAGTTTCATATGGTATTATGAAACTAACTTCCACTGTCATGGCTATCTCCTTTTCTCTCTTGGTAAAAATACGCATAGTATAAATTATTTTTGTTTTAGTTTATTTTGCTTAAACATGCCGACTTTTGTTAGTCATTATTTTTGTCTACCTTCTGTGGAATTGCACAGTTCCAATACAAGTCAACAGCTTTTGCAATCAATCAGCATTAACAATGATTTGGTCTTGGAGGTTTATACACACACAGATGCATAACACTTCCATGTATATTTTTATATTTCTAAGTATGTATCTATACTTATATGTACAGGTGTACACACACATTTGGTCCGCATGCACAGTCCAGATTCATCTCATGACTGACTAGAAGCCAACTTCAGATTTCAGATACACTGATTGAAATTACAAGAAATTTTTGACCAAGGTTAGAAAAGGCAGCTGGGCTTTGAACATTTCCAAATGTACAAAGAAGCAGTTACAGATGCCCTACTTACTCTTGGTCAGGTCATTATATTATTATCATTATTCATTAAGAATAATATAATGTTACAATTTATGACTACCATAGCAAAGAATACACTTTACTTACAGACAATTTACTGAGTAATGTATAAAAGGCTTGGCATTGAAATTAATTTCTTTTTCAGCGGAGATAAAAAGTTCTGCTTCTTGATCATGATAGGACTCTTGTTCTTACTTTGCCGAGAAAAAACAGTATTTATAGTTTGTAGATATCCTCATCTAAGGGTATGTTCTTTCAACTTCAAGATTAGTGGTTTTATTATAACTCAACTCAGGTAAGCTCCTAATCACTAAATAGTCATGGCAGTACTAGACATTCTAAATGTAAGGAAGTAAATCTCAAACAGCTGTTGGAATCATGGCCTACAGTTGTCTTGATGAAAGCCGACTAATTTCCAAATTGAAGTTTGCAATTAGTATTTAAAGGATTATTAAAATAATGGACTGGAAATAGATGGAGATGTTCCAACTCTATACGAAAAGGCATACTGAGAGAAGCTCTCATGTAATACAGCACAGATTAACACAAAGCAATATTTTAATTCTCTTTTCCAGAACACTGCTCCAATAAAATAAGCTTTATTGCTATGATCAAGAATTAATTTCGAAGCAAAACAAGAAAAGTTTAAAAGTATTTAAACTGTGACTCTTTAAGTTACAATTTCCACATGAAACAAAATGCCTATAAAATTTTGAAAGACACTGCACTGTATATCTGTAATTACAGCTCCAGGACTTTCAGTAAAATGCCTTCCAGTAAAAGCATAGATTCATCAGAGTCATTCACTTTAAGAGGTTGATGTTATAAGTAATACAGACTTAGGGAAATGAAGAACAGCTCTCATGGAGGTCAACAACTTCTCCTAAATACTGCTCAATATTGTATCATCCTTGAACTGATAAGACACTAAAAAGAGCTATAATTTACATGTGGGAATGTAAATCTCGCTTGTCAGACACTATGGTATTAAGTTATTAAATTTAATATCATTTTATTATTCGAAATTATTTTCTATTAAGTAGTTTAAAATAATTTATTAATTCATGTTCTTTACTCCACACAAATATGTGAAGATAGATTGCTTTTATTTCTAGAGACTTCTTCAAATTATGTAAACATTTTCTCACTGATCCTGACTTTTTTCTGATGACCTTGCATTTATGGGATTTTGAATGATAATGAATAAAATGACATATTTATGTTTTTGAAGGTCCATGGCTTTTATCACTTAACAGCACTGAAAACTCTGGAATAAAAGTTTAGGGATGTTTGTGAAAGGAAAGATTTTAAAAAATCTCCATATAGAATATATGTTATAATGCAATCTATTTGTTTGCCATCAAATGTATTTTTCCAAAATGTAACTGGAAAAGTAGTTCTGATGAAATATTAACCTTGTTCATATAATTTAAAAAATTGCTCATAGTATAAAAAAGAATCCCTGTCTTTAAATGAGACAAGAATCTGCTAGATTTTCCCTGGTGTAACTCCTTCCAAAGACTGAATAGATTTGGAACTGTTTGGATTAAAAAGGAAAGGTGTTTCCTTTCCCAAAACATGAACGCCAGGTTCAAGGACTGACTTTGAAGTTAACATGTTGCATTTCAGAAGAGACTTTCTGACTTTTTGATTCTGTGCACTATGTTGTAGAGAAGTCAGCACCTACATTAGTCATCTCATTTCTTTTGTTCTATTCACTGCCTAGATGACTATTCCTTTCTGCTGTGGTAGATGTTATGGTGGGAGAAATGTCAGTTTGTAAAGGAATTAGTATTTTTTGATACTTCTGAACCATGTTGCTATACCATGATAAGTAAATTAATTGGAAATTACTTGCTAATGTTTTCAGGAAAACTGATGGAATACATGTGACTCCATGAGTTTTGGGCCACAGACTTACTGTAATTTTCATTCAGATACCCATGAAATAACCATAATATCTATAGGTAACAGAACAAAATTCCCAATGTGCCATTTACAGCAAGGAAGAGACAATGGAAAAGGGAGAGCCAAAAACTGGGTTTTCTTAGCAAAGCAATGTCTTGAAACACGTCATGGTCTGTCAGGGTTTAGGAATGGTATTGTCCAATTTGGTATGCCCATTAAAAAAACCCGCACACATACTGTTCCCCCTCCCTCTGCTCAAACTAGAGGCACAAATGGCGAAGGTCACAGGTTGATATAAGAAAAATTTACTAGTAAAAACAAGAAAATAAAATTAATAGTAACAACAACTATATTAATAACAAAAGGTGTAAAGGAGAAAGGGATTCACACACAAAACTGCTCACCATGGAACCCACAACAATAAACAATACTGAAGGGCTCCCCTTATCATGTTTTCCTGACAAGAAGGAACCCCTTCTGCCCAGAAGAGTCCTTTTTCCCCCAAACTTTGTGCAATTTTGGTCACCCCAATATAAGAAAGATATTAAGATATTAGGGAGCATCCAAAGGGGTGAAGAGCCTTGAGGGAAAGCCTTATGAGAAGCATCTGAGGTCACTTGTTCTTTTCAGCCTGGAGGAGACTGAGGAGAGATCTCATTGCAGTTAAAACTTCCTTATGAGGCAAAGAGGAGGTGACTGGACTGAGAGAATGGCCTGAAGTTGTGTCCAGGGAGGTTTAGGTTGAATATTCAGAAAAGGTTCTTCACCCAGAGGGTGGTTGGACACTAGAACAGGCTCCCCAGGGAAGTGGTCACAGCACCAGCCTGACAGAGCTCAAGAAGTGTTTGGACAATGCTCTCAGGCACTGTGAGTGTGATTCTTGTGGATGGTGCTGTGCAGGGCGAGGAGATGGACTCGATGAGCCTTGTGGGTCCCTGCCAACTCAGCATATTCTGTGATTCTGTGAACAACATACATACATATAAAAGCTCTATTAAATAATAAACTGACAGTAATCATTTATATTATTTTCCTAGTGCTAAATATTTACACAATACATGGGTTCTCCCCAGTTCCCAAGCAACTGGATGAAGGAGGAAGAGTGGAAATTACACCTTTCCTTTAAGGTCTTGCTTGGAAATTTCCAGAACAGTAGTAGTGTTTGATAAAATTATGAAAGTAACTTTTTGTAGCAAAATAATGTTTATTTCTGCCTAGCTGTGTGTAAGAGGTCTTAGAAAAATACCAGGGAAGTTGAAAAAATGCAACAAGCCTAATTAGCCAATTAAAAAATGTTTAAACCAGTTCTAGCAGTAATAAACATGTAAATAATTGTATTAATCAGTGTATTGACAAAAGTTTAATAATTATTTCTTTCCTTATTTTAAATCAGTTTATGACATGAACTGCAAGACTTTTTGAAAAGGAAGTTCTGTTTAACCAATAACAGTTCTGACCTGATGGTGCCTTATGAATACATTTTTGTGTTTTACTGTTTAGTTTTCTCCTTGGAGAAATAAATTGCCTAAATTTTGGTTAAGCTGTTCAATGATGATGTTTACTGAAGTGAACTGGCAGAGATTATAGTTCAAATGTATGTTACCAATTTTTTGTTTGAAAAAATATAAAAGGCATCCTCCTACAGCATGTAATTTTCTCCCCAAATATACATTGAAACCCATAGGAGGTCATTGCAGCACCTTGTATGTGTAACTCCTTTACTATTAAGACCTAGCACAGTGCTACTAATATATGACAAATATCATGATGGAAAGTCCACTTTGATTTTTCTTATTAATTCTACAAATAGGCATTGAATTCCAGGTTAGTGCAAATGGTATCATGACTGATTGACAACCTTTTAGAGATAGGTGTTCAGCGATAAGCTATGAAACATGAAATTATAACTTTGCCACCAAACTTTAGGTTTGAATTAAATCAGGACCGAGACAAAAATAAGTACCAGATGTGAGTAAATGTCCTTAAATTTTTAAATGTGAAGCTTGGTATCATTTCGTCAGAGATTCCTGCTGGATAACATGGGTCCCTCAGTTCTGTACTCCTATGAAGTATAATTCTCTTTGTCCCAGAGGGTAGGCAATTTTCTTGTGCAGGTGGCAGGAAATGTTGATAGTAAAGGCAGCAATAAATTCAAAGGAGTACAGTTCTCACTGTGAGCTGTCACCATGGGTAAGATATCCTGACTGTTCATGCTGGCAAGTTTTCTATTTTAAACAACACACAGAGAGAAGGAAAAAAAAAAGGAGGGACTAAGAATTTGGTGAGCTATGGTACCACAGTTTTGTTTACTTATATTACTTCAGGTACAAAATTTATAATTTTGATTCATTCCCTTGCTATGCTGTAACACATTAAATATTTACCTACACTCTTTAGCTTCATAGTTACCAATATGCATTTAACATTGTCTTTAAAAGTGTTTTATAATTTATTTCTAGATAGAATCTGACTTGTTTGCTTTTCAGTATGACAAATGACAAAGCCCAGAGATGGTGAATTAAATACTCAAATATGCCTTCTATTCCAGGATCTGTAGAATAGGAAGTCTATACTATGTATATATAATTATAACTGAGAAAGATATATATGCAAAAAGAGAAAAAGTTATATATACAAAAATAAAAAAAAAGTTACTGCCTTCAAAATTTACATTTTGAAGAAAAGATTGATACGTTTGAACAACAAAACCTAATTCTAAATAACAATACTTCTGAAAATATTTTTCACTCTTAGAAGTAACAACACCAAGCCTAACATTGGGTAATACTATAAAGGTAATCTGTAAAGAGGGTTGGAAAACCAGAAATGTAGTATTTTGTTCAGAAGAAAAAGACTGTCAGAACACATCCACACACAAAGATGGAAAATTTCCAAATTAAAAATAAACATATTAATTGGTTATGAATTAATAATTAACTGTTTTAGCTCTGGACATAAATTTCTGTTGAGTTGCATGATGACCCTTACACAGTATATGCTATGATTTTTCTTAAAATACTTTACTGAGATGCTGATGCAGTTTATAACACAAAACTATAAAACTTATTTTAAAGAAGTAGATTGTGCAATTCTAGCCCTTTAGTCTGTGAATTGGGTAGAATGCTAGCATTACACAGGAAAACATCTCTTTTCCCATTCCCTACTCACTCCTATATACCATTTGCATTATTCATTATAAAAGCTTTGAACATTCTGACCACCAGTCCACTGAAATAGCACATCTTTCTCTGTATCTGTAATAAGGAAACTTCAGAGACACTGTTGCTGTGCTCATAGATTAAAATTCTTCCAGAGCTAAAAACACTTTTTTACCTTTCATATTAGGCAAGATTACAAATAGAAAGTTAAAATAAACCATTTAACAACATTCAAGATCAAGGAAAATTTTGCAAATATTTGAAATATTATTTGCCTAACACTTTTAAACTAAATTAAATCTGATCAGAAGATGTAGTTAAGGACTTTTGTCCATTTTGGTCATTTGAAAGTAGTTAGTTGTTGAAGCTCATTGCAAAATGATGAATCCAAGATAAGATAACCTATGACTATGTCCTTGAAAATAATTTTATGACAGAAAAACTACTGAAACACTAATATTGAAAAACCATCAATATACAGGATACTGAAAAAAAAGGAAAATATTTCTAAATTCACTGCATCAAATTTCTGTCTTAAAATAATGAGGCATGTATTAGGAGAATACAACTTCTACACTTGTGTTAAGGTCTGGTTTATTAAGGTTATTTAGACATTCCTCTGCCTGAATTAAAGTGCAAACGAGACCATATACCAGTGTCAATAGTATGGATTTTATTTGATAGCAAAGACAGGAGAGAGAGAAGGTAAGAGAAGGAAATAGAAGAAGAGGTGGGGGGACAGAAAGACAGTGACAGAGAAAGGAAATATCACCGCTCCGTGGATCCCAACGATGTTGCATTGATCCTCTCCAGGTGGTTTTCTTGGTGGTGAGGATCCCCAAAAAGCATAGAATTCCATGGATTAATATATGCTCAGGCTAGGTAGGCAAATCCAGGCACCTCCCCCTGGGGAGCAGGNGCATAGAATTCCATGGATTAATATATGCTCAGGCTAGGTAGGCAAATCCAGGCCCCTCCCCCTGGGGAGCAGGTTTGCCATTGTCTATTGCAGCAGCCCCTGTTGCATCACTTTACGTCACGTGCAGTCCTGTGGTGCCAGGCCTGAGGAATGAGTGTGGGGGGCACTTCAGGGGGTCTCCAATGGATTATGATACCCCTTCATCTGCACCTGACATCAATGTCCCATGGATGTCATCCTCTCAGGGTTGGGGGTTCCACAGCTGAGTCATGGAGGCTGGGCCTCTGATTCATTGCCTCTGATCAGAGGTTACGCCACACTCAAAGCCTCCTTTCCCCCACCTCAGTTGGTGGTGAAATCTGTGCAAACCTGCTCTCAGCTGTGGGCTGTGGCCTCCCCCACCCCGAGCCCAGCCAGGGATGATCTGCTGGGTTTGGCTTTCTTGTGGATACATAGCCTTGTTTTCTTCTCCTCAGACCTGAGACGATTGAACAATAGCATTCCCTTTATCTAATCTCAGCAGTTTGGTTTACAGTCCAAAGTTCCAGTCAGGAATCTCCAGAAACGGGTGATGGTCGTGGCTTCTTTATACATTTTTGCTATAACAATGTTTAAGGCAAAAACAATTTCAGTCTCTGACAACTTGTGTTTCTGTAAAGTTACTACTTTAACTGAAAAATAAAGTCACTTGAGGAAGCTTTTATACCAGAATTGAAATTATATTTTCCCAAAAAAATATAACATTTTTAGAAACAGGTAAATGAGGTGATTGATTACATGTGGATTAAATACTAACTAAGGAATGAAAGGCATGGCCATTATCTTTTCTAAACCTTCTAATTTATCTTCTAAACTTTCTAATTTATCTCTCCCAGGAATGAGAGTTATAATACAGATATATGTTACACAAAATACAAGGGTTTTAAGGTGATAATTTTATTTTGCTTTTTGTATTACTCTTGTATGTATTTTTTTTTTAAGATTCTAACTCTAAAAAAAATCTTTCTTGGAACATTTCTAATGTAGTGTGGCACTAAATTCTTCATCTTTTGCTTTGAAGTCCACAAGACACTGGTGATTTCATCATGTTTCTGTAGTTAGAACTTAGTGATACTAACATCTCTGTGCAGCATGTTAATTTACATACACATTTCTGCATGAGCTTGTGCACTACAGGTATTTGTAAACAAAAAAATATGACATAATTTGCCATGCTTTGAGAGAAGATAAAATTGGGGGGGGGGGGGCAGAGTGTGAGCGAGCTGTATTTCTTTAAAATATACCACCTTTAGCCTAACAAAATGGAAGTGCTTTAAAATCTTCATTCTAAAATATTGAATTAGAAAGCAAGGTAGAAAAGCATCATAATTTCATTAAAAATGTGTTTTTAAAACCAGGTTGTAAAGGGGTGCCCCTGCATGATCAAAGGTGTGTCAAAACAAAGTGGAATCTAAGCTGAGCAAGACAGCCAGTGAAAATATGATATCTTCAGAATTACTTTTAAAGCTACTATGGAAGCAAGTAGTTTCCCTTTGATGAAACTTGAATATAAGACATAGAATCTGGTGAAAAATATCATATTCCAGAATCCATTATAATGACTCCATATCTGCACCCCACACACTGTATAAAATTTGTTTTAAGTTTAATTACATCCTGTCTGCTTCTTCTATTGCTGTGTGTTTTAAGATATATACATGCACCAGAATAAATTAACCCCTTAATTCCAAATTGTACCAGTAAGCAGTGTTAGAAGTTGCAGAAGTGCTTTTGCACATTGTAAAAATTTGCACTTTTAAATTACAATGTATTTAAAGGAGAAGAGATATTATGCATATTTTCTTACGTGCATGTTACCTTATGCTGGTTTATAGAGGGACAGGTTTTTTAATCAAAAAGTTCTCTGAACAACACATCCTGAGTACAGAAACGTGGAATACTTATTTCCATAAAAAGGAGGAAATTATTTCAGGTGAACATTTACGTTTCATAGTGCTTGCTCAAATTCAAGAATCAAAAAAAAAAAAAAAGGGTTTGGACTTCACTTTTCAACAACAAAAGTTGTGTTTTCATTGTAGACATATAATAGCACAGGATGAAATTCACAATATAACAGTACTTTCAGTCTTAAAAACCATAAGACATTACATCTCTGACCCTGAGGTACTTGAATAATACACTTCTTAATAGGGAGGAAAAATATATGAGTGGACAACTATTATAAAAGCATATAAAAATTTTAGCTGAATAAATATTACCAGTTGATAGGTGACTCTTTTTCTAAAATATAAATTATTTAAATATTTAAAAAAAGACACAGAAGTTCCTGATAAAATCAGAAAACTTTACCAAAACGTGAGAAGTCTTGTTCCTACAAAAAAAGAGAAGTATATGGGAGACTTCTCGTGTTCCATGAAATTGAAAAATTAAAAAGCCCTAAATACCATTTCTTTTAGAAGGAGTCAAAATATATTAATTCGGTTTATCTACACTTACTGTCCCTGCATATCTTTAGATACTTCTTGGAATCAGTGCAGGGTTCTGTCCTTCCTTATGTTTAAGTGACAATTAACTCTGCTAATTTTCTGTGTTTTCTTGTTACTACTCAGTGAATGTTTACCAAATATTTATTAATCATCATAAAGCAAGCACTGATTCAAAATCCCATGATAGTAGGACTTGTGCAAGCACAGAAGAAGGAGGTGGAAGTGCATTTTAGAGAGTTTCCCATAATAAAAAAACAACATATGGATAAAGATACACTGAAAAACTCAGGGAAGCAACGAGGCAATAGTGGTCATCGTGACAGATGGTTGTACAGCCCTTCAAGATCATAAGCATTTCTCTGAGTAGTTTAAGCCATTGAAGAAAAGTATGGTTTTAATTATGAGTTTAAAAGAAGACAAAGGAATAGCTTTGAACATATTTACAAAGAATTTCGCCCATGTGAGTTACTACATGTAGATGTTTGTTTGAAAATTTAATAATGTGATGATGAGAACTAACATCATGAGCCAATGAGAGGCAGAAAAAAGTCCTCTTGACACTACACAGATATAATCAAAAGTTAGCAGGTGGTTAATTCTTGCTATGATAAAAACAAGCAGAAGACATTGGAAACATTCAAGATAAAGAGTAGTACAAAACATGAGATTATGAAAACCTGAATCAAAATACTTGCATATAAATAGAAAGAAGAACTTATATCCTAAAGCCTAGATACAATTTGAATATATAAAGCAAGGAAGGCTCAATAGTCATAATCCTGGCATTCACAATGCCTGAGAAAAAGAGGCAACTGCAGGGCTCAAATACAGGCGAGAAGTCAAGATGCGTATGTTAACGATGTGTTATATGGTTACATGTGCATCTTGTTAACATGGTGTGACAATTACTTTCTATGGGCTACGAGATTTCATTTGGGCTTGATTAGAGAGGCCTGGAATACAGAAATTAAGTTATGCATTTTGCCTAAAGATATTAGTTGAATTTGTGGGAAGGTTATCCAAATTAGAGTTCAACTGGGAAAAAAAGACCTTAACCAGGGTTGGAAAGCATTTTAGAACTGCTGTAGATAGAAAGATTGAGAAAAATTCTCAGAGGGGAGGCAATTTTTAAAAAGATATATTTCAAAAAAATAAGAATTCATCAAGAAAATACTCATGGAAAAAAAGGAAAAAAGGATTTGCCTGACTATTCTGATAGTATTAGACAAAGAAGACAAGAGTGTCATCTTGTCTCTCGGATTTGGATACAGAACTGTTTAAAGAGATTATAAGACATCCTATGAGGGATTCACATGGTGTCAGTGACTAATGAAAAAATGGAACAAAAGAGACAGTAGGTGGAAAATTAAACAGGGTTCAAGGAAAGACGTTCTTTAGTCTGAAGATACTAGCCATGTGCAAGGAAAGAGCAAGAAGATATGGAGGAAAATTAGAAGAAAGAGAAGAAGAAAAGGAAAGATTTATGGAAAACTAAAACCACGTTGAGAAAAGGACAATGTAGTTCCACATTTTGTAATTTGTTTTTTTGGAAGAAGTTAAGCAGACATTTTGTGGAGAAGAAATGGAGGTAAAAGGGGCAAGCACAAAAGATGGACAAGGGATGGCTGACATTGATTTAGAAAACTTTAAGAAACCTGACAAACCTGAAAACAGAAAATACATCCAAACATCCTCTTCCACTTGAACAGTTGCAATATCTGAAAGCAGGAAGACAATGGAAGAGGTCAGCCTTTTGAGCTGAAGACAGTGATTGGAACCTTGATTGGAAGACAGTGTAACAAAGAGAAAAAAAGATAATAATAAATGAACAAACAAATCAAAAAAGCAGTATAAGGGTTCAAAGCAGAGAGGACAAGAACAGAGGAGACAGCACTTCTGGCCTGGAAACCACAAACCAGTCATAAAACTGCATAAAACTCTTGTTTGTACCCATTGTGAAAGGAAGAACTGAAAAGATAAAAGAAAAGTTAATGGAGCTGAGAAGAAATGTGCTTTGAGTTCACTTTTGATTAATATCTTGTGTTTCCTGTCTGCTTGCTTGTCTATCTTGTCATGTGTGCCTGAATGGGATCTCTGTTCTACAGCGTATTTGCCACTCCTCTCTGGTGTCAACTGCATACTTGTTGAAGGTGTCTCTGTCCCATTGTTAGGTCATAATGCAGATTATTAGTTCCAGTATTGATCCAGGAATAATACTACTCACAACTGACTTTTACTACTGCTCATCATATTGTGTTGAAATTAATCATCCAATGAATTTTCTGTCCATTGAATAATGCACTTTTCCAGTAAGTATCTAATCAATCTGACTACAAGGTTTCTTCAGCAGTCCATGTCAAAGGCCTTTCTACAACTGAGATAGACAATATCCACTATTCTCCATTGTTCATTAAGCCTGTAACTTCAATATAGACAGCAGACAGACTGCTCAGATACGATATACCCCAAATTATTTATCAGCAATTATGCATGCAGAATTGAATTGATTCTGTTTTGGTGCTTGTGGAAGGACATATATGAACCATATTACTGGGGAATCTGGAAGAACTTAAGAAGATAAAATTATCAGCGGGATTTTTGTGGTAACCTTTTATGTAACTCAGGAGTTTTTTGGGGAAGCTGAAAATTTATAATCCAAAGAAAAATATAGATGTAAGACTCACTCAGCCAGGCTTGGAGTCTTTGAAAGTCCTTGAACTATTTTCTGAAAGAATGGATTTTTCTGAAGAATTGCGTTTTCTTTAATCAGGACTTCATAAAAGAAATGGTTTGTGTTGCCCTTTTTCCCTGTTTAGATAATTTAGATCATTAGCTAATGAAATAAGAAAAACTACAATAAACATAGATATGATCTTTCATGTGTGTGCTTAAGGTCATGATCTCAAAGACTGAAGTGTTACCATTCTCTAATTATATATTTGTATCCTTCATAAATTTAGCAGCAGCACATAGATGTAGATATAAATCTTTCTTGCAGTCAGATACAAAAGAGTTTCAAATATAATTTTTATCATAGCTCATGTTATTCTTTTATAATTTTACATAAAATAAAATGAATAATCATGAGCAATAAGCATCTTACTTCACTGTGAGCATGGAAATGCATAAATGTTCTATGGCATTATGAAATCTCAACTGTGATTATGAAATGTAATGTAAACATGTGCAGGATTCCTCATGAAATTTAATTGATTTTAGTTGACATAGTAATTCAATAAGTGTTGTGATTTTATGATTTTCTTTTGCATGAAGAAAATAAAGACTTATACACAATTTGCTATATATTTTTGATAAAAGTAAGTTGTTTCAAAATCTGACCTCAATATTGATAGTGTAATAACAAGAGCAATAAAATAATTTTGTTTGGGTTTTGACAGTGTTGTTATATGAATCATGAGGAAATACAGAGTTCTCCTGCTGATAACAATCAAGTTATTCACAAAGTATTGTAACACCAAAGGACATATCAAAATAAATAAACCACATTCTTAGTTCCGGTATTCAGAAACCTTCCCAAATCCACTGTTGAGAGGTGAGTTACCAAACTTTCCTTCCTGCATGAGGTATGACAAAAGGTCATCTCACACAAAGAGCTGTCATTGAATGTGTTGATCAGGACATTAGTGACTTTCACCATTTAAATCAGAAGATTTATAGAGCTAAAGAAACAAATATACAGATATCAGTCCTGTAATCCTAAAGTAAATCCCAAATACATTAATTCAAACACTGAGTTCCAGGTTGTAGGAAGGTACTTTCGTCTGGGCACTTACTGTACCTTTTCAATAGTTAGGTAATCTTCCAAAACAGCCTCTGATCATTACCTTAGCTGACCAGCCATGTGCCTAATCAGGCAATGACTACACATTTTCCTCTGTACATTAAAAGAGAGCTTTATGTCTTATGTTGATCAAACTTTTCTTGTTGCATAAAAATAGTATTCAAAGATCCAAAACATGTAACACCAAGATTTGAAATGAAAACATAATTATAATTTAAAGCATTACCTTTCTATAGCACAAAAGCTGCAACTCATTTTCTCATCACATATTCTTCAAGTCCACCAACAGAAGAATAGCTTGTATTGGAGATTGTATAGCTTGTATATTGTATTGTATAGCATGCCACGGAGACATAATGCTACAGAAATCTACAAAGAAACTGCTTTGAACTTTCAAAAGTCATTACTGTCCATATCTCTTTAGATATGGCTTAGAGTTAAGCTTGAATCACAAATTAATTACAATATGGAATAGATGTGAATTCATTTGCTCAATCATAAATATTTAGTGTGACTTTGGATGTCTTGGGATATCTAAGATACCTTCACGGACCTGGAAAGATGTGACAGAACATATAAAGTGATGTGTGGAGGTGAGCTAGCTGGTCCATGTGTAGAAATGTGAAGAGGACATTCAAAATCAAATTGAAGAGAAATGTCTTGAACGTCTTGTCTAAATCCTGCAGATTCAACCACGGGATGGGAAAAAATAAGTTACAACATCTTTATAATTAATTTCTTTGTTCCCTTCAGTAATATGCATATGAATAATAACCCAATGCACACTTGATGTGGTTCCTCTGTCTACACTATTCCTGCCCAGAACACTTGATGACTCAGATATACCAAACTCAATGATATGAGAAAAAGACTTTGGCTTTGGTTCAACGACAGGAGAATAATTACTGACCATTAGAATATTACAAATGAATAGCGAGCTAAAAAAAAAAGCCAAAAATTATGGGTGTTTTGGGGTTTTTTTCACTTGTAAGGGATTTTCCACCCTCCTTTTTTAGGAGTTACTGGCCCTTTGACAATGAAGGAGGTTGTCAGAGAGACTGTGGAGGACTTTCACTTGCAAACATAAAAATCCAGTTGGGCACAGCTGTGGGCCACCTACTATAGCTGACTCTGCTTGGGCATGATTCAGGCTAGGCAAACTCCAGACATGACTGACAGCCTCAGCTATTCAATCAAAGATGTTTCTGCTTTAGGAAATGTTTCATTCAATTTCTATTTTCAGGTAGAATTTGTCAAAATTACTTTGATATGGCATTTTCTATATTACTTTTAATAATTTTCTTCTTTTCTTTTATTTTTGCCAAACCAGTGTGAAAACGACCTAACATGGAGTGCTCATGAGAGATTTATAGCTACGAATCAGAGATTTATGGTTAAGAGTCAGAGTCCAAGGCAACAAAGGGAACCTTGTGGCTGGTATTTAGTGCTGGTCGCCTGACCACAGGGAGCCTACTGACTCTTCTTCTTGCTTCTTGCTCCAGCTAGAGGAGGTATCATGCTCTCAGGGCCTTGTCCTACTGGGGGCTTCAACCACCCCAATATCTGCTGGAAAAGTAGCACAGTGAGCTGTAGGTGGTCCAAGAGACTCCTGGAGTGCATGGGGAAAAACATCTTGAGCCAAGTAATAGCCTTACAACAGGGAAAGTGTTACCTGCAGTCTTATGGGAAATGAGCAAGGCAATAAATAAGCCTTACAGAAGGCCCTGAATTTTAGGAAAGCAGACTCCAAGCTGCTCAAAGAGTTAGTCAAGAGGACCTTCTGGGAAACTGCTCTCAGGGACAAGGAAGCAAGAACAGAACTGGCAGGCCTTTAGCAACACTTTTCCTATAGCTCAAGACCTCTCAATCTGCATGTGTAAAGAAATCAGGAAAGGCATATGGGAGACCAGCATGGCTGAGTTGAGACCTGCTAATTAAACTAAAAAGCAAGAAGGAAAGGCAGACTGCAAAGTGAAAGGAGGGACAAGGGGGGAGAGCATAGAGGCATTACCCATTTGTGTGGGGATGGGCTCAGAAAGGCCAAGGCATATCTATAACAACTTGACAAGGGATGTAAGGAAGAAGCACTTCTACAGGTATGTCAGTGGATTAATGTCAAGGCAGGAACTGGAGGAAGATCAGGTTCATGACAACCTGAGGAACTTGAATGTACATGAGGCTACAGGACACGACAAGGTGCATTCTGGAGACATAGAATCATAAAATGGTTTGAGTTCTTTCACTAGACCAGGTTGCTCAATGCACCATGCAGCCTGGCCTTTATCTTGGTTTAGGCTTGGAGGGTTTTTGTTTATAAGTGGGCACAGGCAGTGCTTCAGATGAGCTCTTGGCACTGGCTTTGCAAACTCTCTTAACACTCTTCTGGTATGTAGTCCTGAGGGAACTGACTGATGTAGTTGCCAAACTACTTTCCATGACATTTAAAAAGTCATGGCAGTCATGTGAAATCCACAGTGACTGGAAAAAGTAAAATACTGTGTCAATTTTTAAAACATGAAGAAAAGAGGACTCTGGGAACCGCCAACCTGCCAGCCCCACCTCTGCATCTGGGAAAACCCATGGAACAGATCCTCCTAGAGCTCTAGAGCTATGTTAAGGCATATCAAAGACAGTGAGTTGCTTTGAGACAGCCAGCATGACTTTTCCAAGTCCTGCTTGACCAACCTAATTGTCTTGTATAAGGGAATGACTACATCAGGGACAAAGGATGAATGTCACCCATCTGGACTTCTGTATGGCCTTTGGCATGATCCCTACAATATCCTTCTATCTAAATTGTGGAGATGTGGGTTTGATCGGTAGACTGTTTGGTGGATAAGGAACTGGTTGTATGGTCACATCCAGAAGATAGCCATCAATGGCTCAATGTCCAGGTGGAGATCAGTGATGATCTTGGGATTCATACTGAGACCAGTACTGCTTAATATCTTTAATGACATAGAGTGGGACCAAGTGAAACTCTTAGCAGATTTGAAGATGACACCAAGCTGAATGGTACCTGAGGGATGAGACGCCATTGTGATGGATCTGGACAAGCTTAAGACGTTGGATGTATGGACGACTCATATGACATTCAACAAGGCCAAGTGCAAGTTTCTCCACCTGAGTCGGGACAATACCCAGTATCAATACAGGCTGGGGGATGAAGGCATTGGAAGCAATCTTGCAGAGAAAGACCCTGATGCTGGTGGAACAAATGGTAAACATGAGCCAACAATGTGTGCTCACAACCCAGAAAGCCAAACATGTCCTGGGCTGCATCCAAAGCAGCATGGCCAGCAGGGTGAGGGAGTGGATTCTGCCCCTCTGCTCTTCTTTGGTGAGTCCTCTCCTGGTGTGCTGCATCTAGGTCTGGGATCCCCAGGACAGGAAGGACATGGAACATTGGAGTGAGTCCAGAGGAGGGCCACGAAAATGACCAGCAGGCTGGAACATCCCTCTTATGATGAAAGGCTGAGAGAGTTAGGGTTGTTCGTCCTGGAGGAGACTCCAGAGAGACCTTGTTGCAGCCTTTCAATATTTTAAGGGGATCTTTAAGAAAGATGGGGAGAGACTTTTCAACAGAGTTCATATAAGGCAATGGGTAATGGCTTTAATATAAAAAGAGTAGATTCAGACTAAATATTAGGAAGGAATTTTTCACAGTAAAAGTGATGACACACTGGAAGAGGTTCTCCAGAGAGGTGAGAGATGCTCATCCCTGAAAAATTCAAGGTCAGATTGGATAGGATTTAGTGTAACCTGATCTAGTTGAATATATCCTTGCTCATTGCAGGCAACGGTTGGACCAGAGGTCCAATCTTTAAAGGTCCCTTCCAACTGAAGCTATTCTGTGATTTAATGTTTCCATAATTCTAAGATTTCAGTTAAAATGAGGCTAATGCTGGTCTCCAAATGAATTAAATCAGAATTATTTTCCTATGACAAATAATGCTACAGGTTATCTAATTCAACAAATTACATTTTTTCAGGAAACAGATAGTGAACGAGGAAGAAGCTTTTACAGAAGAGAATTTTTATATTTTAGAGAGTTACAAATACTTATTTTCTTGCCTAATGACTGGCAAAGGAGCATATTGAAGACATATTCTTCAGTACAGTTCAATTATTAGATTATCTTTGCTTTGCAGTTTAATCTCAAATAAAAAATTAATTTTATTTATGTCCATGTAACTTCAGTATTTTAGTCCTACTGAAATCTACACATTCTGAGTAAACCTGGGATTTTGAAGCATGAGTTTCCTCAGTCAATGAAGAAATAACATAGTCAAAAGCTAGTTTTTATTGTAGCATATAGTCACTTAAGTTAGCTTGCCATTTCAGCTGAATCTGAAATAACTGGACAGCGGCAGCTATAGTTAATTGTCTATTAAAAGCTCAGTTGTAACTGTGTCTTGTCACAAGGGTAGCATCTCCTTATTGGAAAATGAAAGCCTGAGCTTCTGTATAATGGGTATATTTGTTTTCTTAGCAGAAAACTTGAGGAAAGACAATTATCAGACTGTTGCAAAAATAATAATAAGCTATTTGTCTCCAAAGTTATTATTCACATTCATAAATTTATCTTCATTTCTGAACAAATTCTTCTATGAGTTAACTTGTTTTGAAGGAGGTCATTAAGATTACCAAAATGAGGTACACAGAGGGGTTTTAATTTTTTTTTTTTAACCAATACTAAAAGGTATTATTACAATTATTAACTCACCCTTTCAGTTTACCCTCCTATGTACTTATTCCCAGTGTTACCTTTGTCAACTACTGGTCAGCAGATCACTTTTTCTTGAATAATGTAATGCACAAGTAGTGGAAAACCTCTGCAGTTGCACTTCATATGTGAAGTACTAGTAACTCATTGAGACTAGATTTTTCAGGAGCAGATTTCAGAAAAGCAATTTTGTAGCTCCCAATTTTGTATGAAACCAGCTATAGTAATTCCCTTAACCTCTACAGAATTTCCTGAAATGCAGTATATGGTACATACATTCAAGAGAATTTTAGCTGATACTGTGATATACTTGTATCAGTTTATCTGATACAAAAATGGTCTTTAATGAGAAGAAAAATTAAGAATGGTTCATGGAGAGAAAAATTAGGGAAAGATTTGAAATACGACTTTTGTATTTGTCTTTAAATTCTAAAATATACAGTGACAGTCTGGATTTTTTTTGATTTTTTTTTTTTTTTTTTTACAAACCAGATTAATCAACTGGCAGAAGCGATATGATTTATGCAACTCAAGGACCTGGGGTTTTGAAAGGTTGTGAGGAATGTGCCTATGCTCTAAGTTTTGCAAAAGTAACATTCAAATACCAGATTCTGAAAGGGATACAAATGACTAACTTTTTTCTACTTATTAGAAACTGAGGCTCACATTCAGCCTTCATATTCAAATCACAAGAGTAGTCATCCAAGGGTACCTTCTTTTTACATCAAAAGCCTGTGACACAGTATTATGACACGGTTTAATCACAGAGGAGCAAAGAGAACTCTCTGTACATAAAACTGGAGGTACTTGGGTTCAAAATATTTCAAAAATGTGAGATTAAGATCAAATGAGATCAAATGTTGGTACCAAAAAAA
>VZRZ01006728.1:741166-795866 GCA_013398175.1 Climacteris rufus | reverse complement strand
ATGTTCATTTAACAATAAAAAAAAAAAAAAAAAAAAAAAAAAAAAAAAAAACAAAAAAACCCAACAAACAAACATATACTCTCCTTTAACATGTTCTGTGTTGATCTTGTTTCTGAACACACTCATGATAGTCAAGACTATCAGAGATCAGTCTTGACCATTCCTAATTATCAGAGATCGATTTCCAAACACATCCTCTTTACTGCTTTCTGTGAATGCCCGTACAACCCCTTTTTTTTGTGTGTGTGTGTTGCTTGTCTTGATTCAAATTAATATTTCTCCTGAAATTACCAGTATTACCAGTAAGCAAGTACCTTTAAATAATTCCTTGTGTCTTTATAGGACTTTTCTAGACCTTCTGTGAGGTAAAGTCCCTCCTTTACTTTAGACACTACAGGATTAATAAAACCCTTCAATCTTTCACTGCCATTCATGCAGTCTAAAGAAAGATTTCTAGGAGCTAAATGGTTGTTTTACAAAACAGTTGGAGAGATTCAAGCCTATCCTGTCACTAAGACAACTAATTACACCATTATATGCTGCAATTACAATTAAAGATTTTCAGGTGATGAAAAGCGTATTCACTGCATCCTTGTTACCTCATATTTCCTTGCCAACACTCAAGAGTATCATGATTTTGATAAGACAGAAACAACTCAAGCAGCTCTATTTTTCCCAGCAACATCAACAGCTTAAGGATGACACTGCAACTCCTTTTTCCCCTTTATATATTAACTATGTTATTGGAAGGAGAAGCATCCATCATTTTTGCTGAAGGTATTGTGTTTAAATTTGTTTTTACAAAAATGTGTTGTCAGGCATTAAGAACCCCATATTTATTGTTCAGGTCAGCAATTTTTAGTACTCAGATTAGGCTGCTTTTCTTGGATTTAAGCCAATTGGCTTATCTCAAATTAACTAATACCTCAAATAAATGGAAAACATGCCCCTTGTACTGAAAGCTACATCATGCCAAAAAGAGAACAGTCATTTCATATGTAAAAAAATACAATTGTTTTCCATAATAATAAAGAACAAAATTAATCAATACCAGTTTAGCGGATAGGAAGGAATAATGTGTTCCTCTCATGTGTGTATCACTAAATTTGATAAATACAGTGGACAAGTATTTTGAGTCCTAGAAAAGTAAAAATACAACAGTCTAAAGTAGGAAATAGCTGTTTAACACCGTAAGAAATTTGTCTTGTTTCTCTATCAAGATTTAGTAAATCCTACATTTGCAAATAGGTCTGTGTAAGTAATATACTACACTTTATACATTTTAAAAATGCCCTAAAACATGATCTTCCCATGTTATTCCTTAAATTGAACAGAGGAAAACAAATATGTTGCATAGAATGTTGCCTTATATGGTGTGACATTATTAGTTATAAAAATTAGATAAAGATTTGAAAGAAAGAAACTGCCTCATGCTCATTAAGCCTCATGTTTAATTTTGTTTTTATTATTGTTAGAAAAATAATTCATCTTTAAGAGATATTAATCTAATGTTTCTAATATTCTAGCTAATACTTTCTTCAGATAAAAATATATATGTGCAAAAGATGTTTCTCTGACACTATCATTCTTAAGTTCTGGTTTCACAATGGTTTCCATAGCAACAGAGGGATGTTTTTATAAATACTACATCATTGCTTCTGTTTTGAGAAGAAGCAGAAGAGATGTGAATCCATACCCATTTTTCAAAGAAAAATAGCATAAAGAGAAAGATTATGTAAAACCTCAATATTCAGATTGAGTTTGCTATTGTTTCAATGTCAAAATCTTTTAAATTGATAATTAAAAGATTATATATCAGTCAATGAAATTTTTTATTGAGCTGATAGCAGGAGAAATAACTGTGGCATTACTTGAATATGGATGAGAAACTAAGTTTCACTTACTAAAAAAGATGTAAAACCCCAGTGTCAGATGTATCACTGAGACAAAATAACACATTTGGCGCTCAAGAGGATGAAAGTACAGCTGTTGCAGAATTATAACTCAGGATATACTTCTGAAGAGAAGCTTTTTTTTTTTTTTTAATTTCAATGTAACAAGGACCACTCTCTTTGGTTACTTTATATGTTTTATCTTTGACAGTGTCTGAACATCTCTGACAGGGGCTTTTTTTTTTTTTACCTTTAACTCCACTCAAGACTGTGAAGGAGCTATACCACCTTTTCATTACCCTTGAACTATGTGTTACACACAGGCTGTGAGCTAAAAACCTTACAGTCTTAAATTGCCTCTCCGAGGGATGTATTTACTAGAAGGTGAAGAACTTTGTACAGTACACACTCTGATAGTAGTCATAAAAAAGTCTTTTGAACATTTAAGTCCTTTGATCTTAGTATTTTATATTTTGAAATTAAGATCCCACAATACATTTATTTCTTCAGTTAGGACTGCCTTATATATAAACTGATGAACATAACTTATATTCTGCCAAGACAGTATTTAAGCCTTATTAAGTTTAAAACTTAGTCCATATTCTGTAGGATAAGGTTTTCAATACATTTTGCGGTCTACAATTTTTTCTAAAGTTTTACAATTTGCTGAGTGTAGACTATTATGAAATTTTATTACTTAGCAAAGAGACATCACTTACAATGTAAGACAATAGAATGACAAGATTGTTTAAACAGTCATCAAGTTCAATAATACAGGTACATTTTATATACATTTCAATTAGGAAATAATTTATTGTCACTTTTACATAACAGCTCAATTATTAGATCATTTGCCTGTGATTTAAGAGGGTTTTTTTTGGAATTGCTATTAAAAAAAGAAGGTCCAACTTCCAAATATAAGTGTAATGACAAGTGGAAACATTCTTTTGTAGAAAGAGTGCCTCTGCACAAAAAGACTCCCAAGCAAGCAAATACATCATCTGGTCCAAAATTACTGGGGTTTAGAATAAAAATAAATAGAGAGCCATTATGTTTCATTATCTGCTTAAGTCGGAGTTTCAGTTTCTTCCCTAAATATCTTTCACAGATCTCATCTGATGATTTGTTATAAAGGAGGAAGAAAACCTTGAACTTGCATATCTTCCTCAAAAGTTTTTAAAACTGCATCATGATGAAGTGTGACCCATCCTTGTTTCCCAGCCAAATTTTTTAACTACTTGATCCCTAGTTATTGATCAGCAAGTGGTGTCAGAGATGTATTCTAGTAGGAGAAAGTACAGGACAAGAGATTTCCTCTGAAACTACAAATATTGTGCTAAATGAAAAAGACACTTTTGCTACTATGTTTATATGATTTTCTTATGTAATGACTCATGCAACATAATTCTCAGAGTACTTTCAATTCCCTGTGTTGTTTTTTTCTCTGCTCTTTGAGACAGGATCAAGTCACAAGGAAAAGCAATATAGTGGCCCCTTTTATTCTGAAGGCAGAAAAGTATTTGAATGCCTGGGATAGAAAAGAAAAGGAGGGAGAGAAGTATTTGGAAACAAATCAGAAGATAAATGATTATCTAGAATTTTGTGGGAATTATAAGGGCAAAGCAAAGTTGGGAAAAGGACAAGACGTGCAGATCATATTCACACCAGGTTGCTATTTGGTCTCATTAATTTTATTGTTCTATGTAAGACTGTGCTTTCTTCAGTACTAATATGACCTGTGCAATCACAAACATGATACAAAACAAATGGCAGAATCACATTATGACAAAATCAGTTAGACTAAATGATAGGAATGTTCAGAACAAAGAATGTAGAGTCTACACTATCTGCAGAACATGATACTCTGCACAAAGTTAAAGTGGCTTAGTATATCATTTGAGTGCAAGGGTTATTTTTTATTCTTCTCACAGAAAATCTGAACCAGCAGAGCAAGTTTACACCAAAATTTAGTTGTGAGCCAGATGGCAATTTTGCACTTGTTCTAAGACACCTAAAATCATAAAGACTGTTGCTGAACTAAGTCCTTAATAGGGATGCTGAAAAGAAAGAAATTGTTACAAGTAGTAATTAGTCCATTTATTTCCTTAAATGCTAATATTCAAGATAGTATCTGCATTCATCAATCACAAAAAATATAATTGTTTATGCCAGATACACAAAGTGACACTCCAAAGAGCAGCAAGACATTCATAAAACCAAGGATTTTTGGTTTGTTTTCTGAAGAAGTAGACTCTTTCACTTTGGAGTCTCTTCGTATACTGCCATTCTTCCATGAATGCAACTACCCACAGAAGAAAAGTATATTAAAGTACTTCAGGTGCTTCACACTGCAAAATTAGGCACAGTTTGCCAATTCCTGTCGAGTCCTTCTGCAACACCTATTCTTGAAATTAGCCACAGCTGACTTGACTCAAGTTTATGGGCAGGGTGTGGCAGAGAGTGCCCTACTTCACGTAGTCCGAGCAGAAAAGTGTGGAAAACCAATATATTTTTATGTGTAGGGTATTTGTTCTATGAAAGGCAATAAAACTGCATGTCATTTGTAAGAAGACTAAATACAATGTTGCAGTGATATAAAAAAGAAACTTTAAGTATGACTGCTACTAAATAGAGTGCATGCATAAGAGACTTATGCAGATCTTTTACAGACATTCCTACAGAATTTTGAATTGGATTTTAAAGGAAACCTCAGCATGTGGAATTTGTTATAATACTGTAGTGGTTTAGGAATGGTATTCTCCAATGTAGAAGTCCCACTAAAACCACACTCCCACTTGTGCCCTCCTCCCACTCCAGCTGGAAGAAAAACAAGCAAAGATCACAAACTGAGGTAAGAACAACAATGAGATAAGAAAACAAATAACAGTAACAATAACAGCAACAAATTAATAACAAAAAGTATAAGCCAAAAAATGGCTTACACAGAAAGACCGCAATAATAAACAAATATTGATCATCTCTCCCCCACCATGTGTTCTCAACCACAAAGAACCCCTTCTCCTCAGAAAAATGAGAGGCTCTTTCCCCCACTCCGTGCAATGAGGTGAGATGTTATCAAATAACATTAGGTTCCTGGTCACAGCCCCTACTGGCTCCTGGAAAAAATTAACCCTGTCCTGGCCAGAACCAGAGCATTATTCATCTCCTATTCTATACCATTTACATTATGCCCAGACACCTTCCAACTATATACATATATATAGATAGATAGAGATAGAGATATAGGTAGATGAGATAGAGATAGAGATAGAGATAGAGATAGAGATAGAGATAGAGATAGAGATAGAGATAGAGATAGAGATAGAGATAGAGATAGAGATAGAGATAGAGATAGAGATAGAGATAGAGATAGATAGAGAGATAGAGATAGAGATAGAGAGACAGAGATAGAGATGATAGAGATAGAGAAAAGATAAAGATAGATAGAGAGATAGATAGAGATAGAGATGTATACAAGCCCAGGTATAATTTCAACATTCAGTGGCCATCCCCTCAAGATGTCTGTTGAACTTATTTAGTCCATGGCTGCGGGTTCTATCCATCCATCCTTCCAGGACAGGAGGGCTGGTTTCCTGTCAGGTAGTTCAGAGCTGCATCAGGTGCTCATGATTGGTGTACCTGGAGAAATCCGTCCTTACCGTGCACAATAGTCACGGCATGTGACGAAAGCGTCATTCAGCAACCAATGTCTTATACTGTCCCGATGCATCTGGACAGGGCTGGCACGGACCTGGGGCCAGCGCATAGCTTCTGCATTCCCCCCCTCCCCCCTTCTTTTCCCGTCTCACCCCTCCCTGTCCGGCCAAGCGCTAGCCGGCGCGATGCAGGCCCACTCCCCGCTCGGCGCAGGGGCAGTCTCCTTGGTGGTTCCCCTAACGTTGGTTCTCGCGTGATTGACTAGTGCCTCTGTCAATCTCTGTATGTCACGCCAGTCCTCCACAGCCATTAGTCCATTGCCCAGTGCCCTCCCTTCACGTCCCCATGTTAAAAATTATAACCAAGCCAACCTGCGCTGTCTTTTGTCCACTCCCTAAGCTTAAGTAAATAAAACCTTCTGGACATTAAGCAGAAAAGGACCCTTCCGATCTCTTTGTTTCTTACTGCATTAAACCTATGCTCATGGATTGTGCTAACACCAGTGCAGAAGACAGAAGTGGCTGCAGTCCCCTCCGAGGTGGACTGAGAGAAGCAGAGACTGCTCCTGAGCCACGTGGTTGCTGCTGCAGGCTTCCAATAACCCACGAATTCAGCTGCAGCATATATAACTCAACACTGCAGACTGCTCTTACCCAAAAATCAAATCCCCTTGAGGTACAGATCATGTTTCCCATTCCTCTGCATGACCCACCAAGTGCACCCAGGTCTTTGAGCAAAAACAGTCCCACAAATGGGTTTGTCTTTGCTTGAGGCAGGACTAATCCAAATTTTCTTCCCTAAAACATTCCTCATAAACACCACAAGGACTTTATCCCCTTCTACAGTACATGGAGGTTTTGATTGGTAGAGCCTCTTGTATTAACTAAAAAGTGGCTTGAGCTAAATTAAATCCCAGTGTTTGAAGGTCCCTACTGCTTTCAATTTGGTTGAACCATCTACTGATACTGAGAGAGTATCACTTCTCATTTTCTGTTAGTTGATTACATGTGAGGCCTCCTCACTATGTGTCATCTCCTCCTCCTCCTCCTCTGAAGATATTCTGAAATTTTCAGCTTCGGGCCAGTTCATAATGAATTCCAAGATCCTGGGTGATAGGACTTTCTTATTCGAGCTTGCTATGTGATCAGTATGATCCATTTATTCCAGGTAGCGTCAGTGGCATGATATGTGGAAGGGACTTTTCCTTTGAACATCCGGCTCAACAGTGGCAGTCAGGGTGCAAGAAGAAGCTGTGCTTCCATGCCCGTCACTTCTGAAGCAGCTCAAGCCCCTTCATAGGCTGCAATCATCTATTTTTTCAGTTGGGGTATAGCAGGCTTTGGATCTTTTGTATCCCCAGCTCCAGAAGCTCAGGGGTTATTCTCAAGTTTTCCCAGATACTTTTTGCCAAGACTTTAGGAAGGACCATTCTCCCTGGCTGCACATTTTCCACATCTTGTTCTGTCCTGACTAGCCCAAGGGCTATTGCATGAACAATCTCCCTTTTAATTTGTTCAAAAACTTGTTGTTGTTCAGGATTCCTCAGGAAAGCATTCTACTTCATTGTCATGTGATAGAGATGGCTTACAGTCTGACTGTAATGTGCAATGTACATCCTCTAAAAACAGATAGTGCTTGGGAAAGCCTGTGTTTTCTTCTTACTGGTTGGTAGGGACATAACTGGTGTTTTGTTGACCACATCCATTGGCATCTGAAAATATCCATCTTGCCATTTTACTCTTAATTACTCAATTACTTAATTACTCTTAATTATTTAATTTTACTCTGAATTTACTGGCCAGGTCCCTTGACCTTATTTTGTTTTATGATAAAACCAGTCTTAGGGGAATCTGGACTATCTTCTCTGCATTCTCAAAAACTTCCTCTGCCATGTTTCCCCATACGATGACGGCATCAATGTAGTCAAGTGCTTTGGGGCCTCAGTCTTGTCCAGCGCAGTCTGGATCAGTCCACGGCAAATAGTGGGTTTGTATTTCCACTGTATGGCTTTTCAATATAATTTTATTATGGCAAAATCAAGCTACCATTATGTCATTACTTATATCCAGGGGTGCTGTCTGAGTTCATTTAGCTAAAAAATATGTAATACAAATAGGTGAAGTGAGACAGTCCTCTAGAGGAGAAATCTGTTTAAGGAAGTACTAATGAAAGAGAAATGCTGACATTCTGTGAGACACAAATCCAGAGCCTTAATTCTTGTATAGTCATACATGCTCTGTCCTTCTATTTTTTGTAATTTGCTAGAGGGTGGAGAAGGCATATGGAGAAAAATAAGAAGATGAAGACACCCTGAGACTGTTGATGCTAATGAGGTGTGAATGGTATCAAGCTGTTACCATGCATTTTGCCAGGAAAGAGTCTTCAAGGGACAAGAAAAGTGAATCTCCTCTAAGCAGATCTGTGTTGCCATGAAGTCAGAATTTCTGTGAAAGTAAGAAGTCAGTCTGAAGTCTGACCCCTGTAATAAAATGACTGCTGTCCTTCCTGAAAATGCTCTTTTCCCTACCTAGTCTTTTCTTCTTTTCAGCCCCTTACCTTTCTCAGACTGAACACTCCCTTAGTATTAGATCATAGCATGAGCAAAAAAAGGAATAATAATGTCCAAGATAAGACCCAAGTCCAGTAAATTAAAAGTCTCTATTTGTTTCAAAAATTGTTTTGCAATTGGAACTCTTGTGCAGGTCTGTGAGTTTTTGAACTCATGTGTATAACAAATGTGTAATTTGTGAGGAACTCTCTCAAATAATGTCTTGGCTGCACAAAACCACCACAGAGGCTGAGTTTGAGTGGTGGGTATTGCCTCCCTTGTGCTTTTCCATGACTCCTTCATCTGCTGTGACATTACTCCTGAATTTACTTGGAGATAAAAGGAAGAGAAAATAGGGTAGCTAAGAAAGGTGCATCACAGATGTAGTGTGGAAAGCAGAGCCCGCAGAGAGACCTGAGCACAGCCAGAGGCCAGGGATGGATGTATTGGGCGGGGGGGGGGTGTGTGTCTGTGTGTGTCTGTGTATGTGTGTCTGTGTGTTTGTCTGTCTGTCTGTAATGGATGTCTGCAACCACGGGTGTTCAGTAACTATGCAGAACCAAGGAGCTGGCTGGGCTACAGAAAAAAACATGCGCGTCATAAATATAAATTCTGTAAGATAAGTAAGCAGAAAATGTTTGGAAAAGTATAAATGGGGAAAGTATTACTAAAAAATTACTTTATCATCAAGGATTTTCTTTAATCTTTTGTGGATATAGCATAGAATATTCAGCTCACTGAAAAAAACCCTAACCATTATAGCTGAAATAAAATTGCATGACTGTATCCTTCTAACTGAATTTAATTCATTGACAAGTTTTTAATGGATTTCAATATGCAATTCAAGTATAGGCTTAAACCCCTGCTACTTTCATCACAGTCCTCATGTTGAAAGCCATGTAATTTGCTGACATATAAAATACAAGCAGTGACTATTTTAAACAGTTTATGGTTTGTTTCTTTTTATTTGTTTTTTTCTTTTTGCTTTGTTTGGGTTTGTTTGTTTGGTTTTGTTTGTTTGTTTGTTTGTTTGGTTGGTTGGTTGGTTGCTTGCTTGCTTGGTTTGAGAGTTTTTTTGTTAATGGGGGAAAGAAAAAAAATTGTAAAAATTTATTAAATTCATGAAATAAAGACCTATTTTGGAAAATAAGTCCAACAAAGTTTTTCAGTGGTATTTTCACGATAATGCTTGAAATCTCCTTTATCAGCCTTCAACAAGTAACTTCTAAAAAAATTTCCATGTGTGTAGGAGCCCTGTGACTCCCAGGGACATCCTGATTGCTGAGACAGCCCCATATGTAGCTTGATTTAAATCAACTAAAATACATAACCACCTTTTTCCCCTTAGCTGTCTGCCCTTTCCACAGGGCAACCATCTGCCCTTAGACCTGAACAAAATAAATGCGGCTGTTGAGAACTCAATCTACAGTTTGCACCCTGACACAGAAACTACCAGAGTTACTGATGATGAAGCAAAAGAAGCTGAAGACCTCTGTTTTAAGGCAGTGTCTGAGAAAGAGAAAAGGGGAGATAGAATATCCAAAGAAGGAACATGAATTCCATCTGGAAAAAAAAAAAAGATATTGGTTTAGAATCAAAATTCAAAAGGTTGTATCTGAAAGAAATAAAACAATTTTCTGTATCAAAAATGAAAGCAAACATTTTAAAATTAAGTATTTAAATTTAAAACATCATATTAATGTTTAATTGCCAAATATAAGTTTGATGGGTTTCTTTAATCATTTGCCCCAATGCTATATACCTTTTAGTTGATAAAGGGTAGCTGCTCACCTGGAACAAATTCTGTATCTATGCCATCATAATGAACCCTGACTCTGTTTGAAATATAGGTAGATTCAGATCCACATGGCCAAAAAGTTTTGTTAGGACCAGAGGCAAACGAGCTTTGTGGCAGTGTGTATGGCAACAAGTTAGCTTAAAGCTCTTAGCTTAAAAAATGTTATATTAGTGACAGCTAACATAGTAGTCACTTTTCTTGAGGATCTTAAGCATCTTGAGGTAAATCAGATGTCTTACGGTTGTAACTTTCTTCAAGAGTTACCACCTCTTATAGGGTGTGAACGTTCAGGAGTTTTCATGGTGTGCTTCAGATAACACTATCACTTTTCCACAGATATTTTTCAGGCTAACCTGTAATAAGTCATCAGTTCGTCACCACAGAAGACCATGGTTTTCAGAAATAAAAAGGGATTTTTATATTTTATATTTTATATTTATTTCAGAAATATAAAGGGATTTTAAAAAAGTGTTGGGTAAAGTCACACACAAAAAGTCTGTGAGGGACTGTTGGAAACAGAAATGTACACATTCTACTAATTTTCTATGAATTTTCTCTAGCCTAGATTCCTGTCCCTTTCATCACAGTTTCTCTTTTGTGAATTAGAGTAAATATAACAATTAGTAAGACAGTGTAACTGTCCTTACACTGGCATTTTTCATTACTTTTCTACAGGACCATAGGATGGTTGAGGTTGAGAGGGACTGGTTGGAAGGTCATCTTGTCCAATCACCTGGCTCAAGCAGGGTCAGCCAGAGTAGATGACTTTTGAGTATCTCCAATGATGGAGATTTCATGACCACACTATTATTAACAATAATTATTATTGCTAACTTTTATTCACTTACAATACTCTGTTAATATTTACTACAGATACTCAGAAAGGAAGATTGAATTGACAGCTTTGTGAGGAATATGTAATTTTCTAGATAAGTAGAGACCATATTATAAAATAGTAGATTTTAAGTTATTCTGCCACAGACTCATTGAAACCTAAAAAGCAGCTCTATTAACACTTATAATATTCTGTCTACTAAGACAAATATGTGTACCTCACATTGATCACAATCAAGTATAATGTCTACAGATAAAATGATAATATTTAATCTCATTGCATATTATAATTACAGCTGTGGTGATTGAAACACAGAACACAATTTTTTAATCTCTTTTAGATCGTGTGGTCGACCACAAATAGAGTAAAAAAAAAAAGTCTTTCAGTTTTCTTTCACAGATCCACGTGACAGCACATCCTGTTCATGCCCTTTAGTGTGATTTCATAACATATTCACAACAAGGAATGTGCAACCAAAAAATTAAAACTTTGAAATTTTTCTTTATGTTTTAATTTACTTCTAATATACTTATTTCCTCATAAGCAAACTAAGTCTGCCCAACAAAAGAAAACAATGTAATGGGTAAGATCTTTATAATATCTTTATACTTTCTAGAAACTGATACAGATGATGCTTGTAGAAATATATGCATATTGTAATATTCTATCTACAGTGACGTGCTAAAAAATAGTATTTCATTTTGTGGTATATAAATCTTCTTGTGACAAAATATGAAAAACAGAAAATGAACATATTTACCTTGTCAGAAAGTAGCTCTGAATGATGGATTTAATGAGAACTGAACAGGTGAAATTAAACTTGATACAGCCAATCTAACAGTAATAATTCAAAAATTTGAAGCTCTGCCCCAGCACCCGCTCTCTCTCTTCCCCATAGGGATCCATACAGTATTTTGCTTATAGCATTGTTTCATGCAGGTAAGATCATGGGTTTGAGACACTCATCTAAAAGGCTTTTGAAACCTCATTTTAACGATGGCCTCAAGAGAAACACAGTGTTCTTTAAAAACATTACTATCCAGGAAACTCTGGGCTATACACACAGCATTTCCATCATGTCATGACAGGCCACCCTGAGCTGTCAATAGTGTCTGGTATATAAAAAATTACATCACTTCTAAAACACACTTCACATTACACTTGAATTCTGTTCAAAGTATGGTGTATCATGCACCTTATTCTTGCCTGTCTAATTAGTGTCTTGCTATAGAATTCTGTATGTTTCACATTTCTAGTGACTTAGTTGAACTGTAGGTAATGTTCCATTTCTACACATAGCTCTAGCAACTTCAAAATTATTCCACATGAAATTTTTAACAAAAACAGGCAAACAATCAAAATTATTCTTTGGATAATATACGCATATTTTTATGCTTGGATGTCCATTTATCTGTTAATCCAAATCACTGACAAGTGAAATCAGGTTAAACCCTTACTCATCCAATAAATATCTGTAAAAATTTTTTATTCACTTGGGGGTGATACAAGAATGTAGAACAGTTTTATAAAACCACAGCATTTTATATTTCCAATGAAGAAATTACAGTTATTTCTATGACTCTAGAAATTACTAAAGAGTATTTGTGCTCTTGACACCAAAAAACAGGAAATAAATTCTCCAACCAATCAACTTACTAGGTTGGTATGCTGACATTACTTTATGAACAGTGCTGGATACATGGGGATTTCTTCTCAAAGCATGTATGTCCAGAAACCTAACAGACCAGGTTGTATTCCTGAAACTAACATATATTCTTTAGATTTCCTGAAAACATTCATATATGCCAATTATTTCCATGGACTTATTTGGGTATGTTTCCAGATCTTCTGAAGAATCTTTCCTTTTTGAGAGTGTCTCAAACCTGTGGTCAGGTTGTAATTTACTTCTCTTTTCATTCTTTGCTGTGACACACAATCCTATTTTCTAAACTAAGATATCTACTAACATGCCTTCATAGCTGATATAAGTATACAAGGAAGCATTGGCTGGCACAAGACCTGTTAGTCACAGATCTAGGCAGTTAACACAAGGCTACATTAAGCTCTGGCATTGAACCAAGCACTGTATGGTACAAAACTGAGCATTAACCACGAATATAGGGATCATACACTGCTGTGCTAAAGTTGAAGAAAATTTCAAATGTCTTACCTCACTTCTTAAAGAAGTGTAACTTGTTTGGTAAGACTCTCACAGCTCCTGGGATCTAGCCATGAACTACGAAGTCTTTTAATTCAATGGTACATATTAAAAATAAGTATCTCTCCCTCAAAATGTTTAAGACCTGTGTTGGTTAAAAGACTTCCAAAAACCTGAAAATAAGCCTGTTATCT
Source organism: Climacteris rufus (assembly GCA_013398175.1). Classification (NCBI taxonomy): domain Eukaryota; kingdom Metazoa; phylum Chordata; class Aves; order Passeriformes; family Climacteridae; genus Climacteris; species Climacteris rufus. The sequence goes on along the minus strand of VZRZ01006728.1, from coordinate 782,784 downwards.
CTTAGATATAAAAGGATAACTTCATAATATTCAAACATACCAATTACCTGTTAGCTATCTTCATTGAGAGGAGCGGTGGAAGTCAGGATAATCTGACTATGAATACTCTAGATTGCTAAGTGGTTGTAATTTTGAAAAGTATTTTTAAATCTTGAAACCTTCTTATTGACTTGACTGACATTTCACATTTCTCAGTGACTGCCATGAGGTGTTAACCTTCAGTTATATTTGGCCTACAGTAGATTTGAACCCAAGACCCATTAACGAAAGCATCTGAATTTCATTCTGCTCTCCAGTCATCTGACACTACTTAACCCTAAAAGGCAAATAGAAAGTTACTGAAATGCATCCAGTGTCACACAGACCATTCCTCATAGTCTTTTTGGAATGTTTATCTGCAGAAATAATTACACAGCTGCTATTAATTAATATGTGTAAGAACTAATTATTCATATGAATAAAAGGGGATAATATAGTGCTTATTTACATCTGAATTTTATCAGGAAGAATTACTTTTTTCTGTTTACAGATCATCATGTATACATAGCAAGAAGTTTCTAATCTGCCCAAGTAACACTGCAAGTGATTGATTGAAATAGCTGTTTAATTTAATTTTATACCTTCATACTTTTAGTGCATCCATCCTGGTCAGGACTTCGGGTTCTGTCCTTAAATTGAATTCTGTCAGCAAATTGAAAGAGACTGGACTAACCAGGGAATTATGCTGTTTGTCATACCTGTAGGTGGCCTAATGCAGCAACAGGTTAAAACATGCCCTATACCTTAAACATTTAGGGTTAACTCAAAGACAATGAATATTGGCATTACCAAAGGAAGGAGATTATTTTTCCTTCAGAACTTTTTTCTAAACTTGTCCAGATTACATATCTTTGCAAATCTATTCCTATATGATGTCAATGAAACCTCAATGAAATTGTTAATCTAGTCTCTCTTTTGAAAAGTCATACAACTTTAGTCTATCAATTGCTTTTTCATGCTGCTGTCACTACTCTGTTCATTATGTTTCTGTTTTCATAGAGCAGAAAAAAAGTGAGAATAAATAAAGAATAAAGAACAGCTGCAAATCTAAGTAGGCAGAGACATTTCTCTTCGAGTAAGCTAAAGCAACAATTTACTTTTAAACTACTATAACAACCCAACAATTGAGAAAATATTTTAATTCTACTATATATATATGCCTATAGAAAAAATATAAAATATATAAATGTATATACTTATTTATATTTATTTATATAAATATAACCATACATACATATATGTATATGTGTATGTGTGTATGTGTGTATATAGGACATTTCCCTCATCTACAAATTTGGAGCTCATCCTCTAGTGTTCTTTTACAGACTGTAAGTGATTGTTTCCTGATATTATACATCTGTGCCTGCTGTCTCAACTAGTGAAAAAACATGGTTAACTCCCTTGTTCCACTCTATACAGAGAGAGAGGAAAGCAACTCTGAGCAGAAGGACCTGGGGATCCTGTTGGACAACAAGCTGTGCATGAGCCAGCAGAGTGCCCTGGTGGCCAAAAAGGCCAATGGTATGCTGGGGTGCATTAAGAAGGACATTGGCAACAGGTTGAGAGAGGTGATCCTGCCCTTTTACTCAGTCCTGGTGAATCCACACCTGGAGTGCTGCATCCAGTTCTGGGGTCTTTAGAACAAGACAACTAAACTACTAAAGGAAGTTTAGTGGAGGTCTGTGAAGATGATTAGGAGACAAGCATCTCTCCTACAAGGAAAGGTTGAGGGAGCTGGGCCTGTTCAGCTATTAACACAAGGCTGCATTAATAGCTGGCATTTGTAGATAAGCACCATATGCACTATATGGTACAAAACTAAGCATTACCCACGATTATAGGGATCATAGACTGCTGTGCTAAACCTGAAAAAAAAGTTTCGTAGTTACCTTTTCCCCCTAAGAGGTTAATTGTACTTGTTTTAATTTTTTGTGTTTTGATTTAAATTTATTTTGTACAATTACACAAAGCATTTCATAAATCAGTGCTTAACAGTAAAAAAGTACCATGACATTTTCAGGGGAAAATAGGCATGATTTCCTTTGCAAAATATTTGCATCACCTTTAAGGTGGTAATTTACTGAAAACAGTCATTTCCTACAACTTTTTTCTCCAGTGGAAGTAATTTTAATGGAAAAAAAGAAGTTAATGTCTCTAATAATAAAAAGAGATTATAAATGTAAGGTACCTATTTCTTTGTGAAATATTTCAACTTCTGATATTTTGAACACTTTATATTGTTGTATGCAGAAGAGATTAGACATTCTTTGGTCTACCTGAAAATTTACTAGTAACAGCTAATGCACAGTCAATCTGTTCTGTGAGTCACTTTCATTACATCTGAACTTTACAGGATTTTTTTAAGCAATAATCAAAAATAATTACTGCCTAAGAAGTGTCCAGACATAAGAGCTGGATAGATTTCATAGTGGAGGTGTTTAAGATAGACAACAATGACTCTGTACTGCGTACATCATGATTCCATTTCATGTAGAGAAAAAGAGCTATGTTTCTACCAGTCAGCTCAAGCAACTATTTGTACAGTCATCTCTCAGCTCTGCTTCTGGGAAGGACCTTTTTGCTCATCTCAGTGTCCTACACTTCAGCAAGACCTGATGCTGCAAGCAGAACCGGATTTATGTTACAGGATGTTAATGGGGATATTGTCCCCATTGTTCTGCAAATGAGGGGGAAAGGGTTTGGGCATCAGTGCATGGATCTTGTGGGTTAATAGGTGCTTTCATGGCAGGTGCTGATGGCAGGGATGCAACAACGGGACCCATGCTGAGAATCAAGAACTGCAGAGGGAAGATGCAGAGGGAAGAAGTCAAGGGACTGGGTGAATTGATGAAAAGTACTTTAAATTAGTAAGACTAGGGAGGAAGACTATGACCCACAGTCCAGGGAGTACAGGGTGATGGGAACAAGGGAGACCTCAGAAGTGATGAAACAGGACAAAGAGACACTTGTCTCAAATGCACATATACAAATGCCTGGGAAGCAAACATGAGCTAGAGTTTCATGTGCAGCTGCAACACTGTATAGATACTGCATTATGTGAAGGAGCAGCTTGGGTGCATATAGCTCATCTGTGGGATTTACAAAAGACAAGATGAGAGTTTGTGTTTCAGGGACAGAGGATAGACCACTAAACATTATACTGTGACAGGAGTGTGTTCCAGACCATTCACAAGGACTGCAAAGAGGAAAAAGCCTTCTTGAAATAACCGTGTCAAAAAATGCTTGTTCCCAAGGCAAGGAGATTGGGGGAATTCTCCAACCATTGCAGGAAAGAAAATGTTGCATGCATCTGTGAAGTTCAAAAGGAACAAATACAGAAACTATAGGCACAGGTTAGCTTCACTTTGGTGCCAAGAAGAATCATAGAGTGAGTGCCATGGGATCACGGTTCAGGACTCAGGAGAGAAGTGATTGGAAGCAGTCAACAAGGATTTTTTACCTGACTGCCCCTGGTGATAAAAAGACTGGATCTGTGGAAACAGATTCAAGGCACTTACCTTGAATATAGCAAGGTTTGTGGCACTGTCTCCTGAAATGCTCCTGTATCCAAGTTAGGACATCAGGAGTGGGATGTGAAAGCTACTAGTGAATAACAAGTCAGATAGTAGGGGTCACAGGACCATATTTAACTGGGTTGTAGTCTACTTGGAGACTGGCAACAAGTACAGTAGTGCAGTATTCTGGGACCTTCCCTGCAGAACATCTCTCTCAGTGACCTGGCAGAGAGAACAGCGAGCACTGTTATGCAGTTTGCTGGGGACAGCAAAGGGGAAACATGCTGGAAGACCAGGCTGCCTTCTGTGGACCTGAGTAGCTAGAAGGAAGGGGTCATAAGTGAACCCTGTGAAGTTCAGCTAAGACACAGCCAAGGCTTAAAAACAGCATTTGCTATGTCACATCTAGATACGGTGTCCAGTTTCAGGCCTAGACGAACTGAAATTAAATTAAGAGAAAACACCAAGAAGGGCCTCTAATCAAACCCTCTGAGGAAAGGCTGCAGTGCTGGGATGGGTTCTGCTAGGAGAAGGAAAGGCTTTGGGTCCACCCGGCAGCATCTCAAGCACTAACAGGAGGAGTGTTGCCTAAAACAAGAGAAAGAAAACATTGCCACTTTATTAGAATAATAACATAAAAAAGCAGATCCTTTATTGAAAGCTTTCAAGGTGCATAATGTGGCTACATGCACACTTGGCATCGAGTTTCTACAGTTTTTTTAAGTTTAACAAATTAACATATCAATCAAATATTGCCCAATTAAAAGAGCAGTCCATTAGGTCATCTGGCCCCTGGGTTCTGCCCCATTGATGTCAATCCGGGGTCTTCTTTGCCTTATTTCTTGTTATGTCTTCTCAGATTCTAGTTATAAAAACAAAATATTTTGTGCTTGACAGTAAGACCAAGTAGTATTGCGGAGTGTGTTAGAAGGTTAGCTTATTGTTTTAAAATCTAAGAAAAAGGGTAGGAAATGTACTGACAGTAGTCTAGAGAGCTACGAATATACAAAAAAATGTATAAAACCCAAAAGTCTTAAGACATCAGGAGGAATGGAGGAAATGCAGGTGAGCTCTTCACAGTGTTGCATAGTGGAAGGGCAAGAGGCAGTAGCACAATGGGAAACATGAGAGAATTAGACTGGAGGGACATAAACAGAAATATTTTTCCTATGTGGACTGCCCAGCCATGGAGCCAAGGCCCAGAGAGTTTGGACCAATTATTGTTTGGGGTGTTTCCTGACTTGAGTGGGTGAAGCATTGAGAAATCTAATCTGACCTCACATCTGAGCCTAGTCTGAGCAGGGGCACAGGCTGGGGCTGGAGACCTCTCCAGGTGCCCATCGACCTGAATCATCCTATAAGCATCTGAGAATCAACTTAATGGTAGTATATGAAAACTGCGGTTTATTTGAAGTATCAGGCACATTTCACAAAATTGAAAATTACTCTTCTGGGAAACTGTTTAGAGCAGAAATTTTAGCAGAATATTAGAAAGGTACACAAGTTTCCAAATGTGAAACGGTGGGCTGTGAAAGAAAAATTATAGTTCAGAATTTTAAGTCTCCAAATTACATGAAATTTATTTTTTGATCTAAGTAAAAGAAAAATCAAAACTACTTGCAATATTATTAAACATCTTTAATTTCATAAAATGATACAGACTTTGAAAGAGCAGAACATTTCTTGATCATAGAATCACCAAAAATTTATATGCTACTGTGAGTTAAGAGTAGTTTGCAGCTAAGCTCTACACAGCCACTTGCTCCCTCACCTACAGTAGGATAAGGTGAAAAAGTACTGAAAGGTTAAAAGTGAGAAAACATTAGAATTGAGATAAAGACATTTTAGTATGTAAAGCAAAAACTGCATGTATAAGCAAAGGAAAATAAGGAATTCATTCACTATTTCAAGTCAGTCCCAACCCATAGGGATGTACGCTTCCTTCCTGGGGCCTGGACTAAAGACATCACTGGGAAACTTACTAGCCTGGTGTGGCCCTCAGACTACTGCCTATTACTGGTCTTCCACATAGGGGGCAATTAAGTGGCCACACATAGTCTGAAGTGATCAAAAAGAGCCTTGGAATGATTGTAAGGGAATTTGGATCACAAGTTATATTATTTTTTATACTTCCAGTCGAAGGCAGCAACACTGGAAAAAATATACAGGCTGAGTTCTACTAGTGTTCTTTGTCCAGCCCAGGGTCCAGGTTTTGTGTTTAGTTTTGATGAGATTTATCGAGCTCCTCTGTCTTGCTTTCCTCTGCTTCTGATTTGCATGCATATGTCTGTGTGTTGACTGCTCACTGTACTCTGCCACCTTGAACTTGCTGAAAGTGTGTTATGATTCTATGATTCATGTAACTGATGAAGACATTAAGCAGTATTTGTTTTTAGAACCAAACCTTGAGACACAACTCTACTAATCGGTTGACAGTTGGGTTTATAACAATGAAATTGGCATGGCTCTCCGGTTAATTTTCCAACCACCCTCATTTCCCCTTCTAATCCATATTTTACCAGTGTGGTTATAAAGATTTTATGGGAGATCATGACAAACATCTTGAAAATTAAAACATAAAGTATTCAATGATCCCCCCTTATCTACAGAATAACAGGCAGACTGGTATGCTGTTCTGTAATTTAAGCTTAATGAAACATGAAGGTAGATGCATATAATTTATATCTCTGTCTTAACTCATCAGTGAAATTAATGAAGAAAATCCTTCATTTTTATTAATTATGTCAATGAATCTTATCTATCATATTTCCAAATTTTCTCATGCTGCTCCTACTAAGGAAGATGCCTTTAGTTTAATTTGGTGAGAAAATTTACAAAGCCATGACAATGGCTGAAATATTAGAAGAAGCTCTAAGCAAGAAGTCAAAATTTCAGGACAATTGATTGTACTTCTTAGTAAAGGCAAAAAATATTTTGTGTGGTATCACCGCTGGAATGCTGGAGACGCAGAAAAGAAAGAGCCAGAGCCAGCTGTGTTCACGTTCAGAGGAAAGGAAGGAAGGGGGGGCAAGACCCACCTTCTTTTAATTCTTATATACACTTTTAGAAATCACTGTTCATTGGAGAAAATCAATACTTCCTTCTTTAACTACAGTGGTCAAGAGAAATGTCCATCAAAGATCTGTGTCCATGGGAAAGGAATGCAATAACAAGATAATTCTACAATAACATAGCTATGTTTTCAGAACACTAGTCTTGGGAACTAGCTAGTATGGGACTAGCTATTTTTAACAGTAAAAAGTAAGGCAACAGTGTGGGACACCCACCTTTGACTGATTTCACATTACTGGTGTTAATATATATTATTCTACGGTCTTTTTGCCTTGACAGTTTCAAAACGAGACAATCTCAAATATCAATGTCATAAGTAATTTCCTTTGCCATTACCAGATATCAGATTTACCTCTAAGAATATAGCCTGTGTTTTTATTTATTCCACTTCAGATTCTTTGTGTAATTCAGTGATGTTATTTCAATCTCCAAAAGTATTCATGAGTTTACTGCAATCTCTACAAAGATAATTTTACTATTTTCAACCTCATTAAAAAGCCATTCTCTTGAGGGATGTGAAAGCTGTCAGTCTTTGGGACAATATATGCAGGAATGAATAGCAACATCTTCTTTTTTTATTTTTCCTGAATTCTGTGAAATCCATGAGAGAGAAGACTTTTAGTCTAACCATCTACATTATTTTTCTTGAGAAAAGCCAGAAATGCAATAAGAAGTGCTAAGAATGAAACATGAAAAAAAGATACATCTCTCAACATAAGAAATCATAAAATATAAAAAATCCCCTTAAGGTTTTTAGCTGAAAAGTATTATTTCTACCTATCAAATTAGCAATTTTTGGTTTTGAGATAGAGACTGAAATGTGTGTGTAGAGCAAACCATCAGCATATGTGTGATTTACCAGTTAACAGTGAATTAGATAAATTATGAGGTGAGAGTGTTTTTAGAAGCTACAAATAAAACTTGAGTTAAACTGTGTAACTCAAAGACAAGGAGAAGATGTTCCCCTTTTTCAATGGCATTTCAGACTTATGGACCAATTGGCCAACAGTCTAAATATTGCCATCTCTTTAACTTTCTGGTTTGTAGACTGTGAATTGATGTTGACAGACCTCCAGGCCAGGGACGAAGGGAAGCTGCTTGTCACAGCTGGAAAAGCTAGAAGAAAATTATGGGGACATTTGAGTTGTACAAGTTTGCTGTTTCGCAGCATAAGGAAGACTACTATAGCAGAGACTTTCTTTGCATTTTCAATGTGCCACAAAGTGAACAAGATTAAAATATATGCCACCACCATACCATTGTTGTTTTCTTTAAAAAATAATTTTCAACTTTCCTCCAGTAGCCTTGCCAACAGATTTAAGTTCAAAGGGAAAGGCTGGTAGCTCAAATCCCAAAATACTTACTCTTTTCCCCTGTTGACAGTCATTTTGGAACAGCATAGTCAGCATATAGAGCTCACAGGAAGAGTTGAGTTGTGAAATGACAGAGAAGTTATCAAACTACTGAAGAATGAAGTATATCTTATTTTTAATTAGGTGTCATTTTCTCAAAGCATAGTGTGCCTCCTCTAATCAAAACAAGAATACAAGTACACACCAACACATGTATGCAGGAAAATAAGGGAGACCTGGTGCCCCAAAAGAGCCCTAAACCTGATGTTCCTGAAGTTACTAATTTCCATTGAAATTATTGAGAGGGGAATATCATGTAGGGATTACACATTAAAGATTAATATTGGGCTAGCTTTGTTTCAGCTTCACTGCCAAGCTGATGGTGGGAGAGATTTTTCTCTCCTGAAAGTATTGTGATTCATTGTTCACGATGACAGCTTCCAAATCTTTTTCTAAGAGATGTTGTTTTCCGTCCCCTTTCTTTCAGATCACATATATAAAAGAGAGTATGCATAGGCTCTGCCACATTCCCAGGAGCCTGGGTTCAGGTTCTAACAGTGCCTTTGTGGAAACAATAGTTTTAATTTCTCTATATTACAAGACTGCCTTTGCATGTTAAGGATACATATACTTCGTGTGGTGGTGTTACAATGATAAATTAAAGATAGAGAGTTTGATTACACTGCTTCCCTGATAAAAGAATAGAGCAGAAACAAGTTTTCTCTTATCTTCAGTAGGATAAAAAGCCTGCCATAATGTGTCGCTCGGACACGAAAGAAAGACGCAGACACGTTGAAAACAGAGAGCCAAGACCGCGGGCCAAAAGGCTGGGCAGCACTGCCCTGCCCAGACCCTGCACTTTATTTTCCATATCCTTCTAGAAACCACAGGGATTGGCGGGAGAACTAGCCACCTCTCCATCACACTGCTCAAAGGAAACATCCATCAAATTTCTTCACCCAGGAGAAAGGAATGCAAAGAATAGAATACAGTTACAAGAACATGGCTATGTTTACAGAGAGTGTATGATAAACTGTTACAGAAGAATGAAAACATCGAAGAACTGCAAAACTCAGGGCAACATCAATGAATCATGTTTACTATTAATATAGTCTTATAAACAAACTGAGTAAATAAGCCAATACTCACAGCAGAGGAATCTCAGCCCATGACCAAAAATGTTGCATGAGTTTGGGTAGTGGGTAAAATGTAGCTTAATTTTCTTTGTCTAATGAGCAAAATAGGAAAGGAAAGTTCAAATGAAAACAAAAACAAAAACAAAAACAAAAATCCACTTGTAAGATTCAGAGCACTCCTGCTGTCATCTTGTTTGGAAATACTCTCAGAACAAGCATTTCTGCTTTTGGACGATTCTGATATTTTTTCACCCCAGAAATATGGAGAGAGAGAAAAAATAATGTTTAACATTTAACACCTAAAAAGACAAGTTATTATAAGTTGAATGGTTTTCAACTTAGTAAGGAGAAAAAAGTTTGCTTAGCAGTTTTCAAATTTGTAACTATTTCTTGGTTTATTCCATGTTTAACTATAAAAAATGTTATTGTTTCTGCTATATGATAGTAATTTCTACAATCTTAAAAGGAACTGTTACTGGAATATAATTGTTTGATCTATTTTTTTTCTGTTTGAGTCATAAAATACTGTATTTATCACCTAAATCTAGTTTTTCATATTTTTCCTTTGAGACTATTTATTTTGTGAAAAAATGTATTTCTATTTGAGTGTTTCTTTCAGCAGTATATTCATTCATAGTGGATAACAAAGACATTTATTAATCTATTAGTCATAAGAACAGAATAGTGATGTGTGAAGTATGCTAGCCTTTTTGCATACACACCATCTTGAATTTACAGTAAAGTTGTTATCCTAGAAGTGCACTCTAACATCTAAATCAAGTAAAACACATAATAAATATGTAAATCTTAAAATACTTTACTCAAACAGACTTCCCACCTGTTTATTTTGAGATAATCACTACTTTTACCCAACTTAGGGATATTTAACATCTTCATTAACGACTTGTTCTATGCGATAGAGCATACTCTCATCAAATTTGCAGAGGATACCAAAATGGGAGGAGTGGCTGATAAACCACATGGGTGTGTCATTCAGAGGCATCTGGACAGACTGGAGAAATAGGCCCTGAGTAATCTTTAAAGTTCAGCTAAGGTAGATGTCAAACCCTGCCCCTAGGGAACAATAGTTCCAGACAGCAGTACAGGTTGGGGACTGATGGGCTGGTAAGCAGTCCCGTGGAGAAGGACATGAGGACTCTGGTGAATACTAAGTCGAACACAATCCACAAACATGTTCTGGGGGCAAGGAATACCTTCTGTGTGCTGCATTAAAAAGAGCATTGCCTACAGCTCAAGGGATGTGATTCTTCCTTTCCTCTCAGCCCTGGAAAGACACATCTAAGTGCTCTGCCCCATACTGGGATCCCCAGGACATACTGGAAAAAGGCCAGTGAAGAGACAAAAAGATAATTAAGATACCTGAGTACATAATGTATGAAGAGGCCAATAATCCTTGGAGAATTTAGCCTAGAGAAGTCAAGACTCAGGCAAATCTCATCACACATCAATGAGGGGCTGAGAAAAGAAGAGTGAAACAAACTCTTCTAACTGGTACCTAATGACAAGCCAAGAGGAAATGATCAAAACTAAAAATACATTGAAATTTCATGTGAAAACAAGAAAGTACTTTTTCACATTGTAGATGACAATAATGTTAATATCTTAGATAGATACTTAAATACTTCATTTAAGCTGGGAGAATAATAAACACATGAAGCTGAACCATCACTTCCATACAATTTGGTGTCGTCTCCAAACTGACAGAGGTGAAACTTGATTCACTTGTCCAGGTCACTGATGACTGACCCCAGTACTGAGCCCTGGGGAACATAATTTGTGACTGGCCACCAACAGGATGTAACTTCATTAACCACCACCTCTTGGGCTTCCCACCAGCCAGTAAAACATTCTACCCATCCAAGACATGTGCAGTATGTTTCTCCAAGAGAATGGTGTGGGAAATGGTGTCAGAGGCTTTGCTTAAGTCTAGGTAAACAACTGCTCTACACTGATGCGGCTTCGAGTATTGTGTGCAGCTTTGGTAACCACAATATAAGATATTAAGCTACCAGAGAACATCCAAAGGAGGGCATCAAAGATGGTGAAGGTCACTTGGTCTGTTCAGCCTGGAGAACAGATCTTGCATACATTTTATTATGTAAAATACTGTTTCAAGCTTATAAGCAGTGAAATACTTACTAATTGAAATGCTGTTATTCACAGTGTCTTAAGAAAGGAGAAGACATTAGAAAATATTGAAAACAATTAATAATTCCTTTATTGTACCATAAATTTCTCAGCAAGGTCTAGTTGGAAACTTCAACTAAGTTCTGTTTTATCAAATGTAAAGAATATAGTACATGAATAATAATGAAAATTACAGTAGAATATTGTTTTGTTGTGATACTATAAATGCAAAGAATCTCCATTTATTAATTGCTAATGCACATTTATGTCATGTTGTTTGCTCTTCATGTGAACGTTGTGTGAAGAGAAGTTTAGGTATTAGATGGGTGGGAGTGGGCTGGTTCTGTAACAAGTTAGATCCTGTGATATTTAACAGACACCTCAGACTAAATTGCTCCGGCTTCTTATTTGTCACTGTATCATCTGAAAGAATTGGAAATCAATCATACACCATGCATTTTTCTGTTTCAAGAAAAATGTGCCAAAAGTCACTGGTGATATATGGGATGACTGTGATGGGGTGAAAAGAGCAACCATTTCTGTGTATTAACCACAACCTTTGACTTCTTTGAGGAAAAGAAACAAAACCACTTTTTTGTATTGTACCTCTTGTATAAATGGAGTGTACAGAAGAAGTTTGAAGAAATATGGGGAATCCCTAAACAATGGATTCAAAATGAGTACTATTTTTATAAAATTAGAACACAGAAGTAGGCAGAGTAATTATTTGCCATAATTGTAAAATTTCGTAACAAAATAGTGTTCTGGTTAAAATATTTTTCATTACTGAAAACACAGTCTAGTGCAACACTAATGGCTCCCAGTTCAACTGTCTTTTCATTGTTGTATTTGGGTATTTATCTCTTTTGTATGACATAAACACTGGATCACATGGAAAAATGAGGGCAGCTGATTGAACTCTAAGAAAAACTCTTTCACATTTTGAAAGAGATCACAGTAAACAGGTACATGAGGAAAACATGGAAATGTTACACCTGAGGCTCTCCTTCCCAAACCAGACCAAGGAAAGTGGAGAGGGAGAGGATGTGATATTTTTTCCTACATGTTGTTTTCACTTGAAAAGCATAATTTAATTCCTAGTCTTAGTCTGGCATTCCTAGAAATTTGTACTTGACATTATCTTCAGGAGTTGTGCTACCTCTCTGGACCTGAGTAAGGAATTGTGAAACTGTAGAGAATCATTAGTAACACGGCTGTGAGACAGAAGGAAGCATAGTGAGTGCAGGGGGTTGAAACCGGCTGGGTGCCAGGCAGCCAGCAAAGCTGCTCTATCACTTCCATTCGTAACTGGACAGTGAGAGAAAATATAACAAAGGATTCATGGATTGACCTAAGGACAACTGACCAATTGCTGTTATGGGCAAAACAACTCAACTTGGGGATACTAACTGAATTTATTATTAACAATATCAGAGCAGGATAGTGAGAAGTAAAACAAATCTTAAAAACACCTTCCCCCACCCTTTAGTACTTCCCTGGCTCTTCTTCCTTCCTGTCCACTGGCTCAGGGAGACAAGGAATGAGTATTATGGTCACTTCATCATACATTGTTTCTGCCATTGTTCAGGGAGAAGGATCCTTCCCACAGAAAACCATTCTCCACAAACTGTTCCAATATGGGTAACTTTTCCATGGGTTTCAGTTCTTCAGGCACAGCCTGTCCAGTGTAGGTTTCCCACAGGATCACAATTCCTACCAAGGAACTTGTTCCAGCTTGGCTCATCTCTCCATAGTTCCACAGGTCCCTGCAAGGAGCCCGCTCCAGGGTGGACTTCCCAGGCGTTCACAGCTCTCTTTTGGGCATTCACCTGCTCTGGTACGGCTCTCGTCCAGACTGCCAATGGATCACTTTATCCTCATGGATACCATGGGCTGCAGGGGCACAGCTCCTTCCTCCTGGTCTGCACGATGGGCTACAGAGAAATCTCAACTCCTGGAGCACCTCCTCCCCCTCTTTCTCCACTGAACTTGGCATCTGCAGCATTGTTCCTCTCACATATTCTCACTGCACTATTTCCTGCCTTTGATGAAGCTCAGGATATAATTTGCTTTCTAGTACAAGTGCACACTGCTCAGTCCTGTTTAGTTTCTAATCAACCAGTACCCCTATGTCCTTCTTGATCTGTTCCTCCCTACCATGTGTTGATACTGGGGATTTCCCTGACCCAGGTACACAACTTGCACTTGGTGTTGTTAGATCTCATGAACAAAAGGAGACCTACAGAAACTTTTGAGAGTTAATTTACTGTTTAATGTTATGTTCATATTTCTAATACTGTTTTGTATCTGAAATACACACTCTAAAAGGGAGTGCTTTGTTCTACTTTCTGAAGATACTTTAGAAGTCTTATATCTCCATGTATCTAGTGCCTAAATTGAATTAAAATAAAGGACAAGATTTATATACGCAACACGATGAAGAAGATAATTCTTCATGTTCCTAACAGAAGTGCTTTGATACCACAGCTTTTATGTCTGATACTGCTTCTAAATACACTTACAGTTTTAATGGTTGAGTTATAATTGTTGATCTACATTTATGTGATTCTGATATAAAATGGGTTTAAATTCACTGACAACAATTTCCTTGGAAATTTGCCTAGCTTTTCTGAGGTTCACTTCATGTCTGTTAGGTCTTAACACTAAACTTCAGCAGTATTTTTCAAATACTTAAAAAATACTGGTGCACAACATTTAAACAGGACGTAAAATGAAATCTGGACTGGCACATCATTTAGAAGGATAGTATAGAAGATCTGAGAAAGAGTAAAATGTTGCAGTACATCTTGTCCTTTCAGGCACTTTGTGTTTTATTGTATATCAGTTTCCATAATTACATTAGAAATGAAGGTTTAAAAAGATAATATTTGAAAACCCAAACAAGTTACTCTGGGAACTTGAAAAGTGGGAGAAACACACTCGGGTTGCACAAGCTCAAACGAAGTCTCACTACAACAGCTCCACCATAAGCAGAAGAAAAAAACAAAAAAAAAACCATACAAAAGCAGGTGAAAGACCTGTTGGAAAATCTAAATATGTCACCAAAAAAATTATGTCATAAGAATCCCCTCACTTAATGAAAGCCGTAAACCAAAGTTGTAACTGTCAAATTAATTATATTAAGATTTTGATGAAGGATCACCTGAAATCTTCCATGGTAAGAGAATGTTTGATAGAGTGTTTAAAATGAGGTGGCTATCTGTAACCTTCTACATTGTGGCAATTCCTGAGGAAATTGTAGTAGAACTAATAAATCAGAACACCTGTCAGTGGTGGAAAATATGATGAAAGAACTGTTGTGCCTGATGATCAGATCTATTAATTTGGCATTTAAAATAACACAGGCAAGCCTACAGGTATATAACTAAAATGCCCAAAACCAGATTGAATGAAGGAATCACAGAGCAGTGAACTCAGGAGAAACACCTCACTGATGTAAAAATGAGGAATATTATGACAAGGAAAAAAGAAAAAAAGTAACAGCTTTAAAAAATCAGATGAAAATAGATCAAGAAAACTACTCTCATTTTCATTTGCACAAGCACCATTTGTGTGAAAACAAGTGTGCATATTTGCAGAAATCTTTAAACCTGCATGATTGTTGTGCTAGTTTGGAAACAAACCAGTGGAGGAACTAACCCCACAGAAATATATTGTGAGAGATTCCAAGTCAGAACTACAATTTAACAGGAGAAATTAAAATAAAAGCAGTAATACAGAAACACCAGACTAAACTGACAAGGTCAGAGTACAACCTGACACCGTCTTGGTCAGGGTGGTGGTAGCAGTCCAGTTAAAAGGTGTCTACAGTCCTGTTGGAGTGATGATCCTGAGCGAAAAATCTGGTCTGTCTCTGAAGATTCAGTGGTACTTGTGGAGTTCCTTTCCTCTGGAAACCAGGAGAAGTCAATGTCCTGTGGGGTCTCTCCAGCCCCCTTTTATACAGATAGGGATAGTTCATTTCTTCCCTTCAAGGCAGGGCATATCACAATGGGATTATGTCATTTCTGAATCATTCCAGGTGGCCGTGATGGGCCATTAGAGGAGATACCTGACACAAAATGGCTGTAGCTTCTCAGAGGGTGTGGGGTGCAGTGGTCAGCTGTTGTGAATGACCCATTGTTAACAATTAATCGAGAGGTGATGGAGATGGTGATAGAATACGTTCCTTTGGTTACACCTTCATGTAACCCAAGACAATGGTATAGCATTAAAGTATAGCATTAATGTGGGCATATTCTACTTGTGCTATTTTCTTCTTTTATTTTTCTTGTACTTGGATTACTTAAGATCATGTCCTGGTTTTGGGACAAATTCAATAGAAAACCTTTCTGACACTTTACCCAGAGCTCTCAAGACTGCACAGCGTCCAATAAAAGCGAGTTTAGTCCCTGCTAGTGTGAGTCACAGGAATCTGCAACTCTCCCAAATACAGAGTCCTTATTAACACAGATGACCAGTTTCTGCTGGTTTCTCTAGCTATGAGTTACCCCAATGTGGTTTTCTTAGCGTCGGTGAGAACAAAAGGCGAAAGAGTGCTCTTCTCTGGAATTACAGCCTTTTTATTGTAAATCCAGTGTTGTGTTGTGAGGGTCCAGGTGAGCGAGGGGAGGAGACACCCTGATGACTGTGGGATTCCAGGAGAGAGAGGGCGTGCGAGCTTTGCAGGGGTCTGTTAAAGGGGGTGGAACACAGGGAGCACCCAATAGGAAACCGCATAGTTCAGAGTAACCGGTGGAGGGGAGAGCTTTCCAGGGCATAACCATATATAGAACCTAAGGTAAGGAACACCCAAGCCAATGATCTTTTACCATGTCTAGGAATCAGGAGCAAGTCCTGAGTCTTTGCCCACCAGCCCTGAGGCTCAGGTGCAGTGGTTTCTGCCAGGCACACTGCTATACCCTTCCAAACAGAAGGCAGTTTTCACCAACCCCTCCCCTATCAGGTTCAGAAAGAAATTTCTCAGAAGAAAGTGAAAAAACCCTGTTTATTCACACAATATGCATGCAGACACAACAAAGATAAAAAACCCAAAGGAATAATGTCAGATGATAAACCCCTTGAAAGGGGAAACATCAGTAGAAAAGTCTCAGAGTCCCTTCCATTGGGTAGTTCTCTGAGACTGGTGTCTCGGTGCAGGCCGCACCAGGCCTCCCCAGACCTGGGGGAAATGTTCCCTCAATGATCCGCACCTGACTTCCAGGGAACAATACAGGTCCAAGGAAAAGAAAACAGTAAAAAAAGGAAAAAAAAAAAACCCCAGGGGTCCCAGGGGGAAAAAAAAAATTAAATCGGCCAAAAGCTGAGGAGGAAAAAAAAAGAAAAAAACCTCTCCTTATTCCTGCTGTGGCCAGCAGCCTGCAGGAGAGCTGGGGAGAAGAAGGAATCCCAGGGGAGTAACCATGTTTTTAAATAGTCCACTGAGAGGGAATCCACTCTCCCTGTGTAGAAACATCACCTTGGACCAAAAGTTCTGTATGCATAGCTGAAAATGGGAATATAATATTGTGAGAAAATGATACAGTCACCCCAAGACAGATCATAAGTATTTTTACACGTTTGTCTCTTGAGATAATGACTCATGTGCTTGCAATGCTCTACACATTATTCAGTTGTTTTACTTTACTTTACTGGCCTATCTCTTAATTAAGATGACAAAAATTGTTCTAAATTTGTGTATTTGAGTTTGCTTGCAACGCAAAAAAGCTACTGTAGATTAAAAAACACACAAAAAAAGCAGTCATCCTGTATAACCTATTCTTATGACTACTTATAAGAAAGTTACCTCTTCTTTCTTAGGGTAGTGCTACTCATCTCAAATTTGTAATCTGTATCAGAGTGTAAGGTCTCCTTACTCCATGTGAAAATGCTGTGAGTAGACAGATATAGATGTCATTCCTGGTTCATTAAGTGCTTTCTCTACAAACCGCACAGCAACAGAAATATTTAAAAGTATACTTTAAATTGTCTATTTTGAGGTGCTTCTGCTAATGGAGAGAACTTGGAAGAAAAATTTATCTCTGCTTTAATAAAATATAATTGCAATACCTCTAATGCTTATAAACAAGAAGCATGTCACAACTCTCCATCTTTGAAGTGTCAGAAAATACATTAATCTCAGTGTAACAATGAGGAGACTGAAAGACAACACCATGATTTGAATAATTTGAATGAACAGCTCTCCTGTTCTGTAATCACAGGACAATATTTCCTCTCTTATCAGAATATCACATAGTACAGGAATTGAAGGACTTCAGCAAAGAAATAAAAGTATTTTTGTAATTAAAAACAATTGTGTTAATGTCAAAGTAGAAAATACTACTAACTTCAGGTATCATCAGATTTTAGCATTGTTATCCCCCAGTGACTTAAATATTTTACTTTACTGATGAAAAAACTCCCAACTTTTTTTGTTTTCCCAGTGAAAGTAAATCCCTCATGAGCTTGATGTAGGATTGTGGTGGTTTGACAGGGGGTCTGGTTTTTTGGGTGTGGCAGGGGCCGGAAAGATGGCTCCTGTGAAAAGCTGCCAGAAGCTTCCACAGCCATCCAGCAGAACCTGTCTCTGATGGTTCCTGAAGATGGATGTGCTGCTAGCCAGAGCTGGCCCAATTAGAAAAGAAGGTAACGCCTCTGTGACAATATATTTAAGAAAGGGTCACAGTAGTACACAGGCGCGCCATGTAGATGTCGTTATGTAGTTGTAGATAGGCAGGGGAGAAGGAGTACAGCATGTAGAAGAAACAACAGATATGAACACCAGCAAAGTCAGCCAAGAAGAAGAAGGAGGGAGGAGAGGTGCTTCAAACATCGGAGCTGAGACATTTCCGCAGCCCGTGGTAAGGACTGTACCAATGCAGTGTTCCCCTGCACCCTGAGGGTCCATGAAGGAGCAGAGACCCACCCCATGACAGAGCAGGAGGGGGTGAACTCCTACAGGAGGGACTTTTTGTCTGGTGCACGTTGACGCGAATAACGAGGCCTTTGCTTCTGAGAATTGAAGGAGTCATTTGAGTTTAAAAAGCCTTGTTTTCACCCCCACCCTAAGTTTGGACCAGCCCAGCCTTGGGAGAAAGAGCAGCAGCAGCGACTGGGCAGGCTGCTTGCCAAGAGGGAAATATAACTTGTGAAAGAAATGCCACGGTGCCTTTGAGCAAGGGGAAGAGGAGGAGAAAACCCGCCTCCCCTCCAGATATTTTGCCAAGAAGAAAAAACATCTGAGGAATGAACTGACTAGGAGAAAACCCCCCGGTTCTCCTTACTTTCTAAGGGAAGGAGGGAGGGCTGTTGCAGGAGGGGAAGAAAGAAAGACTGTCTAAGAAAAATGTTTTGCTTGCTCCCTTAACTCTGTAATAAATTCACTTAATCACTTGTAAGTTTTGACCCTGTTTTAGCCTGCTTTAATTAGAGGGTTTTCTTCTCTCTCAGTATTCTTATCTCACCTTGGAAAAAATTCCTCTCCCCTGTCTGGCTGTAGAGCGGGAGAGAAGCAGCTCTCGTGGAAGCTTTGGCGCTTGGCCAGGGCTAAACCACGGCAAGGATACACAAAAATTTTAAATAATACTATCAGATAACACAATGATATTTATGATTTCCAAAAACACATTTAAATCAGAATAAGATTTAAAGCACTGTGGTTCATATTGGAAGCTTTCTTTCCTCACTGAGGTCTCTACAGTAAATAGCTACAAAGTTGGCACAGAATATGTATAAGAGGGCTGCAAGTTTAACATCAAGAACCATCTTTCTGGGCATTTTTCCTAAATACATTTCAGGAGAGTTTGAAGATTTCTGGGAAAGAAAGAGGTACATACAAAATTTCTAGAAAGAATTGCAAATTAGTGTTGTGGTCCTCTGGGTGTGACTTGCGGCCGGCCCGTTCCCGCCAGGCCGGGGCCGGGGGATGCCAGTCCTTCCCCCACCACACAGCAGCTGCTGGCTTGGCAGGGGCTGTCCCCGCCCAGGGGAACAGATCATTCGTTCCCATGCCAGCTACGGACGGCTGGCTCACTGGCCGGTGTCCCTGTCAATCATTGTGGTCCTCCACAGTGATTGGCTCTCCCGACTGCCCCCACCTCGCCCTAGTTTTATAACACTCCCCAGTCGCCATTTTGGCCGTCTTCTCCTCACCATGTTCCAGGAATAAATCTGCTGGTGATAAGCGGAAAAGAACCCTTTCTCCTTCTCTTTATTTCCCTGCATAAATTAAACCGTTGTGCATGAGCTAAGCCAAGATTCTGCGGCAGTTCTGATGCTCAGGTCGCCTCTGATCAGAGACTAAATAAGGCCTGAGTCGCGTTATTTAGGCAAACGGGACCGACACAAAAGACTCCGAGTTACTTGCGCTTTCTACCCAGGGCAAATTAGCTTGGTCTTTTTGCATCCAGCAATTCTGAATTCTTTCTTTGTTTTGCGACCTGGGAATGATCTCGCATTTCTCACGGGTGGGATTCTGATGGAAAATTTCCTGTCTTGGTCTCCAGTGAATGGTTATGTTATACTGTGTTTCAATGCCATTCTCTCCCTTTCTCTTTCTTGTCACCACGCACCCTCACTCACATACAAATAAAAGGCTTCTTATCTTCTACTTCCTTGATAGGTACAATAGAACTTGTGGATTGATAGTGAGAAATATTTTCAGTCATCTGTTGTTTGTGTTTAGTCCAGGTTAAGGTATTACTAAATCATTGACAATTGTAGACAATTGACAGTGTAGACACTGATTTCTACGTGTGTTTTGACATGAAAGACTAAAGCACAGCATTTGCCACTTCTTTGGTCAATTTTTCTCCCTATTAATATCTATCAAAAAGTAAATATATTATAGTTTTTTGTAATAGCTCTATTTTCCATGATTTGATAATTTATACTTATGCTATAATGCTGCAGAATGCATTCTGAGACAACTACTTGCTTTAAGATTCACATTCTATTGGCATATACTATCTGGGAAAAAGCTTGCATCTAAAAAATTCAAATTTTAAAGTTAATGCTGGTAAAATTTCTAGAGATATTAAAATCAGAATGCCCACTCCCAGGAGGCAGAGAAAACCTGAAATCTTGCATAATCATTTTCTATATAATGACGATTTCTTTCCTTTACCTCTTGACTAAACTTTAACATTTAATGCTGTTATTACTAAAAACAATAAAAGAAAATATTCAAGTTTTTAATCAATATTTAGTAAAGTGGAAAGTTAGTAAACTATGTGGCTGACATAAAACCAAGGAGCATCACTTACTGTTGGATAATTGGTAAATTTTAATGAAACATAACAATCCATAACGTACTCATTGTTATGTGGTAAAATGAATGCTATTTAAATGATAAGGCTATCAGATATAAGATGTATGCGGAATTATGGCCAGTCATGTTTAATACCTTTACTGATGGTCTGGATGAGGAGATCAAATGCACTCTCAATCAGTTTGCAGGTGACACCAAGATGGGTTGGGGTGTTGATCTGACACAGTGTTTGAAGGCTCTGCAGAGGGATCTGGACAGGCTGGATCAATGGGCCAGGATGTGAGGTTCAACACTATGACATGTCAGGTCCTGCCCTTGGGTCACAGAAGCCTCAGGAAGCACCACAGTCTGGGCAGAGTGACTGGAGAGCTGCCCAGTAGAAAAGGACCTGGTGGTGCTGGTGGCAGCAGCTGAACATAAGACAGCCTGTGCCCAGATGGCCTAAAAGCTATAAAGATCAGTGGCATCCTGGCTTGTCTCAGCAATAGTGTGGCCAGCAGGACCAGAGCAGTGATGTTCCCCTGGTACTTGGCATAGGTGTGATGCTCCTGTTTGATGCTCAGATCCCGTGTTCAGTTTTGGGCCACTCACTGCAGGAAAGACATTTAGGTGAAGGTGCCTCTCCAGAGGACAATGAAACTGGTGAAGGCGCTGGAGCACAAGTACTATGAGAAGGGGCTGAGGTAGCTGGGATTTTTTGGTTTGCAGAAAAGGAGGCTGAGGGGAGCCTTATTACTCTGTACCAACCTGAAATGGCATTGTAGCAATATGGAGCTCGGTCTCTTTTCCCAAGTAACAAGTGATAAGAGAAGAGGAAATGCCCTCAAGTTGCATTGACGAAGGTTGGACTGGATACCAGGAAACAAGTTTTCATGAAAAGACTTGTCAAGCATTGGAACCGACTTCCCAGGAAAGTGATGGTATCACCATCCCTGAAAGTATCTAAAAGATATGTAGATATGGCTTAGGGACCCAGTTTAATAGTGGACTTGGCAGTGCTGGGTTAACAGTCGGACTTGATGAATTTTGTCTTTTCCAAACTACACAGTTCTATGTTGCTTTATGAGCAGTGTCCTATGTAAAGTAAGCACTGAATTCTTAATTTCCCAAAATGTTAATGAAAGCAAAAGCAAATGTAAAGCTCAGCCCCTGCAATGAATAAAACATAGAAGTAAAACAGGACAGGGACAACTGCTTTGGAGCATCAGTAAAGTCCCCAGGAATGCCAGGTTGGCCCTCAGGGAGCAAGACTCTCAGGCAGCAATGAAGCCACAGCCACATCCCAGGCTGGACTACCAATTTCACAGCCAGCAATCTGGGGATAAATCCTGCTCAGCTGTCTGAGACTTGAGTGCTGTACCCAGCCTAAGACTCCTTTGCACAATACATACTATGACCTACTGCAGAGCCTTCCAAAGAGTCCACCAAAGTGGTATGTGGATCCAAGCACATCCAGTCTCCTAGGAAGCTGAAGAGCTGGGTCTTTTCATCCTGGGAAAGAATAACATTCTGTAGGGGCCTTATTGGTGTGTACAGATACCTGGTAGAAGGACACAGAGAAGACAGAGCCACGCTCTGCCTGATATTGCTTAATGGTAGTACTAAAAAAAAAATGTGTAGCACAAGAAATAACAGCTAGATATTAGAAAAAACTTTTCTTCTTAAGTGTGATTTATCTCTAGTAAAAATAGCCTAGAGAAGCTGTGGAATTTTCCTCCTTGGAGATATTAGAACCCTACTGAGAATATCTGAGAAGCCAGACTGTTTGCTTTGTCTCTCTCTAATACTTTGTTGTTCAGAGTGTTGGTTGTACAGTTGTGGGAGCAGAACAGTACTGCTTGCTCAGAGACATGATCAGACATGAATTTTCTAAGCAGGATGTTTATATCTGGTGAACTGAAGTTTCTTTTCTAACACTTCTATCCTACAGCCGGTTCACACACTTCACATTCACATGAGCCAAGCCCAGTGACTGTCTTCTGACCCACCCAGACACAGCACCAGAGTCCCAGCAACTGGACACTCAGGGCCAGTCACTAGTGTATTCCTTCTGGTTGGGCTGCCCACTTCTATGCTCTGTTGGCTCCACCTGGGCAGAGCGTTGGACACGTGGATGGGTATTGCTAGGGAACTATTGGTTTTGCTATCTACTACACTGTATGTTAGGCAACAGGTGTATACTGATAACGTGGTTCTAGGCCAGTTTCTATAACTCTCTCCCCATCTAATGCCAGTTAGCTACTATTGTCAAGATTTCTGCCACCTGCTAATCTCCTGCCTCAGATGTCTTAAAGAAGAGTAAAGTTCACACTGCTTATATGAAAAGGTTTGTCTATTGCTTCTTTGCTTTCCAAATCTAATCAGATAGTGCCAATTAGTTGATCTTTCCTTCATCTCAACAGTTTTCAAGAAAGCTTAATTACATTATAACAAAAGGTCTTTGATTTTAAAGAAAAGACAAAAATCTTCCTTGTCATAATCACCTGAAATATATAAAATAGATACAAATAGAGATGAGTTTTTCTACCATGAAAAATATTGAATTATTATTCAATTGAATAATATTATTGAATATTATTAAATGTAAGAGACATCCAAAAGAAATGAATTCTGCTGCACAATAATTTGGGGGGGTTTGAAGTGTATGTTTGTCCAGAGAGAGATTTATTTGCTCCTCAAAAGGCATAGGCACGGGTCCGGGATTAAGAAACCCCAAACTTCAGTCTTTATCAGTGGGATTTAGAGCCACATTTTATAGCAAGTAACTGTGAACTGAACAAATGGAGATATGAACCTGTTCACTTCGTGCCTGTTTGACAAAAAAATACAGGAAACCCACACTTCTCCATTAACCACAATAATGTCATTAACCTTTTTCTTGTATACTTTTCCCACAAACTAGCTTCACTATTTCCTACATTCTCAAATGAAAAAGAGGTTTAGATATATTACAGATTGGACAACACTGTCAGTTTTTTAACCTACAAACTGCAAATCATTTGCTCTCACACAGAGCAATCTCCAACTCCTCCGTGACAGCAACTTCATAAAACCCAATTTTTACTTTCTAGCTGTCCTAATGAAAATGTGATAAAATAGTTTCAATCTTCTAGACTGCTGTGTGCCCATCAAAAATGAACAGAGATATGTTACATGTTGCAGAGAGGTCTAACAGGTTATGATTGTTTATTCACAGGTACAGAACACACCCCTGTTTTATAGTACAATCCATCATTATTTATCTTCCTCCTCGAACTGAGACAAGAGAATACTAAGAATATGTCCTAATGTTGTAAGCCATTAGTCTTGTAGAATAGCTCCTGAGCTAGCTCCTGAGCTCTCATTAATGTTTGAGGCATATTAGTAAAAATGCTTTTACTTTAGGAGTGCATATTTTGTCTATGAGTGTGCTTCTCCAAGTGTAACAATTTGTATTATTCAAATATTAGCTGATCACCAAGAGAAATACAAACACAAATAAATTCAGGTATACAGTGAAAAGGTTTTTACAGAAAATTTGTGCATTTTTCCAGTATTTGTAATTTTGCAGTAAAAATTATAATCTGAAACATATTTATAAGTAATGTATTTTTACTTGGGACTTTGTTAATTGCAACAAAGCAAGCTGTGACATGAGAACCGACCTGCCTGTTTATTAACTCTGAGTTCTTCAAAATTGTTTTCTCACTTACTTGCATACTTGAAGTGAATCTTAGCCTTCAACGTACACATTCTCTAAAGTAATCTTGCAGAAGACAAATCATTAACCCCCCTCTATTAAAGTGCATTTTTTATTTCTAGTTAGCCTTCTAAAACATTGGTTTAATGGGAAGGGGCATCAAGATAAAAAAATCAAGTTGGCAGTCTTGAATAATGAATAGCAGTTACTTTTATACTCCTTGGCTCTGAACGTTTCTACTTTTCCTTTTAACTGTCGTGTTTCATCCATCTAAAATTTTATGTACAGATCAGCTACTTTTATCATGTAATTTCATAAATTTTCTCATTCATTAAAACGTAAACAAACAAAAAACATTTTAGCTAAATAAAGAGGAAATCTGTCCAGCAGCAATGGATGATATTTTCAACAGTTGCCTGAGGAGTACTGCATGCCACCTATCAATGTTATGTAATGCAGGTATATTGAAGTTTAATAATTCTAGTTTATATGAACAAGTAAAATTGTATTTAATATAATTTTCAGCTGTTAAAATTATCTTTCCAGACTTGACAGTGAAAAGATTTTTACAAAATTATGTTTTAATACTCAACATACCTCCATGAATGGAACTGACAAAAAAAAAAAACCTGTTTCTTGATACAGCCAGCCTAGGGCACAATAAAAGCGATCGTAAAATAAACACATCTTGTCTATTCTGCAGTCTGAAGAGAGATTGTTTGTGGTGTGTACACCTGCAATTATTTCTGATTTTTCTCATGTCCTTAGAATTTCTACTGTTATTACTACTTTGTCTTCTTATTCTAAATGGTAACATAACATAGGACAGTCACAGAGTCCTTTGAAAGATTTTGTATTATATAATACAACATCATTGCATTAAGTTTAGCATAAATTATAACTTACAAAGCTGGATTTCAGTGATATTTATTTAAATTATTTAAAAAATACCTTTTTTTGGTGACATTTCTCTCTTTCTTTCTGTTTCTTCTTATGTGGAACATGTTTTCACTGAAAGCAACTAAAACAAGTAATTGTATTTTTACATACTGGACTAACCAGGATTATAGTGCCATATTGGACTAGGCCATGGAGGAAATGATGAGTATTCCTGAATATTCTCAGTTTTAATATGGCTGAATGGCAGAGCTCTGAGGGTTGTGATCAATGGCGTAGAATCCAGCTGTAGGCTTGTGTACTTACTGGTGTTCCCCAGAGAACAATAGTGGATCCCACCTTATTCAACTTGTTTATCAACAGCATGGATGAAGAAATCGATTGCACTGTCAGCAAATGACATGAAACTGGGAGGAGTAGCTGATCCACCTGAAGGCTGTGCTGCCATTCAGAGGAACCTTGATTGACTGGAGAGTTGGGTGGAGACAAACCTTACAAGGTTCAACAAGGGCAAGAGTAGGGTCCTGGACCTGGTAAGGAATAACCCCAAGTACAAGTATAGGTTGAGAGCTGACCTACTAGGGAGTAATTCTGCAGAGATGGACATGGTAATCGTTGTGGATCACAAGTTGACCGTGAGCCGGGAGTCCATTGCGGCCAGGAGGGCCAGTGGTATCCTGGGGTGCTTCAGAATGAATGTGGACAGCAGGCTGAGGGAGGTCATCCTGCCTCTCTAGTTCACAGAATCACAGAAACACAGAATCACAGAATTGGTGACAATCACAAGTTGGAAGGGACCACAGTGGATCATCTGCTCTAACCTTCCTGTTCAAGCAGAGTCATCTCAGAGTACACTGCACAGGATTGCATCCGGGTGGTTTTTGAATATCTTTCGTGAGGGAGACTCCACAATCTCTCTGGACAATCTGTTCCAGTGCTCAGTTACCTGCACAGAAAGTTCTCCTCAATTTGAATTTCCTGTGCATCAGTTTCTGCCCATTGCTTCTTGTCCTATTGCTTGACACCACTGAGAAGAGCTGAGCTCCATTCTCTTGTCATCGCCCTTTTTAGATACTTATACACATTTATGAGATTCTCTCTCAGTCATCTCTTCTGAAGGCTGAATAAGCCTGACCATGAGAAGAGCTCAGTTGGTTAGAGCATGATGCTAATAGTTCCAAGGTCATGCCTGTATGGGCCATTCACTGAAAAGTTGGACTTAATGATCCCTGTGGG
Source organism: Climacteris rufus (assembly GCA_013398175.1). Classification (NCBI taxonomy): domain Eukaryota; kingdom Metazoa; phylum Chordata; class Aves; order Passeriformes; family Climacteridae; genus Climacteris; species Climacteris rufus. Next base: position 756,442 of record VZRZ01006728.1, on the reverse strand, counting down.
TCAGGATGCCCAGGCAGGTGTGGAGTCTCCCTTTCCGGAGACATTCAAAACCCACCTGGACACATTCATGCTGTAAGTGACTCTGCTTTGGCAAGGGGGTTCGACTAGATGATCTCCAGAGGCTCTTTCCAACTCCAAATATTGTGCAGTTCTGTGAAATACCAAACTGGATTGTTAATACAAGCAATGCTAATATAATTGCATTTATAAAAGGACATTGTCAAGGGAACAGCTGCATTTAAAAGGTTAAGCATGTCAGGCCTCATTCATCTCATCATATGACTTCCTCTTCCTGTGAAATTGTAAATAAGGTGTTTTCTTAACAATTTTTAGTTTAGCAGATTTCCTTTTTTTCATTCAGTCTTGAATAATTTTTTCTTGTTCATTTGCTTGTTTTCAGAAGAATTAAGTCTTAATTTCTCTGTTAGTATGAAATAGCATTATAATGTTTTACTGGATTCTGTAAATTGTGGAATCAATTAGGTGTTATATGAGTTCTTCAGAAGTTCCACCACTAAGTTTATTTATTCAGCATTGGTTTGCACCTTGGAGCAAGTGAGACTGATTTTTTTATTAATTTTCCCATTTTTGTGGTGTGTCTTCTGACAAATATGTAACTTTTTTCAATGGTTAAGACTTACAGAGGATATTTGGAAGGTGATGTTCATTTCAGATTTGTTATTTTGCAGTTCTAAATTCTTCATACCATAGATTATCTGCATAAGACAGAACTTCTGAGTCCATATAATATTACAGACATCAGTCACTTTTGCAGATTTACATAATCAATGCAAAGTCTAGCTCCTTATATACATGGTGGGATGTTTTGTCAAGACAATGATATGATTAAACATTTCCGCAGATACCGCCTTTTCTAGTAATTTTTTCTAGGGGGCTGGGATATTTGTTTGAATTTTTTTTTTTTAATTTTTAAGTTCTTTACAGATACTGACTTTATAGTTTCTGCAAACACTTAGGAAACAGATGAACCATGAATGGAAATCTATATGACAGGACTGTACTCATAAGAATAGTCCAAGATTTGAAAAGTCAAGGTGTGGGAGTAGCCTTTTTCTATGGTCAATTAAAAGATTGATTAACTTATGCTGGTGGTGTTAATTCTTTATCCTGCTTTGTGTGCAAATTGATTCAATAGTTAGCAATCCAACAGCTGCAAAAATACTAGAAGAAAAATGCAATTGAAATATTAAGTAAAGGTGAAAACAGTCCAAAGACAATGAAGACAATGAAGTTTTAAATTTGCTTTTAAAAAAATTAATAAATTAGCGTTCTGATGACTAATATTTTTACATAATCGAAATTCCACCACAGGGTTAACCCTAAAATTTGCTTTAATTGGATAGTAGAAACTCTAAAGAACAGCTTCAATAGCATGCAATCTGAAAACTTGTAACAAATATTTGAATTGCATATTTTTCTATTCAAAATTTAATTATTTTTATGTCTCAGTGGTTAGAGATCTTGATTCATAAATAACTCATATTACACGACTTACTGTTGCTGATACCATTTGAATTGTTTATCTGAAAACAGACATTTCTGTTGTTTTTAGAGGTGCCTTTTCTCTAATAAGTGTTAGATGACAGTATAACAACCCCTAATTACTGTCCATTCTAACATGTGTTGTGTACTTATTAGTAGCAAGAGTTAGCTCTCATTCAGTTCACAATATAGTTGTGTTAAGTTTTTCCATTAAGGAAGTGTCAGCAGTTCTTCCTCAAGTAAAATTTTTAATTAGTTTTAGTTAATCTAATTAATTTAGTTTTAAATCTAGTTTAAATTTGTGAGTAGTTTCTTAGTCAATAAAATTGTACCCAAAACTTTTTAAACTGAAAAAACAACTTCCTTTAGTAGTTTCACTTACTATGTTTCTGAATGAGTAAAACAAAATTTGTGTATAGTCTCTGTAAAGGTAATTATCATGTTACACTTTTGTTATTAAATTAATAATCTCAATTTTACCTGCATGTTGTAAAGATGGTACCACATCTGAGTATCAAGTTCTACTTGTGAACACCTACAAGTTTGAAGACCCATACAGAAATATGAGGAAAAAAAACAAAACTGTTTTTTATCTAAGCACTGACAGACTTCAATCTTTTCACGGGAGAATATGTTTAACTTCTCTGATATCAAATTGCTAGTAAAAACTGAATCAAACTTGAAAGTTAGACTAAACATATAAACTATTCTTACTTTGAAAATTACATAAGATCTCTTCAGAAGTGCTTAGCTTTATCCTCTATTTTAAGTCAATTTCATGGTCATAGGCATATAAAGAAGCTATGGTTACTAAGGAGTGCATGTTTACAGTATAATGTTTGCTCAGATACCTGTATATACATTCTTAACACATGATATGAGTTTATGGATAACCATCTATGAAGGAGCATATAACTACAGTGACAAGCTACCTGCAACTTTGACTTTAAAACTACCAATATGGGGCTGAAAGCAAGTGTTAATGTCAATGCAGCTTGAGGAAAATTAAAATAGTTTATAATACTGCTAATTATGAGATAATTATTAATTTTTTTTGTATTTGTGACTCTGTAAGGCAATTTTATTTATGAACTGCTAAAGCATGATCTTTTCTATGATGAGTAAAAAAGTGAAATATTATATAATTACATTTTTATTAAGGGCAATGTAAGGTATGTGTGCTATTACATTCTATTAAGCAGACCAGCAAAATATGCATCAGATGTAACCACCAACTGTTTGAAAAAATTACTTTCAGTTAACAAGGAATGATTATTAATCATTTCAGCTGGAGAGTTCCACAGGGGGCTGTTTTGGCCATGTTGTTTTGCAGTGTTTAAAAAATATTTGAATGACAGAAGAAAGTATAAGCTTTAAAAATCTGTAGCTGATGGATAGCTGGACAGGATTGTAAATGCTCCAGAAGATAGGATTAGAATTTACAAAAATGCTGGCCAATTGGACAACTTATACAAAAACAACAGTGCACAAGAAAAATTCAAGAATGCCACCGCAAAAATGGACAGAAATTAAACAGAAATAATTAAATAGAGTGCAGAAACACAAAATTTTTACACAGTCTAATACTACAGATTCTAATACAACATAGAAAAATCCTTTAATGTATCCCACACTACTGCTTCTCAAACCATTGAAATTTCAGGACCTATTTAAGCATACCATAACTTCTTCCCTGCCTGTTCAATACCTCTGATACTACTTTTAAAGGCAAGTAGTTAAGGGGAAAGTGAGATTACACCCTGGAAAATAAAAACGTACTGCAAGGTGTGTATCTGAGCATTATGAACACTGGAATTAAAGAGCATCTGCCTTGAAGTTCAGATATAGTCATGCCAGCACATAAACAAAACGAGCTAACAGAGTAACACAGAGAGAAAAAATAGTGTTAATAGAAAACTTTTGATAGTATTGTCATGTAAACTATGGGTTCTGTTCTGTGTTAAGGAAGTCCAAACTGCAATGTTTTGGCAACAAATCTGACAGAGTTTTCAATTAGGGTTAATAATGAGAAGAAAGGGCAAATAGTATAGGGAGAGGTGTTTTATGCAAGTGTAGATTATCAGCCAGGAAATTTATATAGGTTCTTAAGATATAATCTCCATAAAATAATTAAATACATACCTTTTCGAGGTTTTAGGCTTTGATATGTGTACACCTGTATTTTGCTATAAACTAGAATATTCCTTCAGGAGATTAAGAAGAAGGGATGATAAAATTTAATGGAACTTTTTGCTTTCTTCAGCAGGCATTTTATTGTGTCTGTTCTAGAAATATTATGAGATTGACAAAAGTTTTGATTCAACAAGACTAGAAAAGGTTGTGAAATGTCTATTGTTGGAATATTGTGTAAATTAAAACATATTGATCAAGCATACCTTTGGGAATAAGTAGTATCTGGCTTTTTTTAAGTGCAGAGGAAACAGATATCAGGAAATTTGCAGAGCCATCCTAAATAAAATGCATCCCTACTGCTCTTAGGCTTTGCTTGAATCTTTCCAGTTGTGAAAGAGCCAGACAGTGCAATAATTTATGAAACTGTTACCAATCTCTTTCACATTATGTTGTTTCTCTAAAAATCTAAGAAATTCCTTAAAAGAAATGGAAAAGGATCTTGTATTTGTAGAATAATAGAATCATTAAGATTGGAAAATACCTCAAAAGTAATCAAGTCCAACAAACACTGCTGTGTTCATGACCATACCATTGCCAAATACCACATCTATATATTTTTGAACATTCCAGGGGTGATGATTCCACCATTTCCCTAAGCAACCTATTTCAATGCCTAACTACCCTTTCAGTGAAGAAATTTTTATTAATCTACAATCTCCCCAATGCAGCTTGAGGCCATTATTTTTTTTTTCCCCTGACCCATTGAAAGAGAGATACAGTGTCGTTGTCCAATATTATCATCATGGAGTGATAGTTACTGCCTGATAGCTCCCCTGGTGCCTTTAAATAAGGGAAATTATAAAAGGATATTGAAAAATTCAGTAGTTTACTCAGTTAATGATCATTATCAATGGTTTTACGTAAGTCATAATCTCAATAGAATAAAGCATTTTCATATTATAGTAGCCTCTTCCTTGTTTTCTAAAATTATGATGATTGTAAGTCTTATGAAATTTAAATAAATTTGGGAAAATAAGTCTTAAAAATTTGACAATTGTTGAAGAAACATCCTTCAACAGTGGGAACTCACTAAGCATTTAAATGTTGCTGAATAATGTCCTTGAGTTGTATGTTTGCAAACTTAGAGAATAAATCATTTTTTACATTAAATAAAAACAAATTACTTCCTGGAGGTAGAGTTCTTATTCTCTTTAAATTACAATTAATTTCTGGCAATACAATATAATGAACTATCTTATCGATATTTTTGGTTAATACAGAAAGAATTTGCAGCTTTTCTATAACAATATTTTAGTTCACAGCAGAACTAAGGTCATGCTTAAGGATTATTAACGTACAATTTCCTGATTTAAAGCCCTCAGACACATTCTGTGTAAGGATCGGAGTGCTGCTACAATCAACAGATGATGCTGTAGGGAAGGTAGCAATACATAGGCTTTTGCAATCAATATCAAAGCTAGGTAACTTTTTTTTCTTGTTGGTTAAAGCTAGAGCAAAATAGTCTAGTATAATCATCCCCATACAGATTCAAAATAATAAAATAGAAAAAAGTGTGAGAATCAGGTTGACTTAGTCTCTTTTAGACCCTCTGCTTGCAGAGTATAGTTGGCTTAAGAGGCATATTTTTGCTTGTGCAGTAAATCTCCTATCAGTGGTCATATACTGCTACTGTTCTAAGACAAGAAAAGGGAAGAGAAATACAAAAGATAAAAGAATGCAATGAGAAAATTGGATTAGAAAGATAAGAGTAAGGTAAACTCTAAAAATAGGAAATTCCTTGGATTGGTTTGGGTTTTTTTCCCCTGTTGTTTCCCTCCCCTTAGAAATATAATAGTAATATTGCATGATGCCTTCTGCAGAAATGGAACAGACTGTTCAGCAGGCTGAGAGACCTAAGACCGAGTGAATTTTTATGGTGGAAATTCTGAGGTCTTTAACTTGGAGACGTTGACAAGGTTCTGCTGGATCTGTTTGACTTTCATTTTTAAATGTTCAGCACATGTATTTGTTAGAAAGTTTAAAAATAAATATAACCTTTATATTTTAATATAAAGAAAAGGTAAATATATATATTTTTATCCTCAGGTTCTTTTTTTGTACATGTCTATATGTCTATAATACTTGGGGGAAAATGTGCCAGTTTTTGAGCCATGAAAAAAACCCCAGCAAAAACCCAAACAAACCCAAAACCCAATAACAATCCCTCAAAACTGAACAAACAAAAAAACAACCAACTGAAGAAAAACCCAAACCAACAACCAAACAAAAAAAGCAAACCCATAAAACTAATTTATCTAATGTAAACACCGTGGAAAAATTGTTAGAACTTGGCAACACTGCAAGCACTGAATGGATAATCTGTTAATAGGATGTTTTGAATAATCTTAAGATTACAGAGGCATACATAGTTCGTCCTAAGCATGCAGATTACCATTATACCATCTAATATTATTCTTTTATATGTTAATTACCATTAGCATAAGACTAACATAAATTTGATATTATGTTTATGTATAATTTTTCTATTCATCGTTATTTTCTATTATTCAAAGAGACACATTTTTACTTTCTGTGTTTTCTAATATTTATTGACCAGATTTTAAATTTTGAGCATTAATCTTCGTTAATGCTGGCCTGGAAAGAGAAAAATGCCTGTAGACAAAAAGTTGGGAAGTAATTTGCTGCAGGAAAATCAATTTTAGATTGTTCTTATTAAGCTAACGTGTAACGTTCCTTATTAATGGAATAACCATGGTTATAGTATTGATAAATTTAACAAGTCTTAGCAATTATAAAGAAATGCATCCAGGTCCATGAAAGGAATGTTAATTCAATGATGAATCATTTGTATTTGATGATTGTAAAGGAGATTTGCTGCACTAATCTGTTTTCTTCCTCTACTTTTATAGAAAACATTCCTTTTTTGCATCCTGTATTTACAAACATCCATGTCCTGTCAGACTCTCTATTGCTTTTACTCTGATGCACTTTCATCTGCAGTCAGACAGCATTCTGATCCCTTTCAAACGTGAAAAATACATCCTCTATTATTATATTAATTATTTGATTTCCCCATCTTAGAACTAAAATTTTAGAATATGATCTGATTTTTTAAATTGTCTTCTGAGCATTAAAGTAATTTGTTTTTAAAAGAAACTATTTATGTTCAAAAAAACTTCTCAGGTCATCATTTGATCTGCTCTGGTGTGCAGTCTGAACTCTTTCATCCAGATATCCCTGGAGTTTATTGGTCTCCAGAGGAATTCACAAATTCTCATTTCTAGGAGAGAGCTTAAAATAATTTTTTCTTCAAAATGCTGTTGGGGTGTAGGGAGAAGAAGACCAAACACACTTGAAAGCTTAGTCTTTCGCTGGACTGCGTTTCTGACGAAAAAAATGTGCTTGTTTTGAAGTGTTCCATTCCAGGTTTAAGTCAATAGATTTTCATATAAGGTATATGTATGTTAAACATTTGTGTTTGTGTAAGTATTGACCAATGATTTACTTGTTTCATTGTATATCTAATGTCTGACTATTAATTGTTAGTGGCAATAGAAAGCTTTTGTTTTGTGTTTTTCAGATCTCAGGATAGATTTTTGATTGAGTTTCAAACCTGCAAGCTGAGGGTGAGTAAGCATTTTTGTTATTTCTTTAGCTTGAATTGGGATGGTTCTGTGAATAACTGTAGACTAGCATGTGATCATGTGTAGTGGTTTAGCGCTGGCCAATGGCCAAGGACCCACTAGAACTGCTTTTTTTCCCCTTCTGAACAAAACTGTGTTACTAAACCATGATAAGAAATGCTCGCAGAGAAGCAAAGTTAGGCTGAGACAAGGTCAGTGCTTTTCAGTGATAAAGTGAATTTATTACAGAGCTGAAGGAGTAAGCAAACCAACATCTTTAAAACACTCTTTCTCTGCTGTTCTCTCTCCCCACTCCCCCCGCCTTTCAACAGCTTCACAGCCCTCCCTTCTCCCAGATCATAAGGGGAACCCAGGGAGGGGTTTTCTTCTTAGTTGGTTTAGTACTCAGATGCTCAGGTGTTTCTTCTTCTTAGCAATATACCTGGAGGGGAGGGAAGGTTTCTCTCTTCTGGCACTATGGCAAGGTTTGCAGAAGTTCGTGCACAGCCCGCCCAGACTTGTTGCTGCTCCATCCCCCCATCAAACTGGTCTCTCTCTTTGGGTAGGATTAAAACCAGGCTTCTTTTAACTTAATTGACTCCGTTCTTGATTCAGGAGGAAAAGTCTTGTTCCCCACCAGACACAGATTCTCTTGTGGGAGTTCACTCCCTTCTGCACCGTCTCCTCTTTACTGTGTTTGATTTAAGTGTCTCACCACAGGCCACGAGAATGTCTCAGTTCCGATGATGCAGGAACCTCCTCCCTCGTTGCTCCTCTTCTTTGGCAGACCGGCAGAGTTTGCTGGCGCTCATATCTGATGTTTCAGTTGTTTTTCTTACTTGTTCGCTGTACTCCTTCTCCTCTGCCTACCTACACCTATGTGACTACATGGCACACATGTGCGTATTGCTGTGATTGCATTTTAAATATATTGTCGCAGAGGCGTTACAGGCCTTCCTAATTGGCCCAACTACAGAAAACAGCACATCAATCTCCCAGGAGCTGTCAGAGATAGGCCCTGACTGGACAGCTGTGGGAGCTTCTGGAAGCTCCCTACAGGAGCCATCTTTTGGCCCCTACCACACCCAAAAAACTAGACTTCCCAAACTCCTCAAACCACCACATCATGTTTCCTGGAACATGAAAAAACCCCAAAGAAGTCCCACACAGTCTGTGATAATGTGAACAAGTAATATCAGTGATTAATTAATCTCTTTTTGTTTCAAGATATTTTGAGATAGAAAGGGTTTCTTTTCACTCATCACATAATGATAACATGAATTTGTTAATGTTTTGGGGTTTTGCTTGTTTGTTTGTTTGTTTGTTTGTTGTGTTTTAGCATAGTTTGACTGAAGAGAACATGACATAACTGTACTTCAACGCCACGTGTAATTTGAACGTTGCATTTTGAGACTAATACTAACATAGTCATCAAACACAGACACTGATGTAATTTCAGAGAGAGATAACATGAACCAAAGAGGCAACAATCTGCAAAAATGACAGAGGTCCTCCAGATGCAAACTGCATTTTTGTACATTAAATAACTGGTGAGAAACCATCTTTTAGGAGCAAATAAGGGCCAAGCAGCAGAGAAGAGTAATACTATCACGTTACGGGTTTTATCAAAATTATTTCTTACTGTCAGGATTTTAATGTTACAATGTGCGGAGTGAAACATAAGACAGATATCTGTTATAACGAAAACTAAAATTACTGGAAACCTGTGGTTTCTGTAAATCAATCTTTACTCATTTCCATATACTAAGATTTTTGGGAAACATTATGTTTAATATGAAGTCATTTGAACAAAATACATTGACATTTAGCATGTTCCTGAGATAATTTAATAACTAATGTAATAAAGCTATTGAGACAAACAAGCTTAAACAGGTTACCAAAGTATTCTCCTGGGTTTTAAGCTTGTTTCATAATATTAAACATAACAAAGTAAAGTGCTTGTTTCATAACAAGGGACAATATGATTAGCATGCAATTGAGATCAAACTCATGAGTAAATCTCATTTGTATAACACAAATAACTCTCATATTGTGCATCCATGGGCAGCAAACACACTTCTAGACAGTGAAAACCTAAGCCCAGGAGAACATCTCTGTCAGCTAAGCTTTGTGTTTCCACTCACTGTGTGAAAGTAATAGTTCAAAAAGGACAATGATATTTTGTCATGTTGCTGCTTTTGTACTGAGTTACAAATTTTAAGCTTTAAAGGATATTTCTTTCTCAGAGGTTTCTTGTGAAAGCCTAAAATTAAAAATTTTGCAGTATCAATTAAAGAAAAAAATCACAAAATATTTTTTCTTAATATTGGGGCAGGCCTAGTGGACTTTGTTTCCACTTTTTTTCTGTTGATTTTACACAAGATATTTCTTGGTTTTTTGATCAGTCTTTGAGAGTGAAATTGATTATTGTTATCCCACATGTTGTACAGCACAACTGTAGAATCTCTCTTGCAGTAGGTAATTTAGAGACATCTACAGTAGATTTACATGTGTCTATTATAAGACTTTAAAATGCTTTTAAATTCAAAATCCTTCAAATCTCATTTTTCCCTCAATGTCTGAGTGTGTACAGGAACACAGGGCTTATCCATATTTCTGTAAAGCTTCTGCACTCATAGAAATTCTTTATCAATAAGCAAATCTAATATTGTCAAAACTGTTAATTGTACAGATACTTACCTTGTGAAGTTTGTTAATTTCTGGCTGTTGAGGAAACACTAGAAGTGTTTAATAACAACACACTGAAGTGACTGTTAGAGAAATTTTGCTATAATATTGCTATATTACTTAATATAAGATTCCTGGTACCATTTTCCCCTTATGTTTTGAACAATCAATGCTATATAAAATACACACAAGCATATATGTGTGTATTATGTATACTAAAGCTTGATTTTCAAAGAAGTGTAAAAAGACAACAGTATCTCATGGTTTGAGGAACCTTTGTTTCAACAGCATTCTAAAGTATTTTTTATGTGGATGAATATAGGAAGCAGCTGAGCTGACTGCATTAAATAATTATAAATATAATAAAATTATGGTCAAGTGAGGGGGATGGGGTGTGATGGAAAGATGACCAAACAGATAAAACCCCCCTAATGATGCACAACAGAAATCATTAACTTTTGTGGGAAAATCCAGGGGAAAACATGCCAAATCATCAAAACCCAAACCCACAAGCAAAAACACCCAAACCCACAAAAAAACCCCTTTGCCACTTATTTAAATTGGATCACTTAAGTTTAGCATGGTTGGAGCAATTAAAAAATGCCACTGGTAAGGATTCAATATGTAAGAAGCCCTTTTTCAGTATCATAATCTTTTCAATCTACTCAAAGCAGAAAGATAAATAGTCTAAATAAATCCTTGAATGAATTAGTAAAGTTCAGTGATGTGAATTAGGCATGGAATTCTCCTCAGAGTTGTTTGTAAACCGTATGTAAAGCAGAATTGTCAGAGAACTTTCTTACATTGGTTTATTGACCTGAAATTTTATACCTAAAAGTGATGCAGATGACTGAAGCAGAACTTAGAATGATACAGACAACTACTGAGTATTAAAGAACCTTTACAAAACTGGTATCAGGGATTAAATATGGTCCTGCACTTTAAACCATGTTTTGTTGAGTTAGAAGTTTAAATAAAGGCTTGTGGTATGCCTGATTTAATAATTTGTTATAAAAACCCTAGAAACAGGACACAGACAAATCTAAGTAACATTGACATTGTTAAAATACTAGTATTGATTTTTGGAATCTTACTATGGTTTTGTTTGCTTGTTCATTTGTTTTTTAAGACGACATTAAAATTGCGTGTATATTTTAAAATATTGCTTAATCAATTAATGATTTCAACTTTCTTCTTCACTTAAAAATTACATGAAAAAAAATAATTGATACCAACCAATGGATGAAAATAAATATTTCACTGAAAAAAAAATTTACCCAGCCTTGTGTCAAGGTTGTGTCCATGCCAGCCTCTAATGCCCAGTATTTATATTTTTATATAAAATAAATTAATAACAGTAAAAAAATCAACTAAACAAATCCAGCAAAATAAGAGCATCCACAAAACCAAGAACACAAACCCAAAGAAACCCTTGTTTTCATACCTACTTCTTTTTGCCATTTTTTCTAGTCCTCTCCTAATTCAGTACTTAATTTTTTTGAATGCCTGTCACACATATATTTATTTCATCTGTTGCCTCAGGTGATTAAAGAAGGAATATAAAAGTTCAATACCTTGGCCAATTTTCTCAAAAAAGCCACAATACAACCAGTTAAACTTGCAATATATTCCTTCAGAGATAATTTTTTTTTTCTTTTTCAAAATGCAATAGATGAAAACAGAAACATCTGTTTTCTTACACCTTGTGGATGATCTGCGATCAGTCTGTACAGGGCAGTATGCAACTTCAAAAATTGTGAAGGATGTGTCTTTACCCTTCGGATATTAAGCAGCTGAATCAAATCTGATCTTTCCATAATTGTCTTGTTCACCCTTGTGGTAGTTTTATATTGGTGAAAGCAGTGTTGGGAAAGACACGGAGAGTGCGTTTGAATTTTATTGTATGTTCAACTTGTGATGTCTTTTTCTACAAGCTGGCTATTATGAAAATAATTTTCTTGTCAGTCAGTCTGTGTTTATGACATCCCAATTCATCATTACAGAAATATAATTTTTAATTTTTTATAATTTAATATATTTTTATATTATCTAGAAAACCAATATAACAGAAAGCCCACCTTTTTTTCCATTTTAAAATTAATCATTTTGAAGACAGAATTTGTAGACATAATCTTAAAATGCCATTTTACTTAAATTCTTCAGAATGTTGTACCACAAATTATCAGCTATATTTCTAGAGATATGCTTGCATGTTCACTGGAAAAACCTTGATGTTAGTTACCGCATTTAGCACTGTATTTGGAAAATTTTACTTCTGATTACTTATTTACATAAGAATAGATGGATATAAATACAAACATATATGGACATGTGTATTTAAAAACATACATGAAACCATTCAGATTTGGTCCTGTCCAGTCTCTGTGTGTGTCTCTGCTTTATAGATAGATATGTATGCATGCATACATACAAATGCGTATTTATACATTTCCAATGCGATAGATAATGTTTTCTAAAAAGCACTGTAAAGGTGCTTAATCACTTGTTCTTGTAATGTAAATTTTAAACAAAAGTGTAATAAAACAGGGAAAAGAAGTACAGCAAAGTTATCTTTTAATACTCTTAGTACTGGGTTCACTAGCATTTGTAAAGATATGGATAGGTATTTTGCATTCCATGTCATGGTAAAAGTAAAAGGTTGTATGTAAATCAGGAATAAGTTTTGGGGTTCTTTTACTGTTCTTTTTTTTTTTAAGTCACAAAAGTTACTCCAGCTGAAACACATTTTTTTTCCTGAAAGATTAAAATATACCACATAAAATTATTTATTTTATTTAAAACACAAAACAGTCACCAAATTAATATTTTTATTAAGAAGTGGAACCAATGAAAGTTCACCAACTTGCATAAAATGTAAAATGGAAAAAAAAGCCTTTATACTGAAGACACTTTCCTTTTTTAATAAGCATACTTTGAAAATATTGATTGAAAAGTCCTACCATGGCCATAACCTAGGGCAAATTGTCATTAGAATGATGATATGCCATCTTGATGATATTCTCTTTTGTACCTCTGAGAATGTCACTGCATCTCTTGGGACTGTGATTAATTCTGACATTAAAATCAGCTTTAAAATAAATAGGAGCTAGGATCTCATTTTCAGGTTGATGGAGACAAACATACAGTGAGAGTACATCTCTTCTACCATAAACCAGAGACTCACATTACAATCTTAATGCTTTTGCAGTGGTGATTATATCCTGTTCCTTATAAGGAACTTAGCTAGTTTTCAGCCAGTAAATGTTGTACCTTGAAACTCACTTACAGACTAAGAGACAGGGCCTGTGGACAAGAGACAGGGCTTAGCGTGAGGAGCTCCAAAAGATACAAATTTGTTAGAAACTGAAGGAAGCTGAGCAAGAAAGAAGCACTGGTATCATACAGCTAAATGGACATCAATTTTGGAATCAATTTCTCCAGTTACATTATTAAATTATTCAGTTGGTGCCAGACATACTTTTCCTGACACACTAAGAAATCATTAGTAATGGACACAGTCGTGGCTATGGATTGTCAACGGATTATTAGCAACTGTTGTTAGACAGATTTGCTAAAATATCTTTGAACTTTATCAATTCACAACCATCCCACTAAACACAATTATTCTTGGTTACTGTTAAGATATGGGAAATAGGAAGAAATAGTTTGAAGCTATTACCTTATGTTTAAAAGCCATGTCAACGCATGCTTATGTAAGCATCATCCAGTCTCCAACATTATTACAGAACACTTTAAACAGATGACTTAAAATGCAACATAGCAAGAAGGTTTCAATTTACCTTAGTAGTGATCTTCTAACTGTCCAAAGGAAGAAATTTGTCCTCAAGACCAAAAGATACTGTACTACCATTTTCTAATGCTTCAAAAGACAGGTCATCCTCAGGACTACCTTAGCTGGTAGTCAGGGACAGGGAGCAGAATAGTCCCCTCGTAATTCAGGAGAAAGCAGTTAGTGACTGCTGAGCCACTTAGATGCTCACAAGTCTATGGGTCCTGTTGGAATCTGTTCCAGGGTGATAAAGGAGCCTGTGGAAGAGCTCACCAAGCCACTCTCCATCATTTATTATCAGTCCTGGCTAACCAGGGAAGTCCCAGATGATTGGAAGCTGGCCAGTGTGTCACCCATCCATGAGCAAGGCCAGAAGGAAGATCCAGGAAGCAACAGGTCTGTCAGCCTGACCTCAGTGCCAGGCAAGATTATAGAACAAATCACATGGTACATACAGAATGGCCAGGGGATCAGACACAGACAGCATGGGTTTAGGAGCACCAGGTCCTGCCCTGATCTCCTTTTATGACCAGATGACATGTCTGTCCTCTGCAGAGGGACCTGGATCACTGGATAGATGGGCTGAATCAAATTATGTGGGGTTTAAAAAGACCAACTGCTGAGTACTGCAGTTTTGCCACCACAACCCTGTCCAGCACTACAGGCTGGGGACAGAGTGGCTGGACAGCAACCAGGCAGAAAGGGACCTCTGAGTACTGATTCACAACAGCTGAACGTGAGCCAGCAGTGTGCCCACATGGACAAGAAAGTCCACATGGACAAGAATGCATCCTGGCCTGCATCAGGAATAGTGTGGCCAGCAGGACTTAAGGAAATGATACTTCCCATGTACTCAGCATGGGTGAGGCCACATATTGAGTACTATATGCTGTTCTGGGCTCCCCAGTTTAGGAAGAATGTGGAGATGCTGGAGTTTGTCCAGAGAAGGGCAACAAGGCTGGTGAAAAGTCTGGAGCACAAGTCCTGTGAGGAGCAGCTGAGGGATCTGGAGTATTTTGGCCTGGAGAAGAGAAGGGTCTGGGAAGATTTCATCACTCTCTACAATTTCCTGAAAGGAGGTTGTAGCCAGGTGAGGGTCAGTCTCTTCTTCCAGGCAACCAGGAATAGGACAAGAGGACACAGACTTAAGCTGCACCAAGGGATGTTTAGGTTGGACATTAGGAAGAAGTTCCTCACAGAAAGAGTGATAGGGCATTGGAATGGGTTGCCCAGGGAGGTGGTGGAGTCACCATCCCTGGAGTTGTTTAAGAAAGGACTGGATGTGGCTCTTGGTGCCATGGTGTAGTTGACAACATGGTGTTCAGTGATAGGTTGGACTTCATGATCTCAAAGGTCTCTTCTAACCTAGTCAATTCTGTGATCAGAAAATTAGTGACACACACTATTTCCCTAAAGTAATTGATCAAATTACACCATAAATGTGAAACCTCTTTTTAAATTGAGGGTAGCTACTTCTATTCTTTTTTTTTTAAATAATAAAAAAAGGAAAAGGAGAGG
>VZRZ01006728.1:573067-740902 GCA_013398175.1 Climacteris rufus | reverse complement strand
AAAAAAAAAAAAAAAAAAAAAAAAAAAAAAAAAAAAAAAAAAAAAAAAAAAAAAAAAAAAAAAAAAAAAAAAAAAAAAAAAAAAAAAAAAAAAAAAGATGATGATGCTTTGAACAGTTTTGAGTTTTTATAAACCTGAGAATTATTATTCTGGAATTTTTCCCAAAACTATTAAATGCACTACTATTAATATTGGTGGTCTGAAAATGAAGTCCTTTTTCATTCACTTCTAATGAGCTTGATATTACAAGTACTTGTTGGTCCGGTCAACATACTGTACTTTCTTAGGTTGGCAGGTATTCATATCTTTCATATGCAATATTTTCACTGGGCTTGTAAAGAATATAAAACAAATAAGTCACTACTTTATGCCACTCCCTTGCAAAAATAGTCAGAAAAATGGAATTTGCCCAATAAGACTCTAAAGAACTTTATAAATGCCATATGGAGTATCCAGTTTATTACTTTAGACTTTGAGAACTAGAATTGAATCACTCTTTGTTGTTTCTTCTATTTACTCTGTATTTTATATTTGTTATGAAAGCAGAGTTATGTTATTCACTTCAGGACTGAAAGTGCTGTTAAAGTACAAGTTTATCAGAGATTTGATAATTTGAAATTCACATTGAAAATAAAAAATTAAAAATAGACTGAGTATTTAGATTGTTGCTAGGCTATTGGACACATATGTCAAAAGATAATGTCCTGCGTTTTTGTCTTAATGCAGCTTCTGATCCTGAATGAAACAAATTTTGCGAAAGATCATTCTTGTTGAGAAGTATCTCACAAATTGTCAACATTTGTAGATCCGTAAAGAGTTGAGCTCGAATCTGGTCAATATTTGTTCGATGAAGTTGCAAAATAAACAAATTTTTTCTCCATTTCATATACAATTATGGTTGATATCCAGAAGTAGTATTAGAAGATGTTATGTGAAAATACACATCCAACATGGGGTTTTCTCAATACTTCCTATCTCTGAACAAATATGAAGATAAAAGCCCCATTACTTTTCACGCAAATGTATTCTTCTCTGTGTGTGCATGTGTGTGTTCTGTGGAAGTTTTCCTAAATCTTTATGCTCAGTAGGATATTGTGTAGAAATAAAAACTGAAAAATCACATAATGAAAAAAAACTTATTTTACAGTTCACTTGACATATCAAAAGCAAGGAATTTATGTACTATGATTTGTCCTTTTGACCACTGATAACCCTATCAAAGTGTTTATCAAATTTTGTATCTGAACAGGAACTTGGTATTTATCTGGACTATGTGTATATTCAGACACCAAGATTATCCTTATGTTGGATTGGGAAAATCCTTATGTTGTTATGGGAAAATTCCAGTGGACTATAGAAATCAGACTTTTCTAAACAGAGAGACACAAGTATACTGATAATAAGCAATGTTTTATTTTTTCATAACTTACAGGGTTTTTACATGCTTCCAAAACCATTCAACCCCTTTGTAGATCAGTCCCAGTGATGAAAAAAAACTAAAAAAAAAAAAACCCTCATTAAATTTCTATTAACCTTAGAGATAGGTGACATACTCTGTATAAAGGAATAGGTAAGAGATAGGTGACATACTCTGTATAAAGGAATAGGTAATCCCTTCATACAGAATAGTTCTTTATGAAAAGAAGACTGAAACTCTTTAGTTCTTTATTAAATAAAGACTGAAACTATTGCATAATGTGAACAAGAAATGGTTGTTTTGAGGCCTAGCTTGCTGCATATTTATACATTTTGAGAATATTTTCCTCTGTCAGATATTTGTCTTCTCTCTTCAAATTACAAAATATATAGTGCAAAATAGTATGATAATCATGTAGTGGCTAACATGTTCAAGTGAAAATTCTATGAGGGACTCTGTCTTGGAAGAAAACTAGCAAAGGTTCCTTCCAAAATGAAACTCAGGCTACAAATGCTCATTATTAATTAATTCATTTTAAGCTAACCAAAAGCATAGATGCAAATTAACCTATACTTTGCCTTGTTTCTTTTTATTTCTCTTCTTTTTCTTTTTCTTTTTCTTTTTCTTTTTCTTTTTCTTTTTCTTTTTCTTTTTCTTTTTCTTTTTCTTTTTCTTTTTCTTTTTCTTTTTCTTTTTCTTTTTCTTTTTCTTTTTCTTTTTCTTTTTCCTTTTCTTTTTCTTTTTTCTCAATTTCAGGTAAAGGATTATATGCTAGAACTGTAAAAGAACAAGATTTAGAGCATTGCCACAGTATCATCTGCAATTCCTTTACTCCTACACGAAAAATAAAATTTCTCTTTATTTTTGCTCCTATCTACTCTGATGCCCATAAGGAGATAATTGAAGTAATTTTTCTCCATCTCTACCTCTTTTTAAATGTATGAAGATCTATAACAACAATAATCTAGGAATGTTTGTTGAAACAATAATTGGTAGGATTTGAGTGGAGGCATATATTCTTTTGAGAGGTCCTTTAATGTTTGTACTGCCACCTTCTGGAAGAAACTCAGAAGAGAGAACAGGAGGAGCTCCAAGGCAATATGAGGGTCTCACATCCCTGAGTATCTCATGGCCTCTGCTAGCTGGAGGTTGCTTCTGGGATGCAGTGTTTCTATCTGATACCTTGCCTTTATCTGTCTACTGGTGCTATTCATCATTGTTGACCCATAACTGACCTAGAGCTATTGGAAGGACTGTTACAGTTTCCTACACTCAATACTTGCTTCACTGCTCTTCTGGCCAAAATGTGCTAGCAATTTTGGATTGCAAATGGTATTAGCTACAGTGATGTGCACTATACACCATGACAGGTAGGGAATACCTATACAATTTGATGACTCAGTTTAAAAGGTTTGATTTTGTATCTTTGCCAACATCTGCCTGAATATTTAAATGTTTTTGAAGAATGATTTGGAGTGGAATGGACCTTCAAAGATCAGCAAGTCTGACTACCCTGCCATGGATAGGGAAATCTTTCACCAGAACAATTGCTCAAAGCCCCTGGCACTGAAACAGTTTTCGGGATGGGTTATCCACAATGCAGGACAACCTGCCCAGCATCTCATCCTCCTCATCATAAAAAAATTCTTGCTGATGTCCAATCTCATTCACAATTTAATTAGTCTAATCTTACTAATTTCTACCAGGTTTTTTTCTGTCATTCCAAGACATTACATTTCTACATAGTTTTCCATAGGTGTAAAACTTGAGCATATATTCTTCTTTCCATACATCTGAAAGCATGACTAATTTCTGGAGAAAAGCTGACTGAAAATTATGAAACATTTTGCTCTTCTTTTTTTCTGCTTTCTTTTTTGACTGCCTCTGTGCAGCCTCCTTTATGTTTATCCATTTCCAGACATTTTAAACACGGAATGTACCTTAAATATCTTACAGAGCTATACACTACCATTACTGTATTTTTTTGTGTCTTTAATTTTTCCTTCTGGTTGCTTTAATATGGTAAACAAAAGGTTGCAATCCTGGGAAGTTTTCACCCTTTGGATTAAAATCACCTTCTTTAGATACTGTTGGACACAGGATTTTATCTGCAGTTTAAAAGAACAATTATAATTATATACATCCAATTTAATTAATTAATTTTTCTGTTACATTTCAGAAACCACGGGAGGCAAGTTATTGCTGTTTTAAATAATTTCTTCACTTTTCTTCATGCTTTGAGTTGTATAGCTCAGAAGATGACAATATTTGCTTCTGTTTTAAAACATTTAGTGTGGGCAGGGAAATAATGGTGTAAGAGTATCCAATTACCACTACATGAAGACTACATATTTTAGCAATTCTTGATGAACATACAACACCCTAAATTGTCCATGAAAAGTATCTAAGCCAAGATCTTATAGTCCAAGACTTATGTCATCTGAGAAGGCTATGTAACCTGAAAAAAAAATCCAAAAACCACGAACTGAAAGGAAATTGGAACAAGGTAGCAAAACACTATGTCAGTTTCACTCTTTTCTGTTGCCTGAACACCAGAGAGCTTAAACCAAAGGAATTATATAGTGGCATGGCATGTTCCCAGACAAGAAGCCGTTTCTGGAAAGATATTGTATCTTTCAGCCTGAATCTTTCCCATCCACCACAACTATGAAAGTGATTATATATCAGACTGCAGACATGGCACAAAGACTTCTCCTGAGTTCTTTCATGTCCAGCAGGATTCTATTGGTCCAGGTTTGCCTCTTTTTATTAGTTTTAATTAGATATAAGACTTATTTTCCTAGGTATTGTTGAAACAATTAGAAAAAAAATGTAAGTAGAGATTGTGACAACTGTAGTAGCTGGCACTTCTCTAGAATAAATATTCACCCCATCATAAGACGTAAAACCACTCTTCTCCAGAATCTAACCTTAAGCATACACTGTTCCAAGCATTATGAAAACTTTTCTCTTTCTCTCCTTCTTTGGGGTATTTGAGACAGTACTCTAATTCTTATCTTTTCAAACTAAAACAAAGGCAAACAAATGCTTTGTGTAAAAATTCTGTGCGTTATGTCATTCCATCTCTATATTCCTTTCCAACCAAAGCAATCTACTCATTCACAGAAGGAATATAACAGACACTGATAATTAATAACTTTGAATTGTGTTCTTGTTCAGTTGCTTGGTCTATTCTGACTGATGATCATTGCTCTCAGGAAGCTTTTTCATATGAAAAGATTGACATCTCGGTGCTGTAGTGATGAGCTTCAAGAAGTACCTTGCTAGTTGGAGCAGACTGTCTCACTTTGTTTAAGCCTAGCAAGACAATCTGAACAGAAAATAAATGCGCCACATAAAATATATACATGTAAGCATGACACACCAACTTTATAAGCCAATACTAGTTGCTGTATTAAGTGTGGATTTGGGAGGCAATTCACTGTTAAGGCAACACAGCAATCTAAATCTTTTTAAGTACAGCTTTTCAGCATCAGTATCTGGTTCTGTCATAACCACAGTGCCACAAGGCTGCGGTTATTGATCAGGGAAGAATGATAGCAGAAGATTTGGCATGGTGACTTGTGCACAAAGCATATTGGTTACAAACGATCACACACACGGGGAAAGGAAATAAAACAACAGTAACAGCTGGTCCATGGCATTCTCCTTGTTACAGACCATGAGGACTCTGCTGAGATGTGTGATCCACCACAGAATATTTGTCATGTCTACATCAAAATATACATATTTCTTCATGAAGGCATATGGTCATTTTTACTACCCAAGAAACAATGTGAATCCTTTTTCACTCCACTACCTTCTTATAGTTCATTAAGCATGTACAGCAGAATGATAGTAAATGAAGCAGGGTGTTTCTTTTACTCTCTCCTGCTTATATGTGTAAAATGTCTCTAATTATAGAAAACATTGGCATCACTGACATGAAAAACTAGAAAGGAATGTTGTTGTAGGTATCAGCTGAAGAGAAATAAGTATTTCAACTCCTGTACAGGAGTGCCCTGCTGAATCACAGTGCCACATATGTACTACAATCATAGAATGGTTTGGATTGGAGAGGACATTAAAGATCATCCAGTTCCAACCCACTGCCACAGACAGGCACACCTTCACTAGACCAGGTTGCTCCAAGCCCCATCCAGCTGGGCCTTAAACACTTCCAGGGATGGCATATCCACAACTTTTCTGAGCAACCTGTAATTATATCTTGCCACCCTCTGTAAAGCCTTAGTCTTCCCTCTGTGAGCTAATTTTAAAGGGTCTTAAGGTACTACTTTTCCCTGAGGTGGCATGAAGAAAAACTCGACAAAAGTTCCTGGGAGAGTTAAAAACAAATTTTACTGGCAAATCTTAGAAGATCAGGAATTTAAAACAAACATTCAATCAAAATAGAACATTTCATAAAATCTTGACTTAACAAACTCTAACCAAAAATGTAAGTTACCCAGATTTCAGAAAGAGGACACTGGGAGAAGAAAAGGAGCGAAAGAATGGAAAAGAGAGAGAAAAGAAAGATATAGCTACCACCTTGGATCCAGCAAGATCTCAGCTGCTATAAAATCCAAGGACAATCAGAAAATGACCACCGTCTTTGTGTTTTTATTGCTCTGGCCTGCTGTGGCCACCCCCTCCCCTATTCATCTGGCTTCCATTCATCTGGCCACTCTGGGACTAGACTGAGGTTCCAGAAGAGGTTGTGGGGCATTGCTTTCAGTGTTCCAGATGTGCCAGTGACTGACAACTGGACTAGAGGCTCCAGTGGGATGCAGTGTGGAGCAGCTTTCCTCAGAACACTTTCCTCAGAACTTGCCCTGTCCCCTATACATATGCTTCAGTTGTTTTCAGTCAGTAATAATTTTCACCAGTCTCCCACATCCTGACAGTAAAGAATTTCTTTTAAATATCTAATCTAAATATCTCCTCTGTTAGTTTAAAACCATTTCCACTTGTGCTATCATTATCTGTCCATGTATAGAGTCATTCTCCCTCTTTTTTTGTAAACCCTCTTTAAGTAGTGAAATGCTGAAATGAAGTGCCCTCAGATCCTTCTCATCTCCACACTGAAAACCTTCAACTCTCTCAGCCTGTCTTTGTAGGAGACCTGTTCTAGCCCTTTGCTCATCCAGGACCATTTTTGTAGCCCTCCTCTCTCTGACAGGTCCATGTCATCCTCATGCTGGGGTCCAAGGTCGGGATGTAGCACTCAGACAGTGTCTAAAGAGGGCAGAATAGGAGAATCACCTCCCTTGTCTTGCCAGCCATTCTTCTTTCGATGCAACCCAGGATGCTCTTGGTTTTCTGGATTACAAGCACACACTGCGGGCTGACGTTCAGCTTTCATTCATAAGAAGCCTTCTTCATAGGGATGCTCTCAATGAGTTCTCCCAGGCTTACTCATGTCTGGGATTTCATTGACTGTGGTGTAGCATCTTGCCCTTGGACTTGCTGAACTTCATGATGTTCTCCTGGGACTACTGTTCAAGTTTGTCCAGGTCTCCCATCGGATGGCATCCCATCATCTGTTATGTCAACAGCAGCACTCAGTTTGGTGTCACCTGCAAACTTGTTGAGGGTGCACTTGATCTCACTTGCCTATCTTGACTTGCACTTGCCTATGTCACTGATACAGACAGCAAAGAGCAATGATCCCAAGACAGACCCTGAGAGGCACCATGAATCACCAGACATGAAGAAAAAACTCCCTGGTTCCACTCACCCAGACAATTCTTTACTCACAGAACAGTTTACCCTTCAAATCTATGTCTCTCCAATATGGAGACAAGGATGTCATGTCCAACTGTACTGAAAGACTTTTGAAACCTTAAGTAGATGACATCAGTCAGTCTTCCTTTATTAACTGCTGTAGTCATTCTATCATAAAAGGCAACCAGACTAGTCAGGTATAATTTGTCATCAATGAAACAGCTGGCTGTCTAAGGTCATCTGCTTGTTTTGTATACATCTTAACATTGCTTCCAAAAAGTTTTGTGCCATCATTTTCCCAGACACACTGGTAAGGCTCGCTGGTCTGTAGTTCCCCATCTTCCTTTGTCCTCTTTTTAAAAATAGGAGGGGCATCTCACTTTTCTGTCACTGAGGACTTTGCCTGATAGCCATGAGTTTTCGTATATCATGGAGAGTGCCTTGGCAATTACATCAGCTATCAATGCCTCAGGACCCTGGAGTCCATGTCATCAGGCCCCATAAACTTGTGCTTATTCAGTTTCGAGTGGTCTCAAACCTGCTTTTTGCTTACAGTGGTAGGAACTTCACTTCTGCAAACCCCACCTAGAGCTGTTGAATGTCAGTTTTACTTTCTGTAGACAGCTTTTTAGCAGCCATGTTCAGATTGATTTCCTATTTTCTCATAGATGATACCTTGCAGATGCATAATGGTGATAACTATTAAGAAAAATCTGGTTATACGCAGATTTTTGATCTTTTAAACTGTTTCTTTAACAGCTAAGCAAGATGCAACTTTTTTCCAAACAAGATTGTGTTTGTCGAATCTTTACATAACAACCTTGAAAAGGGTAGTGTTTGGAATAATGACTTCAAAGTCAGTGTGATTTCATAGAATAAATAAGTGACTAGTCAGGAATCCTCTCTCTTAATTAACTTGTTCACCTACAGAGATTGCAGTTCTAGTCAGTGTTACTAGCAATCCTATGCAGTTTGTCTCAACTTTGGTAGTGTGACAGCATCTCACTGTATTTTCTTAAGCATTAAGTAAAATCCCTTGCTATTTTAATTATTATTCAATAAACTAGGAAGCAAAGATCTTAAAAGAAGGATGTAACAAATAACTAGGACAAAATTTAATTTGGACTTCAAGGCTTTAAAATTGCACAAATACATCAAGGTTACAGCATCCTAGTCATTTGCACCGTTATTACAATATTCAGTTATATAGTTTAAGTGAATTATTTACTTGCAGTTTAATCACATTCATCTGCTCTTGCTTATGATTTTACTGCTCTTGTGTTTACACATGACCTAGTTTCATTGCACTTACACCTACTGCAAGCATTTACAACAAAATCAGTTGAACACCAAACAGATTAAATATTTAAAGACACTCATTGTACCCTTCTGCCTTATTTCACTCAGGCAGAGAATAACCAGAGAATACTTTAAGCAGTAAGTGATCTATTTTATTTGATGAGATATACGTGCAGCATTTCAGCTTTAATGTTTTTATATAAATTACTTTAAAATCACATCTTAAAATACTGAATGTTCTTCATAAATAGAGATTAAGTAGAAACTATCTATACAACTATGACTCTGACAAAGAAAACTGTATTGTTTTGTTTTTCTAGTCATTCATACTCTTGCAGTAGTTTGCCTAAGGCTATAGGTTCATTTCATGTCTTAATTTTTATTCTGCTCAGTTAGGTGATTGCTAGTCTACTCGCAAGATTGGATTGATTTTTCAACAGCAGAAGAGTAGATAAGCTGGTTCTGTGGAGTTCACAACACTGTTATGGCTGTAGAGGAGTGCCAAAACTGACTGGAATCTGAAAATAACTCATCTAAAGTAGATGAAAACTCCAGCACCGAACTTTGTTTTCCAGAGCTAGAGCAAGGGTAAAGATGAGAGAGGTGCATAATGAAGGCAAATGTGCTAAAAGCCCGGCAACTCCTGCTGCTATCGAGAGTGGATGCCATTGTAACTCCACAGCAGTAGAGTGAACAGGACTGAACATGAGGTGGCAGCAGCTCGAAAGAGATTGAGCCTGCAGGAGAACAGAGAGCAAGGCAAATATAATGTGGTACTCGGAAACTCTTGCTGTGGTTTAAATTCCTACAGGAGTTTTGTGTGGCAGGGGTGGTGCCATCAGATTAATTTGTGATATTCAAGTAAACAAGGTGGAAACTTCTGTAAACTTCTAATGTGAAGCAAGAAGACTCTCTCGAAAGCTCACCAGTGGACTGGATAGATACTCTGGGGCCAGTTCAGATAGACAGACAAAGATTTCATACTTTCCCAGGTACTGACTGTTGTAACATTGAAACATAACCAGTTTCATTACAATTCATCTTGCAAAAACTACTCATACCTAGACAGTAGTTTTGCACCTGAGAAAGACTGAACTTATTAAGAAAAGGATGATGAAATATCATGTAGCAAACATTACCATTTGGTTATGCTTTTGATGTTTATTTCTTTCAGTGTAACCTGGTATTTAATTTTCTAAAACAACAGATGCTTCAAGGAATTCAGATCCTCTCATTTTGGCAACTGTTTTAATGAGACACTTCACCCTTCTTAAAAATGTGTAGGTCAGAAAACTATCACTACATGAGAAACATTCTATGTTGACATTCATATTTTTAACATACTATTTTAATATTTTTTATCGGTCCGCATTTCTTTACTATCAGTCTTGCAGAGTACTTCTGAGCATTAAACCAGTATAAATAAATGTCATGATCTAGTGGAACTTCACTAAATAGTTGCTGCTTTATTTTTCTTTCTTAGAAAAATTATTTTTCAGGTAAGAATTTAATGAATTTGTCCTCTGCCAATGTGAACGCCGGATCATAATACTATTTTTCCTTTCTTTTGTGAAATGATGATAGACAGCCCATTTGAATTAGATCTTGAAGTCTGATCGAATGTTCCAGATGCTCTAGCATGAATGCTACAGTTTCTCTGTGATCCATGTCAAAAATGCAGCTGTCAACAGTAA
Source organism: Climacteris rufus (assembly GCA_013398175.1). NCBI lineage: Eukaryota > Metazoa > Chordata > Aves > Passeriformes > Climacteridae > Climacteris > Climacteris rufus. Next base: position 730,768 of record VZRZ01006728.1, on the reverse strand, counting down.
AGAACACCTGCCACCAGTTTGCTGTCAGCAAATTATTTTTCAGTTTTATTAGGAAGAGCAGTAAATTACCAGAACAAAGTTTTGGTCTTATACTGAACCTTACAACTTATTCCAAATACACAATCCATAAATGAACAAATTTTAAAAGTTTACGTGGATATAACCTCGAATTTGTGAAGTCACATACTAAAAGAATTTCATTTAAAATACTATTGTGAATATCTTCAAAATATTGTTCTGTAGAACAAATGAAGCTGCTAAGATCTGCACAGGTCAGCTACAGGCTATTGAGAGTGGAGAGTGGCTGAGAAAAGAGTAGCGTTTCAGACAATTTTTGTCTTTAACTCAAGCAGTTCTGGAATCAAGAGAAATCCATAGACCATTATCATTCAGATTAGGATGGGTATGTGATTGGTCATTAGACCAGCATTCTGCAGGGAGATAGGTTTATGTATGTCAAAAAGCATTCAATAACTTACATTTCTAGATATTCTTTCACTCTCTATCATCTATGAACTATAGCTTCTGGTACAAGGTTCTAATCTGATACCCCCTATAGAGAACAGACCTCTAAACCATGTAACTGGTTTTTTTTAAGATTTTGAGAAGGAGCTGAGGTATAGCACATTTTATATGGGATCACAAGCTTTAAGATTTGAACTCCATTATCCCAAATGACTGATTAGGTCTTTGTCTGCTGTACCACCTTGCTGTAGGCTTTATATTTTAAAACAAACTATATCATGTAAGATTGTACAATCAACAAGCTCCCTGATTCTTTTATTTCCTAAAATAAAAACATTTGGCAGGGTGATCACTTTTCCTCTGCCCCCAGCCATTTAAGGGACAATTTTTGTTTATTTGTTTGTTTGTTTTTGTTTTGCTTTTAAATTTCATTAAATAGTTTTTAAAAGCACACAATAAATGTACATGTGAGATCCTATTACTAAAACACTGTTTACTTGAATGCTGTCATGAGAAGTCATTAAGATTTAAGTCATTTCTAGTTCTCTTTTGTTTAGATGCCTATAACTTCACTCATCATATTTTCTCATTCACACCATCTTCTGATTTACTACAGAGATTTTGAATTATGTGAAATTGTCTTTGCTTGCATGTGAACAGAACTGTACACTGAGAAAGATCATAACTCTTGATGAAATATCTGAGCACCTGATTTGCAGAGAGCTTACTGCCTTTCCCTGTAAGACACCCCCTTCATGCTTTACATATATGTGAATATCTACAGCTCATTCTTTAGAAGTATTGTTAATAGTTGTAATAGAAAGAGCAGAGTACTGTGGATGCAGACAATTTCACTTTACTCAGTTGTAATGGATTATGGAAAACTCAATTGCTAGCTGAGGCCTGTGTTTCACTAAGCAGACTTGTATCTTCCTAAATATAGAAGATTCAGTTTTACATCATCTGGCAAATTGTCATTTAACAATGAAGAACCAGAAGCAAAAATTAGACTCCATTTTAGGAAGCTGATCCTGCAGTTGGTCATTAGAAATTTTCACAGAAATTTACCCCTCCTGGACTATAGAAACTGTAATGGATGATGAACTCTAGAAGGTTCTGAGATACAATTCACATACTGGACCTTGTATGGCTAAGACCTAGTGCGAGGGCCCTATGACCGTCTAAAAACAGATTCACATCACAAGCAGATTAACATCACATAGGAAAGACAAAATATTATGTAGGGCTAAGGCATTGATTAGCATGGTTTATTCTTTCTACAGTTCAGTGTCACTTAGCCACATTGGAGCTTTGGCTCATGGGAAAACAGCTTAAGGACAGATGCTAGCACAGAACCATTACAGGCACTTTTGCAGCAGTGTTGTGTGCATCACTACAAAATATAGTTTAAAAAAATGTGGTGGACAGGATATATTGGTAAGGCCACAGATTAACTAATCTTCTACTTCTCTATGAGCTCTTTATACATCTGAATAAAATATTTTTGTGTCAGAATATTTAAGGATTTTTTCATATTGCAAAGGATTTCCCCTTCTGAGAACACACAGGATCTGTGGATTTGTTTAAGTTTCAAGTGTGACTTGTACAGCATACAAGTCTTCTTTGTCCAGCATATTGTGCAGTTTAGGGTATTTCTTTCCCTCGTCATCCCCTATAAATTTATCACATAGACATGACCAACATATATAATGTTGATCCAAAATATTTAAAATAAATTCCCTTCATTTGTACTGCTGTGCATGTGTACATGTGTTTATACACATCAAAAATATTTATTGGCAATAAAGAGTTAACACCTCAGCCACTTCCAAGCACTGCTAAAAAAACTGGTATTACTTTTCTAAGAAAATAGAGGAATATTTTTTAAAAGCTTGGAAGAAAAGGAAGAAGAAAAATTTTGTAGAATCCAGGGACAAGAACTTTATCTAATAGCGTCTATGAAGGACAAATGTCCACAAGTTTCTTGCTGTCATAATCTTAAGCAAAGAACTCTATATTATGTCTGATGGACAGGACAATAGCTAAGATAAATTTCCTTCCAGAGAACAGATTAAAACTGATTTAACAAATTTGGAACAACTTATTTTGCTGAGCATTTGATGCTTGCCTGATAAAACTTTCCTCAAGACCAAAAATACACAATGAAAATATTATTCAAGGAGTGGGACTCTCAATTCTATGAAAATTCTATCTGAAAAGTTGGGGCAAAATAACTCATTAATGAAACATTATTGTCTCTGGTTGCTAAGAATGATGAATTTACATATAAGAACAGAATTTCAAGGAAAGGAAAGTATATCATTTGGATTAGCATATAATATTAGAAACAGAGTTCTAAATAATTCATGAAATACTAACAGCATACATTATACTTCTGCATTTTAAAATTAGATGTAAGTAAGAAAGTTTTCAGAGGAAAAAATACAGTATGCTGCACACATCATTATAATTTCTCATCTGTCTAAGAGCTTTAGATTTTTTGGATTAGGCTAGTTATTAAAGAGAAATACATATCTTTGACTAGTTTATTTTTACTTGCCTTCAGTTTGTAAACGTTGTAGGCATTATTTTGGTCATTAGAAATAAATGCTACATAACAATGCTTAACTATGCACTTCAAAATATTTGCATTTTTATGTGCATTTCAGTCACCTGAATTTAAAAGAAAAAGAAAAGAAAAAGAAAAAAAGAAAGGAAACAAACAAAACTTCCAATCCCAGCTGCCTTTAATTTTAATTTTATATTTATCTACAAAGTTTTGTTGGGATGCAGGCCATATGTTTTATTTTCCATAGGCCAAAGTCTTGATCAATCAAGTAATGGCAGGTTGATTCATGCAATTACATAGAAGACAGTACTTTATATGTAGCCAACCCACTGAAACAACTTTCCAAAGAAAAATGTGTTGAAGGGAACCAAGAAAAGTAGAAACTATTTTGAAAAGAGAAGAAAAAAATAATCACTCTGTACTTAATTTTTATGCAAGAGAAAAATGGCCAGCAAGTTTGCAAAAAAAGAAAATGTTAATTGCAAAATTTTTAACAGATTCATCTGGATTTTGCTTTCAGTATTCTTTAAAACAGTGCCATGATTTAACCACAGCTGAAATTTAAGGGCTATGCAGCTACTCTCACTCCCACCACTAGAACCACCCATGGTGGGGAGAAGAATCAGAAAGAAAAGGTAAATCTTCTGGGTTGAGATAAGAATAAATCAATAAATGAAAGAAAATATAATAATAAAAAGAAATAGGAATTTTAATTAAAATATTCATAGATACTTAATATGATAATCATACCAATAGCAATAACAAAGTAATAATAAGGCAGTAGTAGTAATAATAATAATAACAACAAGAATAACAGTAGCAGTAATGATAAGGAAAGGGAGAGAGAGTAACAAAACACAAAGAAATAAGTGATGCACTGCACTGCTAACTGATGCCCATCCCCATCCCTGGCAGCAATCATTTCCTCCCAGCAAACTTCCCCACGTTTATATGCTGGGCGTGATGTTCTAGGGTATGGAATATCCCTTTGATCAGTTCCAGTCTCCTTTTCTGGTCATGCTCCCTCTCAACTTCTTGTGCAGTTCTTCATTTGTAGAGCATGAGACCCTAAGAAGCCCTTGACTTAGGGTAAGCACTACATAGCAACAGCCAAAACATCAGTATGTTGTCAATATTATTCTCGTCCAGGCAATACCAGCTTTTTATCCTTTGAAGTACAGTCTCCTTTTGAAAATAGTCTAAAACGCTAATGCTGCAGGTTAGTTTGTTGAGACAGCAGTGAAAGCTAAGGAAAATACTTAGAAGCAGAGACTGATTACTTGTCAGTATGGCCTTAAAAATTTACTGAAAGGGTTGCTTTTGTTGTTAACAGCACCAAATGCACTAGGATTTGTACCAAGCCTTTTCCATTCTCCTATTAATAATTCTAGACACAAGCTTTAAATTAACACTGAGTAATGGATTTTTTGCCAATATACGTTAATCATTCTGTATCTTACTTCAGAGGAAAATTCTTATTTTAACAAGAAACCTTCCATGAGTTCTGTACAAAACAGTTTCTATTAAGTGTATTCTGTGCAATTTCCATCTGAAAAACAAACGCCTGACATTTAGCAGTGAAAAACACTCCACTCTGTGCCCTAGCTTTTCAACTCCTTTCTGACTTGACTGCAACCCAAAAAGGCAGACATATACCAAACTTTTTTCTAGTTACAAGAAAGTTTTAATTGAAAACAAGTGTGCCAGGTTTGAACACAGCTTCAGCAGATTAGCAGTTAAGTTAGAAGGGGCTTTTTGCTTAACTTCCAGTGTTGATATGTCACTGTGCCCTGTCACTCTGAAAAGTGATAGGGCTTTGTTATCAGCGCTGAGCACAGGCAGACTGAAATAGGCTGCCAAGGTGATGAAGGCACCATGCACATGTTGCATCCTGCTATGAAGGGAGATGTGGATGGGCTCTGTGGACAAAATGCTCTGCTGAAAAGACTGATCACCTCCCAGGGCCTAGTTTCCTGATAAGTAACAAAATAAAAAAAAAAATTAACTGTTGGCAAAAACGTTCATCCTAGTTCAGTTCAAGGAGCATAAAGGAAGTCAGAGACTCCAGTAGCATATCTCACTAATAAATGATTCCTTGTATATTTTCTTATCATCCCTTTTCACAGGAAAAATCTTTGTGGGATTAATCATTGTTAAGAGTTCTGTGTGGCCAGAAGTTACAAGATTTTAGGGATGTTTATATCTTGTATTGAGGTTTTAGAAGAAAAAGGGGTTATATGAATGTTATCTTCAGCTTCCATTATAAAGAATTAGTACAATTTATATTGAAGACACCCTTTATGTAGCTTCAGCTCTGATTTATTTGGTTACGTTTTTCCTTTTTGTTGTTCTTACCACTAGTGTCTTCTTGGGCCTGCCATGGCAATCTACATATCACCCATTTGATACATCATTCTGTCTAATCTTTTCAGACACCTATCTTAATTTTTTCAATAAAATTTTTGTGTGTTCTCTACTTGGCATGCTATAGGGAAAACACCTAGTATCTCGTTTCCTACCTTCCTTGTCAACCAAAGCTAAAGGATACCAGAAGCAAGTATTTTATATCTGCATAGCAATGTTACGGAAGGCCTGGGATCTTCCTCCCTGGATATGTGCCTAGCTATACCTTTTTACACAACATAAACTTTACATTCTATTCTCATGTGTTTCAAATCTCTGTATATTTTAAATAGAGGAATCAGAAAGGATCTGTTTTTTTCCCCTTTTAATATTTCTCCTTTGCATTTATAGGCATTTTTAAAATTAAGTAAACCAAAATTCCAAATTAGGTTTAAGTGATCAAACTTTTACTTTAAGCTATTTAATTTGTGTCATGAACTTTGCTGCTGCAATGAAGTGTTAATTGAAAAGCCAGCTAATTCAATAAATCTGAGATAAAGGGTGTGGAATATGAGTAAATTTATCCTAGAGGGGATACATACATTTATTATTAACTTGTAACATGTGTGTTACTTCACCTGTCATTGCAGTTGATTTCTCATTCCTTGCTGAATTCTTTGCTATTGGGTAGTCTATCATGCAAAAACAGCAGTAGAGGTGAAGAATATCCTGGTACAGACTTTCTTTCAAAAAGAAAGAGATCCATAAAATACCCTGGCACTGGAAGAGCTTCCCTTGAATTTTACATCACAGTGAACTAACTCATAAAATAAACTGAGTTGCAAGGGACCCATCAGCCCCATTGAGTCCAACTCCTGTGCCTGAAAGCATTGTCCAACTCTGTCAGGCTGCTGCTGTGACCACTTCCCTGGGGAGCCTGTTCCAGTGCCCAACTACCCTCTGGGTGAAAAACTTAGATCTCCCTGACTGAGCTGTTGGATAGAGTTTAAGTGAATAAAGCCACAGGCTTGGAGTGTTTTATACTCTATACATTTTGATTTTGTGTGAAGCTAAAATACATAAATTTGAATATATGCTACTGCATGTCTTTAGATATATTTTTCCTTTTAGTTTGAGGATGTTACATTATTGAAAAGCACACTTACAAAATTTTGTTATTCTGATTAATGAGTAAATAGTACTATTGTTCTTTACAGATATGTGCTTTGCTTTTTGCTTACTGAATGTCGTTGGTTTTTTATTTCTTGTGAATAGTTTTTAGCCAAAATATCAAATGGAATCAAGTAGCTGTGCTGAATTTTTTAAGAAATTACATGATTTTTAAAATATTTATTTGCAAACCCTTAAATCACACAGATTGCAGATATAAATAACATTTAACTATAATTTTTACAAGCTTAAGCTTGAAATTTAAACTTATAATTACAATTAGTTTCATATAAAAGGAAAGTTTCTAGTTTCATTATAAGTAGAAAAGTAGTTAAAGGGAAAAAAATCACAACTTGAATAAGAGTGTTAAAATTTTCCTACCTTTTTTTTAAGAGCCTAACCTTGTAAAAACTGAGAGATAGGATGCAATAAAGCATCATTTTATGGGCATGATTTAATTTAGAGTCTTCATTAAACCAGTTGATTTCAGTATTTTTTACAGAGATGGAAAACCTAGAAAATTAGCACACAGATTTTCTTTCTCTTTTTCTCCTGTCTCCTAAATTTATTTCATCATTCCACCTGGAGTCTCTGAAAGTAGATCCACAAGTCATACAACAGTTCCTATAGTCAATGAATACACTAAGACAAATAATGTTATTAACAGTGCAAAGGATTTGCAAGTGTATATGAACTAAATGAGAATGAGTCAGGCATGACAAATTGCATTGAATTAATTCTTGTTTAAAAAAAGTGTTTTTTTCTACCTGAAGGTTATAGCATGCACTGTCAGTCAATCAGAAAACACAAAGTAGCTATTAGATTAAAGGGGAGGAGATAATACTGCAATTCTACAATGCACTGAGAAACAGAATCAAGCACTGTGGGAAGAGTAGCGGGAAATATACATTTACAATGGAACAGAAGCAATTTGAATCCTTGTTTGTTTGAATTCTTACTAATTGAAAAGCAGACTATAAAAAAACCCCAGAGGCTATAATTGAAAAGTATTTGCTAGCTTGAAGGTGATGGAAGATGAAATACACAAATAAGAACAATAGCTTGTTTTTATTTGTGGTAGAGGGTTGCAAGGTCTTTCTCTCAATTTCCTTTAAATTCTAAATGCCTTTTGTCTATATTCAACGTTATTGTACCATCAGTTTTGCAACATTTTAAAAGGAGAATTACAGTTGCAGTACTTCCCAGCTCTGACTTGAACTACATTTAAAATATTATATGTCTATCTTGGAAACTTTCTGAGACTTTAACCTACTTCTCTTAAATAGAGCCAGTAATTCAGGGTATATTTCTGTATTTTACTGCAGTTTGCTAGGCATACAGGGTAATTTTACAATTTAGTAAAATGGAATTCAGTGAGTGTCAGAGAGGAAGGCTGCAGATTTGTCTTGTTCTGGTTATTTTTCTGGGATGTATGAAGGTGCATAGAAGAAGAACCATAGAATGTCTCAGGCTGCTTGGCACTTCTGGATATCGCCTAGTGCAACTCGTTGCTCAGAACAGGTATACTTAAAAACAAATTGCTCAGGATGTGTTCTGGACAGGTTTTGATACCTCTAAGGATGGAGGCTACACTGCCTGTCTGGGCAACCTGTGCCAGTTGTTGACCACCTTCACAAGAAAAATATTTTTCTCATGTTCAGATGGAACTTCAAAATTTTCAAATTTTGCCCATTGCCTTTGACAATCTGCAGTTCTGGAAAGTGCTTAATAAAGCATAATTGTCACATCCCTTAATAGGATGTCTGTACTCCTGCAATCAAAGACACAGCTTCCCATCATGTCTGCAAGAGTGCACTGTAGATTCAAGTTCAGCTTACTATCCACCAGAACCGCATTTTGCGTGAATCAGATGATAATAGTTTTAATGTTACATATAACAAAATTTTTTACATTTCTTGCTAGAAGAGCAAGACTCCAGGATTGCACTATACAGAACACTAGAACTGTAAAACACCACTTCCAAGGTATGACTGAGATATTGTTGCTATGTTTCATTTGAACTTGCTTTTTCTCTACTTACACTTTCTGCTTCTGTCACATGAAAGCTGATATTTTACTCTTGTACCTCATCCATCTGGCTTCTTTACTTTTGTGGCACTGAATGATGTATATAGAAAAAGGATGCATATAGAAATAATTTTTCTGGGATTTTGTATTCCCTGTTCATCGTGCTAATAAGAATTGAAGTAACAATGAATAAAAATGTCAAATCAATTTTCCTAGTGACTTAGTGACCCACCCCAGTGGTCTTAACCTTCTGAAGGATCAAAGGTCTATGCACATTTAAAACAAATAATCAGCTATGCCTACAGCAAAATTAAAATAATGGATATATTTCATTAAAATTTTTTGGGGCTTAACTGTTGCTTATATGATCATATGCAAATGATTGTTATTGTGGGTGTTCAGAATGTGCTGACAGTTTGACTTTTTCTCTCAGAACATAACTCCATTTAAGAAAATATTTGTAACTTAAATAGATCCTAGAATATAATTCATATTTTCTGAATATATGCAATATTATTTGCACAGGGTTTACAATACATATTATCAGGAACCAAACAAGCAACTGAGTAAAATCTGTCAACTTATACTGCTATATTTAATACAAATGTACATCCAACCCTCTCTACAAGAAATGAGTTGTAATTTCACACTGTAAAGTTTCACAATACAGAGAACTGATCATTCAGATTTATATTTTTAAAAGAGAAAACTAGAATACAATTAGATCTATAGTAATTTTTCATTTCATATGACAGAGCCTATGTCAACAACCTCAAAAACACTTTTATAAAGGCAATATAGAAGTTCTACAAAGTATTTAGGAGAATTGTTATAAAAAGTATAATACGGTTAAAGTGGTAATTGTATTTAAACATCTGTACATGACTACATTGTCCTATGTGTTTTTTAAAACTCCATTTTTTGGATTAAAATTCACTATGCTTTTGAACAAATTACCATTAGAATCCATTCATTTGAATTATTGAGCAAGTAGACCTAAAATTTCCACTTGATTCTTTTCAAAAAACAAATAATACAATTAAAAGAGTGCCTTGAACAATCACATTCCTTGAGCAATACAATTATGCATTGATCCTCCTTATATTTAACAAAATGATTGTATAGAGGATTAATTGTAGATGTTTTTCTTTTACTGTAATTTGATAGAGATGTAATCTAATATGAGTATAAGAAAGACACTGACTTATTACGCCATATTTATTTTTACTTTAGTGTGACTGGAGGTTTTTTCTTATTTCCACCAGTAAATTTACACTAGAAAGCATGTATTGCAGTAAGTTGCACTTCAAATTTCCCATTAAAATTACTCTATACTTCTATAGCACCAATGTAACTAGGAATTTTATTTTGAGTTGATGATTAAGCTCATTTGGGAAGAAAAAACCTGTAAACTCTATATTTTTCATTCTGAAAACACAACATAAGATTATCTTGGCTATAGTCACCAATTCTGATTATCTAAAAGCAAATGTATTAGAAACTGTATGTAGTACAGTAAACCTGTAATACTCCTTGAGTATGCAAGCAGCTTTATTAAAGGATTAAAGCATTTCTGACATAAAAAACCCCTGAATATTGCCGCCAGCGTGTTATGAAAAATGAAGCACAAATAAAGGATGTTTCAGTGTTACTTTTCTCTTGGTTTTCAATTTTTTTGCTTTTGTTTTGAAGTGTAGATTTCATTAGTAGAAATATGTTGGTCTATAGAATTAGGTTTTGGCTTTGTTGGGGATTTTTGTTTTGGTGGTGTTGTTGTTGATTTTGTAAATACTTTTTTATATTCTCTAAGTAGAAAGCCCATAAACAATTAATAGTAAAGTAATTATCTACAGCAAAACCAAAGTATGAATTAATATTTAATTTTAAAAAAGAATGTAAAAACACGTTAAATGTCTGTTGCATTCATGATTGTTCTGCAAGCTTTCCACAAATTTCCCAACAAAAGTAAAAACAAAGTTATATTCTTTACACAAAACCCCAAGCTACCTTAAATTTTGGAAGTCCACTGCAGGTAACAATTTAAAAAGTGCCTATAACAAAATGAAGTACCAAAATTATTCCAAGTGTCTCTCTGATTAATAAAGTTAGTTAGATTTGGTGGGCAGCTGACACTCAAAAGTTATCTGAGATACGTTGTTTCTTATTGAAGATCAATGAAGATATCATTGATGAGATTCATATAGGTTGCCAGACTGCCACCCAACCACTCTCACTTCCCCCTTTCAGTAGGGTGAGGGGAAAAAACTAAGGTGGAAAAACTTGTGGGTTGGGACAAGGACAGGGAGGTCACTTACCAATCAACTTCAGGGCAGCATAGATTAAAAATTTTGTGAAAATTAAGGTAACCTATAATTAGATAAAAAACTCTGGGATGGTGGGAAAAAAACAACAAAGCAAAAAGACTTTCCCTTCACTCCTTTTTTCTTCCCAGGTTCAACTTTATTTCTGACTCTTCTACCTAATGTCCCCGGAGTGATGCATGGGGAATGGATGTTGCAATTAGTTCATAATAGTTCTTCTCTGCTGCTCCTTCCTCCTCACTGTTTTGCCCTGCTCCAGGCTTCATTCCTCACACACCAGAATACCTGCTCCTGCGTGGACTCTTCTATTCTTCCTTGTAATTCTTTGCTTCCAGCACCTGGGCACATGAACCTAACACAGTGTAGTAAAGTTTTGTATTTATTGACATACAGGGTGGGAAAATTCATGCAAAAACTTGATTCCTCTGACTTTTCATTGCTAGGGAGCATCAGCAGCAGAAGGATAGCTACAACACTACTGCAGGGCATACACTGTGAACACTCCCTGGTAAAGGGTTGACCCACTTGTCAGTAAAACTCTCCTTAACATGCTAATGATGCCTTACACATATTCTAAAAGGTACTATTCAGAGCATGTGTATGTCACAAAATATGACTAGCTTAAAGAGATTACATAGTGTTCATAAAGAGTTCCCTTTGTAGGCCAGATGTCATATTTATCTCATAAGTATTTATTACCTCATATCAAATTTGAATCCCCATGATTACCTATTATGTAATTTTCTCCCATACTTCCTTAATGTGTACTTTCTCAATTCCACACAGCAAAATCTCCTTTCTGATGCCACTGCCAGTGGAATGAGCTTTGGGACATCTGGAGAAATCTCCATCCTTTTACATGGTTCTTATTTTATGAATTACTTCAATTGCAAACAATTTTTCTAACAGTTCATTTGAGGAATGGTTCTTGGCAGAGATTAGAATCAAAATTGTGACAGAGTGAGCAAAAGTTGTGAATTATTATAATTTATTACCATTTTCCACTCATTTAAGGTTAACTAAGGAAAAAGAAAGTTAAAAGAGAGCTAAAACTCCCCATTATTTTGTCATATACTTTGTCATATTATGTAGGTATATGTGTGTATATATGCAAATACGTGTGTATATATAGCACATTTTTGTGCAATGCATTCATGCATATCACCTTGCATCACTATTTAAAAATAAAGAAATAAATTCAAATGAAAATGTTGAAGATTAACCAGTGAATTCTGAACACAGAATTTGTTGAATTTTTTTAATTTGGCCAACAAAAATAAGAATTTAGCAGTACTATCTTGCCTTTAAGTTTAATACAAAATGTCAAGGAAATCACATCTACTTTCATAAACTATACTAAGAGTCTGTTTGTCTCAGATGACGTAAGGATGGAAATAACTGTCGCATGCATATTTTAAATGTTGTTTCATTCTCTGCCTCACTCTCTTTTCACTTGTTCTTTTCAATAGTGAGGTAACCTGTAGGTTTCTTTCTATTAACACAGTTGTAATGAGTCAGAACAGAATAAGAGCTCTGGAATACACTTGTTCCTCACTAGACTGAAAAGCCTCTCAATACACTTTGTGGATTTTTTTGTTGGTGGTTGCAGAGAGGGGTGGGTTAGACACGTGATTTATAGTTTTCATTTTTTTAATGAGTAACTGTACAGTGTGTTCGTGTTTTGCTATTAAGAAATATTTTAGCTGGCAGAGAATCCATCTATTGCTGTTAAATGTATTAGTTGTCATTTATGTGCATGCTTTGGGAAGTTCTGTGAATACGATTTAAAAATAGTTTCACATTGACAGAAATCAGTGAGGGTATTTACTCAATAAAATTTTACTAATTTCCAATATAAATTTTCCTATAACGAAAAAAGATATTGAATTATGTTCATAATTTTTCTGCACCTAATTCATATAATGGAAGTTGTTAGTTTGCATCAAGTGATATTTAGGAGACATACCCTAATATCAAAACTGGTAATGTATTCAGTCTGCTAAAAATATTTCCTTCTCTTCATTACCTCTGTCGCACATTCTTGACTCAGTGTCACAGCTTGTCTCAAGCTGTGGGGAACACTAAAGTTACTAGCAGATGCCATTTGTGATGATAGCATATGGATTGATTCTAGCATACATGCTACAGTTTTTACACTGTTGAACCATGTATGTATATATTTACATTAACTTAAGCTCTTTATTTGCATATGTATGCATTTCTTTGCTTATTTATTCTTTATCCATCAACATCTTTTTCAGACATACTTGGTTTCTCTATTTCACATACAGTATCTTCCCTCGAGTAATCTTCAGTCTCAGCAAGCACAAAAACAGTAGGAAGCAAATTGTACCCTAGGATGCTCAGCCATCTTTTCTACTGAAGTCATTAACATCCCTGAGTGATAAGTCATCAAGGGAAGAATTTCACCCCAATTGTTTATGTCACAAGTCACTATTATTTCAAGCAGAAATCATTAGAGGAACCTATCCTGTTTTCTCTTGGAATCAGAATTCCCTGAGCTACTTTTAAAATTTAGGGAGCATAAAGAACATGGCACTGACATTTGAAGGAACTTCTGGAGAGCAAAATTACTTTGTTGAAATGAAGGTTTACTAATTCCATGAGCCCTATAATTTTTTGAAAGATACTCATCTGGGCAAAGAACTATATATGTGTATCATTAATATTAAGATATATGCAATTCTGAATAACCTATATACTTGAAATGGTCTTCCTGCTTTGCAATTGCACTAGAACAGAAAACTGAGGAAACCTGAATTTGGGCTGTGTTGGGAAGGAAGTGGGGGATTCATTTGCCCTGATGTTAATAAAGCATGACTACCAACAAAGGTACATTTTCATCACTACTTTTCCTCTGTTGCCCTCAACTATTGTCCTAGTGAAGGACAGAGTAGAGAAGAAATTAAAGAAAAGCCAATTGTGGCCATTAGGAAAAAAAAGTGAATTAAATAACACCAGTAAAATCTCAGATGCAGGAACCTAGAAATGTGGATTATAATTTTCTGGAACAGAAACATATGAGGGCTAGCACAGAAGACACAAAGCATTATCTAGGGCAGGAAAAAGATAGAAAATCACAGAGAGTAGAAAGTCTGCAGTAATACGACAGACTGATAGGAGCAAAGGAAAAGTGACAATTGATTTACTCACCCAAGATGAAATCTAGGTAGAGAACAGGAGAAAAGCAGGGAAAAACTAGTAATCAGTTAGGAATAGTATTCCATCTCCTGAAATCGGAGGACCTTTCTCTTTTTTTCCCCGCAAATGATGGCTTTCTTCTCAAAATACTCTTTATGAATACCACAAGACGACATTCTAGCACAGAAGTGAAAGAAGTACCAGAGGAGAATAAGAAGGGAAAATTGACTTAGGGGAAGGGTAGGAGCATGTGTTAACCTTTCCAGCTAAATGCAAGAAGGATAAATCTGAGAGGTGTATGAGGAGAAGAGGTAGAAAAAGCTGCATCCAAACCTAAAGGGAGTTGATACTGTGGATTTTTGGTGTAAAAAAGACCAAGTAATAAAGCCAAGCAATAGGGATGTTCCCAAGGAATGTGGAAAGCTCTTTCATAAGCAATTTTAGAGCAAAAAAGTGAATAGGGAAGTTGTGTGCAAGAAAAGATAGTAGCAAGAAGACACATATTCTAGGACAGAACTGTAATGTAGTGTGGAATAATAAAAAGAACTATGACTCTTTAAAGATGGTTTTCTCTTTCATATAATCTATTGGAAACTGATGATAACTTCAGGTCTATATTTGTTTCAAGCAATAAACAAAGTCAGCAAGGGAAAAGGATTTGAGTTGCACACTTTAGAAGAGAAGTGATGAGGGACAAGGAAAATAAGATGTAGTTTGGCCTCATATTTTGGGGCTTTTCATATGCTGCAATAAACTTCCTCCAAACATTTCTTTAACACCGTTTAAAAATCACTGTAATTTATTTCCACTCAGCATGTTTTCTGATTGCAATTATCTCTTTATTCTTATCTTTCACTACAAATCTTAATGGCAGTTGTGATTAGGAGTCTGCTGCTTATTTATTACATTGATATCTGCATAGCAAGTCATTTATGTACTTAATTTAAATTAAGTATTTATTTGAGGAGTTGAAACATATGTTGTGCAGTTGTGATTTCCCACTGATTGTTCAATGAAGTGTCACTTACACGAAGCTTTTTCCTTCCAAAAGCTTTCATTTAGTTTGCCTTTATGTTCCTGATCAGGACTGCATGAGGAAATTACTTTCACAACTAACAAAAGTAGACATCATGAGATTTATGGTTCATTCTCCCACTATTGGATACGTACTGTACTTTGTTACCAAGCTCATTGAAAATCTGTCTGGCTCTCTTTACGCATACTTTTTGCATGAATTCAGATATTGTATGAGCAGTAAATCACAGTAGCCTGGGGTGCCATGTGTGGGTACGTATGTGCTTGTGAAAATAATGTGTTTCAGCTAATAATTTATAGGACTGAGGTATGCATGAATATTCTTTAAATCATGCTACAAGGCAACGCTAAAGACTAACATTCTCTATGTAGACCTCTAAAGGTCATCTATATTCAGACATAGATATGAAGTTTTTCCCTTATTATATAATCAAAACTTCATTTTATGTCATTCTTTCTAAAGGAGAGTGAAATAATTCTGTAAATGAGAGTAAAAGCAAGTCAACACAATCCATGGCAAAGGGCTTCTAAGTTTGCAATTGTTTGTGTCTGTATACCTGGTACTCTTTTGACTTACCTCATAAACAAAATATATTTTTATTGCTTTTTTGAAGAATAAGAGATTTAAATATCACCATGGATACAGTCTATGTGAAAATTATACTCAAATCTGCAAGCCCTGTTTTCATCTGGCACCATGTCACCATTAATGTTCTTGCATTCTCTCTTTGCTCTTTGGTGACTGTTAGAATCGCCTGGAAATGGCACAATGGCTAGGTTTTTTTCTCCCCAGTGTAAAATTATGTGTCATTAACCACTATGGAATTACTGCGCTCTGTTTTGCCATAAAGGTTCTAGAGAATAGTCCGCTTTTCCATGGTGTGTGATATCTGTGGTGTATACTGGAAACAATAAGATGTATCAGAACATGTTTCCCTTGGTCTTGCACAGGGAGGTAGAAATATACTTCTGGAATCACACGTTGAATTTCCTTTAATAAGACAGACCCTGATACTTGTAATTTCTGTCTGTAGATTTCATATCCTCTGTTTTATAGCAGTTTGAGTTCCTTGTTGAATCTTATATGTCACTATATATCTTGAAAAATCCTTAGCCACTGTCTGTGGCAGTATGTAATGGAAAATACATCAGAGACTGAGGATCTTGTTGTTCTAAATGATATTCAGTCTTCCATATAAGAAATATGTGATAACTAATTTGAGACTTTTATTTCTGGTGCCACTATTTTCAGAAAAGTCCTTCTAATTGTTTGTTTTAATTGCTTTTTTGTTTGGGTTTTTCTCTTTTTTTTAATATGAATCTCTTATTGCTAAAATGAGAAAGTGGAAATTAAATGTTTTAGACCTCTCAAAAGGGACTGATGTAAATATCTAGTTATAAATGTTATGTTTAGAATTTGTATGATCATGTTTCCTTGAAATTTGGAAATTTTGGTTTCTTTCAGATGGATTGATTTCACATAGTTTGACTTGTAAAATAATAATAAGCAAAAAACATAAAAGCCAGTCTACTTTAGGAAAGATGCAACTGGAGCATGAGCTCTTTACAATAGGAAAAAGTAGTCTTTCTGTGTCTTTTAAGATCATCACCTCTTTTGTCCTTCTCTACTCCCCCAGGATGCTGTGCCGAGTAGCTTTCACTGGTGATTAGAATTTTCCTAGGCCAGGAAAAACTGTGAGCTTCATATGTGAGGCTTTGTTTGTGTCCTTGTCGGAGACAGTGCAATCTGTTTTTCCATGTAGAATAGGGGCAACTCAAGACATTTGCATTACACAATAATATTTCCAAACATATTACAAAATGGAGATCAAAACAGTTTGACTGCTAAAACATTCAGCATCTCTTGGAAAGGGAGGCTGTTCACTGTCAGCCTAAAAAGACTGGGTAATTATCTGAATCTGACAATATGTGTTTAATGTCAACATGTTGTTTGTTATGCTTTCTGAATTTTTTTCGGGACATGTAGAAGGAAATGCTTGACTGGTCAGTTGGTTTTATACCTGTCATTACATTGTCAGATAGCACATACACTACTTGTGAAAATAGTCAGTTTGTCTACCTGTGTGTGTACACATACGTATTCAATAACTAATTGTGCAGACGTTTTTTTTCTTACTTTGCAGGTTCTGTTGGTCTGCAATTAAACTGGGGAATACAAGGAGTTTTTTTATTGTGTGGTGGGTTTTTTTTTGTTTTGTTTTGTTTTTTTGGGGTTTTTTTGCTACAACCGTTATACTGATTATAAACGTTAAATGAACCTCTAGTCCTTTGTGGGGACATTTTGTGGTGATCAGTTGCTTTGATTCAAAATGTTAAATGAACAACTATTCCTTTAAAGGGGGTGGGGGTAAGGATGATTGGTTTTGGGAGCTGAGAAGGGAGTTGCGTTTTATATTCGCTGTGTAACATTCAAGATTCTGGAAAAGCATATTTTACTAATAGGCTTCATTTTGACAGGTCATATGAAACTTTTACGCTAATCTTCACAAAAAAGAAGTTACTAGTATTTAAACTGAATCCCACATATTCTTGCTAGTCTGTGATTTAACCTTACTCATCATGGCCATCCTAGAAGACCAGACTCTACGGAACACAGAAAATTCCAAATTTAAGGAGACAAGAATGTGTGCCTCTAGGATTTTTCATGACCCTTGTTAAATTGCACTGAACTGGTAGGTCCTTGAAAAGACCAATGTTGGAGTTGAGAAAGAAAGGTAATTAAAAAAATTTAGGAAATTTTAAAAAATGTTAAATGTAGCAACAGTTGAATTTCATCAACTGGACTCATGTTCTTCAAGCACAGAAGAGGGACTTTTTTGCGTACTTTGTCCTATCTCCTTACCTTTGTCCATATTTCAAAAATACTAGCAAACACAAATAACTCCAGTCAGCCACAGACTGTGCAGCTATTGTGTTGGGAATTAAAAATGGGAGTCTGAAAGCTGATCTTTTGCTACTTACATAGTGGAATCTTGAAGACTGTCTTAAAAGGCTTAGACAAAGCTGTGCACAGCAATTGTACTTATCTTTGTACTGCCAGAGGATTCTTAGGTGATGTGCTGCCATGTCCCCATTTATTCTAATACTGTAATTACTGTAGAATTTGGATCAACTGTAGTAATTATGTGCGTGTAACACGTCCTTTAGCATCTTTGACAAGGTGATTCACTACAGAGAGCATAACCTTCACAGCTGACAGAAACTATACCATTCCATAGAACTTCTAATACTAGTATTGCTATAATTACCTTGCTAAAACAGACAAATAATTTGTGAAAGTAATAATAAGGAAAAGGCAGAGTTTCTCAGTGTTGTTGTAAAATCAGTTTTAAATTAATATCCCAAGAAGGTTTTAAATTCTAACAACAATACATTTAACTTTAACTCTTAATCTTCTGCATTTGTCAAGCAGGGTGATTTATCATGGCAAAGTGTAAATGTTCTGATTCTGAAATATTGCAGAGAAAGGAGTTGCTGACAATCTTATCTGTTTCAACCTGTTGAAAAAATATTTTCCCACTGGTTTCTAGCCAAGACCTATGCAAATAGAAATTGATATTCAAATAAACAACACAAGAATTGTTATTAATGTACAGTGCCCTCCTCGACATTTATTGCTGCAGTACAACTTCTGGTTTGTATGAATGAAATGAAACTTCTGGTTTCATTGTCATTTATTAGCAATCAACAATGATTATTTGGCTCTAGTGTTTGCAAATTATAAGTCATCATTCTCCTATCTTTTATTTATGAGACAATGTCAAATGAAAGAAGCAAATTATGTATTGTTTTTGTTTGGAAGGGCTCTGCACTCTACAGCATATTAACTTTGCCATGAAGTGTCAGTGTTCAGTGTTCTGCTCTGGCTACCATGTACATCCAACCTGCCTTCACCTCACACCAGAGGAGAAAGCTGACTCTGCAGTGGAGTCTCACATTCTGGCAACTGTGACTCCAGAAACAGTACTAAAAAACTCTGACCCGTTAAAGTCAATGGGAAAAGTGCCATTTGTAGCAGAGAAGCCAAGATTTTATCCCTTCTGTTCGCTGTGATGATACTTTTGTTGACACCTGTGCTAAGTAAATAGGAAGCAGAAGAGAATAGATTCCTTCTGTTCATCCTTCTCTCATGGGGAATAATCTTCAGTACAAAGAAAATATTTGAATATTCTGAAATGGAACTTTTAAATCCTGCTTAGTCCATTTTTGCAACTGTCATCCTAAAGTAAAATACTTTAAGAAAGGGAAAATAACACTAACATGTTGTCTCTCATATCATTACATCTGTTACTGAGGAATAGTTATAGCTACTAGGAAAGCTGGTCATTTTCCTTCTGGATTTCTTAAATTACTATAAAGACAGTTACATTTATTTTTCAGATTCATACTAATTTAGTATGAAAACTACATATATTAACAACAAAAAGCAGTTGCAAAATAAATGAAACAAAACAATAAAGGGAATGAAGGAAAGCAGAGGTGAGCATATACTTTCTTAATAACATGTCAAAGCACTTTGTAGCAATAGAAGTTATATTTTATTCCTGGATACTAGTGGCATTACGAGTAATAATCTAATTGTCACTCTCATAGAAGACCTCCATTCCATACTAAAAATTGCTTCAAAACAATTTTCTTTCATTCTAAGTTTAAAAAATCTACTGGTATTAATGCAGAAATATTTAATAAATTGATATTTTTATATTATTATTAATGATAATATTATTGTGCATATGGAGTCCTGATTAAGCTAGTTGTGATGGTCAGAAATTTTATGCAGGAAATGTACCTTAAAATTAGCAACTTAACTCTCTATGTTTTAATTTTAATATACATGTTGTGATGAAATATCTTGTTTAATAGATCTTATCTGTAGACTCAGACAAAATTTTTGTTTTAACTTTGCCCACAACATTCCTTTTCAAAAGCTACTTAAATATCTTAATGGTAGCATGATTTCAGGAAAAAATAAATTAAATAAGACAACTGTAAAGCTTTTCCCGGTACTCGTGTTTTGTAGAACTCCTCATTCTAAAGCTCACCTGAAGTATCAAGAGTGAAGGAGGGAGATGTCAAGTTTCTGATGAAAAGCACTATGCAGACATATGTATGATTCATTATCTAAATAGTATGGGAAACTGGGAATGCATTGGTTTTGCAGTTTCAGTATATTTTGTTTCTGTTCTTACAATACAGTATTTATTTGCAATGATGAATACTAACTGCTGAATCAAACATTTTTTACTCCAACTAGATTTCGGACACTGCAGTGTTATTAGAGCTAAAGTGGGGCATGCAATACAGGAAATTCAGTTAAGATTTTCTGAAATGTAAAGCACAGAGTCTGTGAGACATGAAGCCTTATGGATTAAAGCTATCCTGCTTTATAGTTGAATGATATGTCCCTAAATGACCTGAGGTTTTAGATTGCATATCTATCTCTCACAGTCCTTCTGAATCCTGTCCTGCCTCTTTCGCATCACATCTTCACACAGAAGGTACTGTTTCTTTCGAAGAACACTGTTAAAACTACCTACACATAAAATATAAATGTCATGGGGATCACAGAGAGGCTGAGAGACCTCTGGTGTTCTAAATAAACAGGCTTCCTGGAGTTTTGCCCTGACAGTCGAGAGAGTGACTTGCCAGTCAACAAGTATTGTAAGTAACTCCAAGTTGCATTTGTAATGTCACAAGAGCATTGTTCTTGTCATGTGAAATTATTAGTGACAGTTGATGAGAAACATGAAGTGGTGAAATGATTGAAAGCACACCTGTGATTGTATTATCAATAAAAATTAGAATTGCCTGTCTCAACGGACTTTTTCTGCTGTCATGTCCTGTGCACCATTTCCATGATAATGAAACATTTATGCTGCTAATGCTAACTTTAGATAATGTATTCCCCTCAGGTGTATGTTTTTTTATCATCATCCATTTTACTGTATAAATGCTGATGTTGTAGGTGATTGCAGATGTGCCATAATCCTTAGTTTCTGCAAATAGTCGTTCCCTTCCCACTCTTGCTACTCAGGTATTTATAATGCTCTCATAAAACCATTAATTGAATGGTGTGGATGTCGGTATATTCAAAGTGTCTTTGAAAAGACTTAGTAGATAAATTGATACAGAAAAGAAATATTATGGAAGGTTTATCTAATACAGAACATTCATTCTAGACTTCATTCTAGAATTCTTTATAATAATATGATTTTTATGGACCATGCAATTTAAATGCACTTTTTCAGAATGTTTATTTAGAAGTTAGGAAGACTAAATATTTAAAATAGCCAATATTTTATGATTCATACATTTTTATTTTTAAAAATATGTTGATTAAATTATACTTCTTCTTCATTTACTCAACACTTCAATTTGGTTTAAATTGTCAGTGTTCACAGAATATTAGAATAGCTTATGTTGGAAGGGACCTTAAAGATCAGGTAGTTCCAAACCCTCTACCATGGGCAGGGAAACTTCCACTACACCAGGTTGCCCAAAGACCCATTCAACCTGGTCTTCAACACTTCCAGACAACCTCTTACACTGCCTTATCACCCTTAAAGGGAAGAATTTATTCCTAATTTCTAATCAAACCAATTAAACCTACCTTTATTTTGAAGCCGTTCCCCCTTGTACTGTCACTATGCCCTTGTAAAGAATTCCTCTGTGTCTTTCTTGTATACCTTCTTCAAGTACTGAAAAGCCGCAATTAGATCAGCCCAGAGCCTTCTCTTCTGCAGACTAAGCAACACCAATTGTCCTAGCCTTTTCTTGTAGAAGTGCTCCATCCTTTTAATCATCTTGGTGGCCTTTCTCTGTACTTGCTTTGACAAAGCCATGTTCTTCCAGTCCTGGGGACCCCAGAGCTGGATGCAGCGCTTGAGGTGCAGTCTCAGTAGAGAAGCGCAGAGGGGCAGAATCCCCTCCCTCACCCTGCTGGCCACACTGCTTTGGATGCAGTCCAGAACACATTTGGCTTTCTGGGCAGCCAGTGCACATTGTTGGGTCATGCCTCTCCTCCACCAGCACCCCCAAGTCCTTCACTGCAGTGCTGCTCATGATCAGTTCCTTGCTAAGCCTATATCAATGCTGTGATTTGCCCCAAACCAGATTCACACTTCCTTAGCCTTGTTGAACCTCATGAGGTTCCCATGGGCCCATTTCTTGAGCTTGCCCAGGTCCCTCTGGATGGCTATCCCATCCTTTAGGTATGTCAACTGCACCACTCAGTTTGGTATCATCTGCAGATTTGCTGAGGGTACACTCGATTACTTTGTTTATATCATTAATGAAAATTTTATATAACTAGTCCCAATATACAAAACCCTGTAGTGGGGTCCATCAGGACTTTGAGCCATTGATCATTACCCTTTGGATGCAAGGATCCAAGCAATTCCTTATCCACTGAAAAATCCAACCATCAAATCCACATCTTTCCAGTTTAGAGACTGTAGGAGACTGTGTCAAAGCCTTTACATAAGTCCAGATAAATGGCATCTGTACCCTTCCCTATGTCCACTGACTAGTCACTGCACTGTAAAAGGCCAAAAAGTTGGTCAGACAGGACTGACCATCGGTAATGCCATGCTGGCTGTCCTGAATTGCCTCCATGTCCTCCATGTGCCTTAGTACAGCCTCTAGGACTATTTGTTTCATGATCTTCCCAGGCACAGAGGTAAGGCTGATGGTTCAGTAGTTCCCAGGGTCCTGCTTTCTAGCCTTTTAAAAGATGGGTACAATGTTTCCCTTTTTTTAATCACCAGGGACTTCACCTGACTGTCATGCTTTTTAAATATCATGGAGAAAATCTTGTCATCTACATGAGCCAATTTTCTCAGGACTCTGGGATGCGTCTCACCTTGTCCCATAGACTAACAGACTTTTAAGTTCCTCAGGTAGCCATGAACCTGATCGTTACTTACAATGGGAGGGTTCTAGCTCCTCCAGTTTTTGTCTTGTGGTCAATCCACTTGAGAGGTGTGGGAAGAGACACAGCTTCTGGAAGTTGCCAATGAAGACTGATGCAAAATTGGTTTTGATTACCTCAGCCTTCTCATTCAATGCTACCAATGAATGGCTAGCCTTCTTCGACGTTTTTCTGGCTGACATACCTGTAGAAATCTTTCTTTGAGTTCGTTGCCAATTTCAGCTCCAGATTTGCCTTGGCCTTCCTGATCCCATTTTTACACAGCCAGACTGAGTCCCTGTACTCTTCCCAGGATGCAAGTGAGAGTCCACTGCCTTCTCATGAGTCCACTGCCTGTGCAATTGCTTCTTGCCCACTAGTTTGACCAAAGTTCCTTACCCACAGCCATATAGATCTTCTTCCTGTCTTTCCTGATTTTTGCTCCTGCACATCACTAAGTCTTGTGCTCTATGGAAGATGTTCTTAAAGGTCTATCAGCTCTGATCTGCTGTTTTGTAACTTGTAGTTTCCCAGGATGGTCCTATTGACTAACTCCTTGAAGAACTGAAATTTTGCTTTGCTAGAGTTCAGGACATTCATTTTACTCTTCACCCGACATATATCTCTCAGCAGTGCAAACTGCACTGATGCATGATCACTGCCACCCAGGCTGCCTCCAGTCTTGACATCCCTGATTAACTCGTGCACTGGTGACCACCAGATCCAGTATTGTGTCCCCTCTGGTTGGTATGTTTACTATTTGGCTTAATAATTTATCCTTCATGCATCCCAGGAGTCTCCTAGATTGTCCGCTTCTGCCATGCTACTTTCTCACTAGATGTCAGGGTTGTTGAAGTCCCCCAGCAGGATGACAGCCTCTGAGTTGGTGCAAGAACGCTTTGTCAACAGGCTTTTGGCGTAGAGGGCAATCCCTCCACCTATCCTTTCATGCTTGTTCCTTCTGAATGGCCTGTAGCCATTGATAGCCACACTCCAGTCATGAGATTTGTCCCACTAAGATTCAGCATTAGCAAACAGATCGTAACTTTGTAGTGGTTCCCAACTCCTCCTCTTTGTCGCCCATGCTTCATGTATTGGTGTAAGGGCTTCTCAGCTGGGGTGACAGACATGATGTCTTCTTAGAGGAACACTTCTTAATCCCTTAGAGATATTTCCCTGGTGTTTCCCTGTTGGCTTCTGTTACCTCAGGACCTCTTCCTCATCTTCATAAGACTTGAAGCGTGGTCCAGTGTGACTAGCACAGAGGCACCAGCAAGGAGCTCTCATGAGCAATCTGTCCTTCTAATCTTCGTCTGTCATTCCACAGCTTGCCAAGAGCTATATTATTCCACTTCCCCATCACATCGACTTCAAAGCCACAAAGACGCACATTTAATAGTCAAGGCCTGTCTTTTTTTCTTTTAATGTCACTGCCTGCAACACTTTTGATCTACTCCTTTTAGCGTGGCAGTGGGACGATGCAGGACACTCAGACTTGACTTTTTTTTGTGGCTGCTCCTATCTCAGTGGAGCCAGACCATGGTTCCAACACTCTATCTCATCTTTAGAATCCATGATACTTAACCTTTGTACCTACTCTCTCAGCTCTGTCACCAGGCAGAGCAGATTAACCACCTGGTGATACAGCTGTTGTCTCTACCGCTGCTCCATGCTAACACCAGGCTCTGGCACTCCCTGTAGCCTGTAACCTGAACAACTTCATGTTTTCATGGGTGCTCCATTTGTGCAACCACATCTTTTCTGGCATGTGCTGAGGACGTGGTTAGCCATCAAGTGGAAAACATTGCTGTGCCTCTTCCAAGGGGCTCCAGCTGAGCACCAGCTGAGCTCACCTCCAGTGCTGGTGGGTAAGTGTCCCTTCACTGCAAAAACTGCCACATGAACTGCCATACCACGCACTGTTTGCCCACTCTGCTCACTGTGCTCCTGGTTACTCATGCTCCCCAGAGGCTGTGTTTGAATGGCTACAGGGTGTCTGCTGTCACTCCTGTCCTGGCCTGTGCAGAAGAGTCAGAGCTGTGTCTCCTCAGAGCTACAGTGCTTTCCACTCACAAGTCTTGGGTGCCTCTTTCATCACTTATTTTGAGGACTTGCTGCTTCAGAAACTCTCCCTGCAGTCCCCTGGTGTGGTCTTTGGCTCCAGAGCATGTCTTCTGGAGCAGTTTGCTTCAGAGTCTTCTGAAAGGTATTTAACATTGAAAACTAGTCAAAGAAAAAAATTCTTACATGCAACAGGACTTAGTCTTGCGGTACAACTGAATGAAATATTTTTAATGGGGTCCTATGTAATAGATCCATATTTCTCTCAGGACAGCTGTAGATGAACTACAAGGTTTGAGAGAGACAGAGAAATTCACATATGTGAGTCTGAATTTTAACTGTTCACTTTTCAGATATTGTATGTGTCTTCTTAACTTGCAAAATTTTTTAAACTAGAGAGAACTCATCTCTTAAAAGACAAACTTATGAGTTACTGTCATATTTTCATTGGTGATTTTTTTTCTTGAATATTGTTTAAGCTGTAAAAATTATAATAATTTGTAATAAAGATTGCTGGACAAAATATATTTCACTA
Organism: Climacteris rufus; assembly: GCA_013398175.1. Taxonomy (NCBI): domain Eukaryota; kingdom Metazoa; phylum Chordata; class Aves; order Passeriformes; family Climacteridae; genus Climacteris; species Climacteris rufus. The sequence goes on along the minus strand of VZRZ01006728.1, from coordinate 705,149 downwards.
TCATTAGACTTGCCTCTAATTTTTTTTCCATTAACCTTTTTTCCTCTTTTTACAAATGTTAAGTAGTTCTATAAGAAAATTTTATGGTCTCCAAATATCACGTTTTTATAAGATTGTAAACTCCATCTTACCATAAAATAAGTTTATTTAATTAATAATTTTTTTCTGAGTCAAAAGTAATTTATTTAAAATTAGTACCTAATATCTAATACTGTAAGGTATAATAGGGGGAAATTAACAGAACTTTACCTTCTGAAATTTGAAGTCAGTGTATGATGGGACTACACCAGTCATTCAGTCACCAAAGAAAACATACTAATGATGACCAATCCTTTGTCTTCTGTATATATAAAATAATGGAAAATAAATAATATTTTGTTAAACTCATACATCTCAGTTACTATTATTACCATTTTCAAAATAAATTATGATAGCTCAACAGGATTCTAACTTGTAATGGGACTATTTAAAAGAATGTTTAACCTTATGTTTCATTTGACTATATGCAACACTCTTTATCATGAACATGGTGTTATAACTTCAAAATGCCAAAGCTGAGTTTTGTTTGAGCATGTTTGAGAAATTCAACAAAGGGAAAAAGCTAAAATCTAATAAGAACATAAGGGAAAAAAGAAAATTGGATAGTGAATAAAGGTTATAAAACAAATCAGGACTTGGACTCACACAACTTGACAAAGAACAAGATTTCACAAGTGTGTTCTAGTAATCGGGCAAAGAATAGGGAAGTTATGATAGCAAGCTTTTGTTGATTAACATAAGTAGATGAAAATTCATTTCTTTCAGAAGGTATGTATTATATGGGAGTGGAAGAAAAAAACATAACCTGGCTTCTCTAGAATTTGAGTATCAGACTTTCAATTAAAGAGATTAGAAGTTCTGCTCATTTAAATTTTTGTTATACCCCTACCTTTTGATTAGTTGTTCTTTGAAATCAAAGACTAGCTACTGCATATTTTTCATTTTTATTTGTCCTTAACTTTAATTTACAGTGTAACTGATATTAGAGAAGCTAAGTCTTCTTTTGAAAGAGACTTTTTAAAATTATTTTCCACAGCTTTCATTTTGAGCTTTTCCAATGAAGCTTTTCACTTTGTTTAGTTAGTAAAGTGGTAATTAATTTGAATGCACAAACGTTTAAGTCAACAGGTTCATTTTTCAGTGTTCTTGTACATGAAGAGAGAAATGTAAGGGGGGTCCAGGAGGGTGTGGGAGCTATGCTGTGAAATATCTTCGGTAATGTCTCACTCTTGACCCATCTCAACGATGCTCTAATTAAGTCTTCAATTTTTGTCTGTTCTTACCACTTCCTTCTTTTCTTCTTCTTCATACTTCTATCAGACCTTAAAAAGATATCTATTTGTGTGTGTACTTACTACAACATGATGCCAATTTCCATCTCATCCCATTTCAATTTAGCAATGCAGGGTCTTTCATCTTTGTTCAGGTTTTCTCTCTCATGTGTTTCTTGAATCTCAGGGGATCATTTCTGAGCATTTCACCTCCTTCTTTTCCTTGCATTACAGAGGCCCTTTGCAGTATCTCTAGGATATCCGAACTTTCATCCAGGGAGAATGTACAAGAGCTTCCTTATGACAAGATATTTTGTCCTTTTCTCTTTTAAAGTAACCATATTCTTTATTTAGTTTTTTCAAAATCCTGATACTTGCCTTAGTTTTATCTTCAGTACTAAAGAGAGGTGTCTGCATCCTTTCCCTGTCCTGCTTAAAGTCCTTATGATTAACCTATAACAAATTTACACTAGTCTTTTCCCTCTCACTGCCACAGTCCCTCTCTGGGTCTTGTTCTCTAAAGAATGACATTAAAAATGTTGTCAAAGCACAGTACCGTGGCCCAGTCATGATTGTTAAGTGAAGTTTTGGGTTTGTATCATTAGGTATTATGATCATATTTTGTTCTGTCTCCATCATGCTGACCATCTTTTGTAATATTTATGATTCCCATCAAATTAACAACAGCAATGAGGCTGACACCACCCTGTAAGCTTGGATCAAACTTCTGACTTCTCTGAAACACTGTAGTTAAAGAATCCATAGTCTCTTCTGCACTGTACCTATCTTTTTCAGTATGCAACTGATAAATTTTCTGGGTCATAAGTTTCAGGAGCTGCAAATTAATGTTTTGGCTTATAGTTATGTTCATTATCTGACACTAGATTAAACATAACAATGTTCTTTAACATTTTCCCAGGTTATAGAGAAATAAATTACAAATAACAGCCATAGTATTTGTACTACAGATAATGGCACAGACCTGTGGATAATTTAGTAAAGGAAATAGCAAATTTTCTCTTGAAGGACAGATGTTTAACAATTGCATTTCTTATTCTCATTTGCTGTTATGCTCAGCATTGTGGCTGCAACAATGATCTTGAAATTGAATTTTCTGTCTGTGTTATTAAGTGTTCCTGTCCAGTAGCTGTGAGATATATTTTGCAGCTGGTGGAAATGGATCAAAAACAAAATTGTAAAGCATCATGCCACAGTGAGCATCTACTTCAGTTTTGTCTGAAGTAGACAAGGAAATACAAAAATTTAAATCCGTTATGTATTAATATTGTAGAATTTCTACAAATTTAGAAATGCCGCTAGATTTAGCATTGAAAGAATGTGGTCTTACTTAATTAACAGTATTTTGTGGTTGATTCTCCTAATAATACTTTGCACATTGGTTTCAACCTACAGCAACATGTGCCTTTAGATTTCCTAAAATTCAGCCAAACAAGAAGCAAAATCACTTGTAATTCTCTCTATTCTGTAAAAGTAATAGATCAACTTGTCATCTGATCACTCTATGATAGATCATACAGCAAACTTAATTTATTGAATTTTCCAAGGTGGTGAGCCGTGATTATGTAATATTTTATAAAATAATTATACATTACTTCCTGTAGTTAAGACACAAACCTGATATAATAGACTATGATTATCACTAGTTACAACACCAGTAAATACTCATTTCTATTTTAGAAAGCTAGCACATTTGCTCTGCACTCAAACTTGGTAAAGAAGAACATTCATACATTAAAAAGCCAAGTTATTTATTAACTGGTTTTGTATTAAGAACTATATGGGAGTTATCTTTCCTTGTAACTGATTCAAGGGAGAGCTTTTAAAAAATAAATGTTATGGTTTTTTGTCCTGACAGGTTTTGACATCACTAGTCATCCTTCCAAGGCTAAATCCATGGGTAATTGTTGGGTCATTTCATGTGTTGTAGAATTTATTTTAGAACTAAACATCATTTAGGAATTTTTTTTCCTTTGGATGGATAAATTTTTTCTTCAATGTACCAGTATTATTATGAGAGAATTCACCATTTTAATAAGAATTGTTCGTTCTCATCTCATAATTATATTTTCTGTATTTGCAAAATAGGACTAACCAAAAAGAAAATATTTTGTGTCTAAACACTGAAGTTCATATAACATACACATGAGCAATTGTGACATCTATTATACCAAAATATGCTTTTTTGGTTTATTAATATGTAGATATTTAATTTCTGAAAACTCTTTGTCATTAGTAAAAGCACAGTATCGTGGCCCAGTCATGACCAAAAAACTGTTAAGTGAAGTTTTGGGTTTGTATCATTAGGTGTTATGCTCGTATTTTGTGCTGAAATGTGTCACATAAGGAAAAGTGTTAAATATATTTTGATACATCAGACTTTCTCTTACTTTTTTATAGGAAGTAAGCAGTATAATTATTTTCTGCTATCATGAATTGTGTATAAGAAACATGACAAATGAGATAGATTTCCTTATATTTTGGTGAATTGCTCAGCTTTAAAGAAAGACTCTTGAAAGTTCTGTCCTTGAGCTTTTGAACATAAGGTCACTAACAGGAAAGAAAACACTCTCTAGGACACTTCAGGGGTTTTTGGATCAAGTTTTTATGCCTCCTGCTTTTATTTACCATATATTCCTTTATGTCTATAAAACATAGGCACCAAACCTGTTATAGAAAGAAATTTTATGAACATACATGTAATTTTTTGGAGGTAATGGTCTTATGAAAATAAAATGGAGTAGGAGAATAATATATAAAACAAGAAAGAGAAAACAATAAAAATTCTAAAGCAGTGCAAGACAGATTAGGCTGAAAAAGTGAAATCGTGGGTATAAATTTATTCTACAACGTGCAAAAGGCACACCCACTGAAGGTATAGCGAGACCATACGTGTAGTCCTACTCCTTGGTTTATCTCATCTCTCTTTTACTAGATGATGATGTGTTCAGGGTCCACAAATTAGGTCTCTGTCTTAAATCAGGCAGAAAGTTCATAAATATATAAATAAATAATATCATTACTTTTTATTTCCTTTTTTGTCTGCCATTAGGAAAAGCTTGTTTACCCAAATAAAGAATATTTCATCTTGGGAACGTCTAAGGTTTTTTAAGTATCTAGAAAATTCATAGAACTATTATGAAGTTCCAAAGGTGGCAACACAGCAATCATCTACTGTTCCTGAATGTTATTAAATTAAATACATACATTTGTGGAAGTTAAATTGTCCACTTAAAAGACCTGACATGTGATAAAATCTACTTTCCTCCTATACAGAGTATTTGTTTAATCTATTACATGCTATAATCCTAATCTAATAATCCTATAGAGTCTACAAACAAAATTTAAAACAATCTTACCTTCCTGAAGAACCCAAGGATGGAATTACTCTTGCTGCTGTCGTGTGGAACTACTGTCATTTGGCAAAGACACTACTATTGTGCATCCAATGACACAGGAATTTGAGAATAACATGATCTAAAATGGTTATATATGAATCAAAATGTATATAAATGTGATTTTTGAAGATAAAATATGATTCAAGAGCTTTGAAGGGCTTTAGGGGGGAAAAAGGTCAATTTCTAGTTTTCCTAAAGCAAAACAAAAGCATCTGTACCTTTTAAAATGTAGGATTGAGTCTTGACCTTAACTAAGAGTAAATCTGGAGAAAATTACTTCTGTATTGGACAAAGAGGAGACGTTCGGGGAGGTTTTATCACCAGATTGAATGTAAACATGTAACAGCTGTCTAAAACTTCTAAAAGTGTTTGAGGGTTAGAAAGTTCTGAAAGAAAAGCATCCATAGTTAAAAGGCATACAAGGCAGGCACAGATGTTTTCTCACAGATTTATATATGTTTAGTACATTCTAAAATGTGTTACTTATAATATATCATACATGGAAAATGTATGAAACTTGAAAACAATCAGTTAAAGTTTCCTGTAAAACCCAAATTTGGAGCTGGTTCAGCATGTGTAAATGTATTTGTCACGGATAGCACTAGGTTACATACTCATGTCTTTTAATCACACCTTTCACAAAAGTTCATTAATTTTTTATTCCTTATCTTTTGGGTAGCAATATAAAACACAGTGTAAATTACAGAAATGTGAGCCATCTGTCTGACAAATGTGTTTAGTGACAGCTCTTCTTTGAACCTATACAGAGTTATAAAGCTCTATAACAAAGAAATAAACCTGTAGGCATCAAAAACGTATCACACAAAATTAGCTAATACTTTATAATTGTGTCTATAAACTTTCTGCCTCAGTTTCCCTTGTGTAAAATGACATTTCAGTTGCCTGATCTTATTAGATTATTCTGAAGATCTACTAATTAACATTAGTAAAGATCTAGGATCTTTCAACAAAAACACCACAGAAAATTCCATAGGATAGTTAATCATCCTGCTTTCAGAGAAAAAATTTAATAATTTTTGGTAACAAAGAACAGCGAATAATATACTGCAAAATACCGAGTAATTGCTTAACAGATAACAGCTGGATATAATTAATTGCAAGCTTTTTTATCCCTGAGTATACTTTTAGAAAAATAAATAAGCTTCTCAATCTGGGTAAAAAGTGGGATTTTTTATTCTCCAATTACAGAGTTAGTTTAAGAAAAGATACTCTGTCTCATGCAAAATTTACTTTAAAATGAATACATAATGGAATTCTTTACTTTGATTCCCTGACTTTGCAACTGTCTTGTTTCTGCATGCAATAATTTCATGAAAGGTTCATAACAGAAGAGTAGTGTGTTATACATGAAACATCCACCTCAACATTGATCGACCCAAATTTCTCTTCCACCTTTCTAAGAATTCATGTACCCAGTGAAAATTCTGGCATTTTTAGATAAGTAGCTTAAACTAATAATTTTTTAATTACCCTTTCTTTTTAATGTCTGCACAAATTCTATTCTCTATTAATGTATGTTTCAAATACACATGAATACCTGGACTGAAAAAAACTTTGGTGTTTTGTTTTTAAACGAAAGTGAAGGTATAGCTATCAACATCAGGAGTGTTTCTGCTCATGAGTCAGATAGGAAAAAATGGATTTTGCAGTTTTTATTATTAATAATGCTTCAGGCTTTCATGAGACTCCTAATGCTTTATGAGGAATAATATCATATGACACTATAAACTATTATATAATAATATCATATAACATTATTAACCAGCAAGATTTCTAAAACAATGGTATCTGAAATGATATAACATTACAAAGAGTACTAAACACTTTTATTTTTATCTATTATGGATGGTGTGTTATAAACTACCAAAATATTCAGAAAAAAAAGTTTATAAGTGGTTTTGTAGCATTATCTTTAGTAAAGAAAGTTTATATCTGAAGAGTTCAGGAAAGAGTCTCATAATTTTTGATTTATAGAAACAGTCTGATAGAGAAAGACTCACATGAAAATAATCAACTTATCAGCAGACCTTTTGGGAAATTCTATCATGGAAGAGTTTACTAAGGAATGGGGCATACTGTATCAGCAACAAGTCTTTCGACATGACATGGGAAATTTATAGAATAAATTTCTATACCTTAATTAGAAGACAATAGCTTGATACAGGAAGCAATGAATCAAATTCTTTAGTGGTATGTAGAAGTTCAGACAAGATTATTAGAGACGTTGCCTAGAGTTGAGAAGTTTTTGAACGATTTCTCAAAGCATAGAGGTTTGAGTTCACTGTATGCTTCAGCAAAATATTTTTTAATAAATTGTAGAGTATATTTAGCAAGAGTGCTTAAGTCTACTTTGACACTGTTCCCATGGAGGTATCCTCACACTCAGTGAAGCAGCATTAAGTCAGTAGACAGTGCTCCTGAGAGTTCTACCTGAAGGACAAAAATGAACATTTAAAAAGCGAATTTGAGAAGTTAGTTGTAATTTTTATGTTACTTATATACTTACAGCTATGGTGATTTTGTAGAATTTAATTAGCATTTGCATGACGGCATTTAAAAAATAACAAAATCTTTTCATATTGGAGAAATCTTCCATTGTAATCATGTCTTACTGATTTAATACGACCACTAGAGACTGATGATTAATAGAAGGATAAACTGGAATAGAAAGAAATGAGTCATCATGTAAACTGACCAATGCTTAGTTAAGTTTTTTCTATCTAATCAAAATCATGTGGTCTTTGGACAAAGCAATCCCCTTAGAATCACCAGAACGAGAATTACAACAACCACCAAATTTTTTTAAGGTGATGGACATATTACACTTCCTCCCAGGATAAACATTCAAAAAAGATCAGGGGAATATATCTACAAAATAACATTGTGAACATAAACAATTTGGATTTTGTTCTAATCCAGTATCAGTTTTTGATTGTTGCACGCCTCTTTCCACCAACAGCATCTTGTTTTTACCAATTGTAAGATTTTTTTCGGTTAAATGTTGGCTTCACTACAGGTCTAAAAGAAAAGTAAAAAGATAAAATTGCATATAAAGTCCATAATTTTACACACATCTACTTTTTCCATTGATGCATCTTTCACATTGCTCCAGATAATGAGTAAGCAGTGGTGTAATACTGGTTGCATGGTGTAACATGTAGCTTTTTCTCTATCTTTGGGATTTTTGGGTTTTGTTTTTTGTGGGTTTGGGTTTTTGTTGTTTCCTTTTTGTTTTGTTTTGCTCTGTTTTTTAATTCACTGTAAATTCCTAGACAATTCCCTGTTCCTAAAGGTTTAAAAATTCTTGTGATAAGTTAGAAGCCTCACCTCTATGCATTAACCTCCCATGCACTAACACGACTACATGGCAGGTCTATACATAATGGAATGGTTAATCTTCTCTGGAACTGTTCTTGTTACAGTTTGGATTAAAGCTAGTTGTTCATAATTATGTTATCTAGTCTTTGAGTAATCTGTTTCAGTTCACTGGGTTTTTAGTAATATTCAGAATATATACTCGTGAAAGATTATTAAAATTTGACTGAAAATATCTTGAGTCTCTCTTCACTTTTATTGCAAGTTTAAATCAGAAGTTTCAGGACAGTATATGAAAGGAAAAACACAATGATTTGACATGCACAGCAACTACCACATCTGTCTGTCTATCTATCTATCTATCTATCTATCTATCTATCTATCTATCTTTTGGATTGTAGTCTGCATTCAAGATTGTTTCATCACTAATGCCATCTAAATCAGAGCTTGCCAAACTTGTGGGAGGCCTCATAACAGTTTGTGGAAACAATTCTAAAAATATCACTCTCAATAAACAGCACACGTTGGGCTTCAGAGAGTTTAAAACTATAGATAGATAAAACTATCACTTTTGGCAGAAGTGATGTCTTTTACCTTATGTATCTGTGAGAATGAATCTCAGAGTGTCAGAGGTCATTATAAATCACTCAGTTTTGGCATCTGTAGATGTTTTCCTTCCAGGCTACCAAAGGGCTTAATCCAACTTCCTAAAATGTTCAAAGCTACTTAGGGACCAGAAGCTTAGGAAAGAGAAAACAGAAGACTGTATACTTGTTTACTCCTAACTAAAGCCTAATTTTTTCAGAGCCCTCTTCAAGTAGCATACATCTTATCACTTGCTTTGGGAGAGACAAGCACTTTCCAGCTCCTGGTTTCCTTTATTCAACTAAGTTGCAGAAAGCATCAACAATATGCATGGCTCTGCAAAGCAGGGTCAACCAACTGCCACAGGAAGATATGGGGTAGGCAGGGCAGACCTCAATACATATGGCCAAGGCCAGCTGATCTGGTCCGTAATGGTGACCAGGGTCACTGGTGGCCTTCTAACCCTGAGGCATGACCAGAGCAACAAGGCAGGTCAAGTCCCTGGAACAGCCTCAGATTCTGGATGAGCAGTGACAAAGCCAGACTCTGACACAGATGAACAGAAGACCCTCTCTCTACCTGGGAGCAAGAACAGAAACCTCTCCTTGAAAGCAATTCACAATCAAAGGACTAGAGGAGCAAGAAATCAGCCCAGTTTCCTAGCAGAAGCTTTTTTTTTTAAAGAGCTCTTTTCACAGCCAAACACCTGCACTATTATCTAAATTGGCCCAAGCCCAGGCATTCAAACCCTGGATTAAAAAGGAATGCACTTAGGGACCTGATACTGAGTTTAGTATTTATCAGCACTTTCTTTGGTACAGTAGTTGGCAATGCTTTCCAGTTCCATCTGCTCCTTGTACCTACATTCAAAATCTTGTTATTGGCAAAATATATTAGGAGACAGGAAATTGTTGTGAGTTAACACTTAACACCTGCTGGCAACAAATTTTAACAATGTATTTATAATAACAGTCCAGAGAAGGACAATGAAGCTGGTGAAGGGGCAGGAGCAAAATTCTTGTGAGTAATGGCTGAGGGATTTCAGAGAAAAGGAGGCTGATATTATTGATCTCTGCAACTATCCAAAACAAACTTGTAGCAATGTATGGGTGAGACTGTTTCCCACATAACACATCAAGCGACAGAACAAGAAGACATGTCCTCAAATAGTGCCAGAGGAAGCTTAGATTAGGTATTAGGAAAAAAATTCTTCACAGAAAGTGTGATAAAGCACAGGAATAGGCTGCCCAGGGGCAGTTGTGGAGTCTTCTCTAAATGTGATGAAAAATCATGTGAATATGGCACTTGAAGCCAAGTACTGAACATGGTGGTGATGCTATGTTGATGGTTGAACTTGATGATCTTAAAGGTCTTTCCAAATTAAATGATTCCATGGTTAAATGATTTTAATTAAAACTGTTATTATTGGTCCAGTTGAAAAACATTAATACAATTTTCATATTGATGTGTTGTTCAAATTTTTTTGCTCAAATTTTGATGTTTAAATTCACATAGAAATGTCTCATTGTTATCGTTTGAGATAACAGCAAGAGGAAACCCCCTCCAATACAGAAAGCAGCTCTCACCAGCCCTTCCCCCACTCTGGTCTGGAAAGAAATTTCTCAGAAGAAAGTGAAAAAGACCCTGTTTATTCACACACAATATGCATGTAGACACAGCAAAGACAATAAAAGGAATAATATCAGATAATAAATCCCCAAAAAGGGAAAACCTCTGTAGAAAAGTCCCAGAGAGTCCCTTCCATCTGGTAGCCTCCCAAAGCAAGGGGCGGGGGGTAGAGGGTGGGGGCTGGTGGTCCTTGCACAGGCTGCACCAGGCCTCCCTAGGCCCAGGAGGGGGAATGTCTCTCCGATGTTGATCCCCTCCTCAGTTCCAGGTGATGGCACAGGTCCAAAGAAATGAAGAAAAAGGCAAAAAAAAGGAATGGAAAAAAATTGGCCGAAAAGGCAAAGGGAAGAAAAATACAGAGGGTAACAAAAACCTCTCCTTGTCTCTGTTGTGCCGACCTTGTCCGCCGCAGCTGAGAAGAAGAGGGATCCTGGGGGAGTCACCTTATTTATGTACAGTCTGTTGGGAGGAAATCTGCTGTCCTCCGTGTAGGAACGTAACCCTGCACTGGAAAGATCCGCTGATGATAGGAATACAGGACTGTGGGGATATGATACAGTCAGCCCAGGACACTCATTAATAACGTAATTTAATTTGCTAAATCAGCAGCTTTTCTAGTTTATTTCCAATGATCCTCAGGACTTTTCCATCCAAAACATACACAGACCTGGAGTTCCAACACTTTCAACAACAGTCATTTTGTCACTCTATCCTTGATGATTTTGTGCAAAGCAGCCTGGGCCACAGCAAGCACAGCCACATCCTGGGACTTTTCTTTATTAAGACATTTACAGGACTAACATGCCTTCATGTTTTGTCTTTTATGTTACATCACGGTGGAAGAAAATTAAGACCCATCAACCTAATTTAAATTGACATGAAAATTTTCTCTGATTTAAAGCTCCTGACTATGTTTTATTGAAGTGTTGCTTAGTTTTTTGCTTAGAACCATAGAATGGTTTGAATTGAAAAGGACCCTTAAAGATGCTAGTCCAACCACCCTGCCACAGGCAGGGACACCTTCTTATAGACCTGGTTACTCAAAAGGCCACCCAACCTGGCCTTGAGTTCTTGCAGGGATGGAAAGCCCACAGCTTCTCTGGGAGACCTGTTCCAGCACTTCACAATCCTCATAGTGAAGAATTCTTCCCTTATTGCTAATCTAGATCTAATCTCTTTCAGTTTAAAGTCAGTCCCCTTTGTCCTGTAAGTACTTACCCTCGTAAAAAGTACGTCTCCATCTACCCTTTGGCCCCATTAAGTACTAGAAGACTGTAGTAAGGTCTTCCCAGAACCTTCTATTCTTCAGGCTGTTCCAGCCCTTTGATCATTGTAGCCTTCCTCTAGATCTACTAAAATATATCCATGTCCCTCTTGTCTTGGGAGCTCTAGAGCTGGAGACAGTACTTCTGTGGGAGTCTCATAAGAGCAGAGCAGAAGGGAAGAATCACCTCTGTGACCAGCTGACCATGCTACTTTTGATGCACCCCAGGATGGGTTTAGCTTCCTGGGCTGTAAATACACATTGCTGGATCATGTTGAGCTTCCCATCAACCTTCAGACCTGAGTCCTTCTCTTTAGGGCTGCTCTCAATCCATTCCTTGCCCAGACCATATTTGTGTTTAGAATCTCCCAGACTCAGGTTCAGGACATTACACTTTTTGAGATTCCTGAGGTTCCCACGGACCACTTTTGAAGTCTTTCAAGGTCCCTCTGAATGGCATCCGTTCCCTCCAGTGTGTCGATTGCACTACAGGCCTTGGTGTCATTGGCAAGCTTTCCAAAGGTGCACTCAATCACACTGCCCACGTCGCCAACAAAAACGTTAAACAGCACCATTCCAATATAAGCCCCTGGGGAACACCACTCATCACTGGTGTCCACTTGGACATCAAGAGCTTGAACACAAGTCTTTGAATGCAACCATCCAGCCAATTCCTTATTCACTGAGTGTTTTATCTGTCAAACCCACGACTCTAGAGACTAAGATGATACGTGGGACAGTGCCAAATACTTTGAACAAGTCCCAGTAGATTGCACCAGTTGCTTTTTGCAAATTTTTCAAGCATGATTTACTCTTCATGAAGCCATGCTGACAGTCACCAACCAATCACCTCCTTATTTTCCATGTGTCTTATAATAATTTCACAAATGATCTGTTCCATGATCTTGTCAGACACAGAAGTCAAACTGACTGACTTGTACTTCCTCAGGTCTTCCCTTCTTACGTTTTCAAGAATGGATGTTCTCTCTCTCCTTTTTCAGTCGGGGCAACTTCAACTGGCTGTGACAATTTCTCAGATATGGTGGATAATGGCACAGCAACTTCCTCTGCCAGTTTTCTCAAGACTCACAGGAACATCTAATCACATCCCATAGAAATGTGCACCTTCAAGTTCCCTAGCTAGTGTCAAACCTGATCTTATTCTACAGCAGGCTGCCCTTCATTTTCCCAGTCCCTGCCTTTACCTCTTGTGACTCGGACAATGTGCCTGAAGCACTTAACAGTGAAAACAGAGGCAAATAATTCATTCAGTACCTCAGTTTTCTCCATGTTGTGGATCACCAGATCTCCCAATTTCTTCCAGACAGAACCCACATTTTCCCTAGTCTTACTTTTATAACCTATGTCAGAATTTCCTTTTTGCCCTTGACATCACTGGACACATTTAATTCTATCAGGATTTTATCTTTCCTAGTCTCATCCTGGCATCTTGGACAAATTCTTTGTATTCCTCCTAGGCTATGTGTCCTTGTTCACACCTTCTGTAGGCTTCAGGTTTGTGTTTGAGTTTGTCCAGACCCTCCTTGTTTATTCATGCAGGCCTCCTGGTATCTTTGCCACACTTCCCTTTTTGTTGGATACATTGTTCCTGAGCTTGTAGGAGGCTATACTTAAATATTTACTAGCTTTGTTGGGCCCTTCCTGCCTCCAAAGTTTTATCCCACAATACACCACCACCAAGCAGGTCCCTGAAGAGGCTAGTCTTCTCTCCTGAAGTCCAGCTAGTGAGCTTTCTGTGCACCTTCCTTGCTGTCCTGAGAATCTTGACTCCTGGTGTCCTGGTGTACTAGATAAAGGCCTATATATGGCTCATTTGCATTTTCCTTTATTACTTAGCTTCTTCTTTTGAAAACTAGTTACAGCAGTATAATACAACATCTTTTGTTTGGGGTTTTTTTTTGTGTTTTTAGACAAATAATTATCCTTACATAAGTCAAGTTTGTTCAAAACTTATGATACATAGAGTTTCTCCTCTGGGCCTTTTTGTTGTTTCAAAAATAACGTAATTATAGTGTAAGGTTTTTTTTACATATTGGAAAACTGAAGCTCAAAACTACTTGTTTATTTAAAAAAAAATTACAAGTTGTGCAAAATACATGATAAAGCTTTTTGGGGATTTACCAATACCTTCACATTGGTAAGCATTATAATTTGTGACCATGTTCATCAGCCTAAAGTATTTGCTAAAACTTCGACTGGGTCAAACAAGAATTTCCGTACAGACAGCCTCCAGAGGGTTCATATTTTTTTAAAAAAGAAAACATTATTAGCGGCTTTCATTTGTTTGTAACTGCCTGCTTTTTAATAAATACATACATACACATACGTAAAGAGTTCTAAGTACCAAATTCACAGCTCAGGTTCTGAGGTGAGATTCATTTTAGCCAAACCAACGTTCAAATTGATAAGAAAGATTTGCACATATTAAAGTCACCTCTTTAATCTAACTAATTTTTTCTGGAAGGTAATGTAGTCTTAACACAATTACTTTGTGCAGTTCTGTGGCTTTTGAAAGGTGTGAGAGTTGTTAAAAAAAAAGCAAGTACTAGGTGGAGATGAATTCTTGATTGTCTCCCTGTGTCTCATGAGAAACTCCAGTCACCTTTGCCCCATGTCAATGATCCCACCAAAAGAGGTCATGGTATGAGGGAAAGTGAATTTAGACTACTGTCCTAGTGGAAATTGACAATGTGTGAGCCAGTGGAGAAAGAGGTTTCTTCAGTTTCCAGCTCACACTATTTCCTTTGCTTACCTGCTTAAAATTGGTAGAAAATGACAGTGGCCTTTTTGCCACCAGAAATCTATGTGGTTCAACTAGGCTCCCTCATGGGGCACTTTTATAAAATGCTTATTTTTTTAATCAGTGTATCTCTTTGCTCTCTTTCATACAACAGAACAGTATCCCAGTATTTCCATAAAGGTAAAAGTGTTGGTTTATTCCTTTGTTTGTAGATGCAGACCTCTCACAAACACAAACTTCCCCGAGTCCTCTTGCATCACTAAATGACCTGCAGCTGGAGTTTTAACGTTCTGTGTGATATATCAGTAATTAACCTACCCTCCTCTGGAGTCTAATCAGGTCATCAGAGTTTGCATTGAGTGCTGGTTGTTTTGGTTTTTTGGTTCAGTTTAGTTAAGTTAAATGAGGAGAGCTTGCCATTGTCTTTCAGCTGTATTCCACTTCTTTTTTTTTTCTGATTACTGTATTCATAAATGCAGTGAAAACTGTTGTTTGTGATCTGTAAACCTGGTCAGAATTTTGATTCTATTTTTACCTCACTGGAAAATATGGTCTCTTGAAATGGTGTTCCATGGCTGTGCTTGTACTTATATTTTTCCAGTATGTTGAAGAACTATGCTAATGAGAGTACTAAGTTTTTCAGGAAATTACTCTTTTTACTAGTAGCTTTTTGTGATCCTATATGCAACTATTGATCATGTGGGTATTGTAAGGATTTTTCTTTTTATTTTAAGATACATTAATATACTTTCTTTTTTACAGTAATAATAGTGGTCAGTGAGCCAAGCTGTATTTATTATAGCTAGCAAATATTCACGTTTCACAAAAAATCTGATGTTCTTAATGTCACCTTGTTCTTTGACTTATATAAAAAAAAAATCAAGCAGCCAAATTAAAGAGTTTTAAAGATGGACATTTCTGAAGTTTCTAGTTATCCATTTTTTCCACTAACAATACCGCATTCTGTTACTGCAAGTTTTGATTCACAGCCTCAAATAGACTTTGAAAAATATAATAGAACATCTTTAATTAAATCCCCAAAACTCACATTCAAGGATAAATAATAATCCATCAGCTATTTCATTCTCTAACAGGAGCCAGGAGAACTTGACAGTCTTAATCACTTCAGCCATTTATACTTTCATTTTCAGCTTTGTTTCAGTTGAGCCATTTAGTGGAGTTTATCTAAATTTGAGTATCTTTTTTTTTAATCACACTTCATAGCTGTAACACAGAAAGTAATTGCAGGTGCAAAACGGAATATCTCTGAAGCACAGACATCCGTGGCATAACCACGTTAGAATGAAAAGTTACCTGTCACTGAGTGATATATGTCTCTATAATGAGCTGAAGCACTGAGGAACTATGCCTCTAGTAAAATTAGGAATCAGCAGCAGCAGCACAGCAGAATTCTAAACTTGTTTGAGAACACTCATTTTCCTTATTGCATAGGACAGCTGTGGATGACAGAAACTGTTTCGTTAATGTAAACAAAATTTGAACTAGATCCCAGAATTGCTACAGGTGAGTGAAAAGTAAAAGTAGACGCTCATACGATTCCTAAACACTCATATCAATGCTTTTCTAGGGTTTTACCTATCTTGAGGGTAAAATAACATTTATATGTGTTTTTAGATTTTACCTTTGGTACTATATCTTGTTCTTTTAAAATATTTTCTGCATATAAAATATATGGATATGATTTACATTGTCAAATTCACTTATTAAATTACCATATGACTGCCACAAATTACAACTAACATAAACAAAGGATGTGCAACTATTTTTTAATTATTATTTTGCAATTATAAATTTTGTCAAAGTAGGAACCCTCTTTTTTCCTTTTAACTAATTTTACTCCACTGGTTTTATAGCTGAAGATTTCCATAGTTTACTAATGCCAAACACATACAATGACAACCTTTATAGTGGCATTTATATATTTAAATCCCTACTAATATTAATATCAATTATTAGTACTCATTATCCAATCCCCTGTTA
Organism: Climacteris rufus; assembly: GCA_013398175.1. Taxonomy (NCBI): domain Eukaryota; kingdom Metazoa; phylum Chordata; class Aves; order Passeriformes; family Climacteridae; genus Climacteris; species Climacteris rufus. The sequence continues at coordinate 688,847 of VZRZ01006728.1, read as the reverse complement.
ATATTATTACATGTTCAACATCTAACTATTTCCCCAGTATATTTTTTTGTATTTCAAGGCTGCCAAGTAAACTTCTTTGAGTATCATTTCTTATCTGCAAGAGCCTGAGAATATAAAAATATTATTTTTTTCAGAACAGACAGCTCACAAACAGATTCTCGCTGGCAAATGAGTTAATCAAAGAATAGTTAAAGTCAGAGGTTGACTTCTTTGGGTTAGGATTCCACCTCCAGTAAGCCGCTCCAAGAAGTGTCTTCCTAAATAACTGTGCCCTTGCCCACTTTACATCACAGTTGCACACAATGAAAGTGATTGAGAGGCAGAAGTAGAAGCCTACAGAAGTTCTGCCAAGAGTTCATAGTAGAAATGCACCCCTTTCCAGAACATTTCAAACACTGTGAAATTAACGTAGAGGGAAACGGGGGAGTTAAACTAGCAGTAAATCTCATCTGTCTAATACCAGAGAAACTAGTAAGACCTAAGTTGCATACCACTAATGCCTAGGACTATCCACCTTCAAACTCACTATTCCTCCTTACAAAACAAGAATGAATGAGTATGCCATGTTAGTCTCCAAAGATGATACTGTTTTCCTAGAGTCTTTTCTAATGTTCTTTGTGATTGTTTCTGCTTATTGAAACTATATAGAAAATATATGAAGTTTACATCATATATAAATGGGAAGATTGCAAAAATTAATTTATCTCTATGACAGCTTATAGGCTAAGATTGTCACTGGCAAACAAATTTCCTTGTTATCAAATATTACAAATTACTATAATCCTCTCAACCTTGAATGAAACCTCACTAGAATAAATGTAAATTTGATATCAATTCACGTAATTTTCTTATATATCCTATATGAGAACTGCTACAAGGATGAGTACAAAATCATTCCAGCTGCTCAAGGAGTTAGCCAATAGGACCCCTCAGAAGCTGTCCTCAGCAAGAAAGGAGCACAACCACGCTGGCCAATCTTTAAGGACCCTTTCCATGTGCACAGGAGTTCTCAACTGCCAGATGTAAGAAGACAGGAATGGAGACTGGATTCTGAGTTGAGACTTGCTGATCAAACTAAAGGACAAGAAGAAAATACACAGGCAGTGGAAGCAGACACAGATGTCTTGGGAAGAGAGGGAGAACTTTCCTGTCATGTAAGAATGGGGTCAGGAAGGCCAAGGTGTGGCTGAAGCTAAATTTGGCAAAGAACACTAACAATAAGGAGCATAATTCCCATGATAAACAAAACTGACAAACTGGTATCAAAAGAGGAGGAGAAGTGCATGACAAGCCTTGACAAATTTTTTGCCTCAGTCTTCACTGTCAGTCTCTCCTCTCATGGGGTCCTGACAACACCCTTCTCTCTAAATTGGAAAGATATGGATTCAAGGATTGGACTGTTCAGTGGATGAGAGATTGGGTGGATGACTGCCTCCAGAGAGTAGTGGTCAGTGGCTCGCTGTTCAGATGGATATCAGTGATAAGTGATGTTCCACTGGGGTCTGTATTGGGGCCGATACTGTTTAATGTCTTCATTAATTACATAGACAGTGGGATTGAGTGCACACTCAAAACCACCAAGTTGAGTGCAGTGGTTGACACTGGTGACAATTCAGACACCGTACAGAGTGACCTGGATAATGGTCTCTCAAGGTCTGGGCCCATGTGAACCTCATGAAGTTCAGTAAGGCCAGGTGTGAGAGGATTGATGCAACTCTGGTATCCATACAGGCTGGGAAATGAAGTGATTGAGAGCAGCCCTGTGGAGAAGAATTCAGGTACTGGCCAATGAAAAGCTGGACATAATTCAGGAATATGAGCTTGCAGTCCAGAGAGCCAACCCTATCCTGGCCTCCAACAAAAGAAGCACGTCCAGTAGGTATCCTCTGCTCTTCTTTGGTGAGAGCTTCCTAGTGGAGTACTGTTTTCAACTCTGGATCCTCGGTAATGGAATGACAACAAACTGTTGGAGCAGGTCCAGAAGAGAGACACATATATGATCAAAGGGTTGGAGCAACTCTCCTATGAGGAAAGACTGAGAGAGTTGTGGTTGTTCATATTGGAGGAGACAAGGCTCCATTAAAACCTTATAGCAATCTTTAAAAAGAGCTTATGACAAAAGTTAACACAGCTTTTTAGCAGGTTCTGTAGTGATAGGACAAGAAGTGATTGTTTTAATCTAAATGGGGGTAGATTGAGGCAAGATATAAGGAAAGAATTATTCCAAGGGGTAGTGAAACACTGGAACCCATTGCCTAGAGAAGTTGTAAATTACCCCATTCCCGGAAATATTCAAGGTCATATTAGACAGAGCTCTGAGCAACCTGGTCTAGCTGAAGATGTTCCTATACAATGTGGAGGAGATTAGACTAGAAGGTCTGTAAGTATCCTTCCAACCTAAACGATTCCATAGTTCCTTAAATCCATAGTCATAGTAGATAGTCCTAGGCAAGCATTTGTTAAATTTTTTTCAAGATAAATTAATAATGCAAGAGATGTAATGTATGTTATAAAAAATATTTTTCACACTAGTTGTCTTGAAGAGACATCAGAGATGATAGGACAGGCAAACACTGTATTTTAATCAAACTGCCTTAAAAGGACTTGTCTTTTAACACATGAGTCTCAATAACTGATTGCAATTTGCACCCATACATTAACATAGATATTTAGTAATTATTTTAAATGTCCTGTACAGTGTATTTCATCTAACATAAAGAAAGTTACTTTATTCTAAGACACTTGTAGCTCTGAAAAGAAAAGAGAAAACCATGAAACAGAATTGGTCTGCTACTAGTGTCACATTAGAGTAAACCAGGAATGATTATATAAATTCAATGACAGAAAAACAGGGCCAGCTACTTCAAATGCTCAAGTGATTATTGCTCAATTTTATTTTGTGGTTAAAAACTACTTATAAAATACGCTTTAGGAAACAGAAGAATTGCAATATGTGAGCTGTCAAGTACTATATGGAAGGAGGCAGGTGTTGGTGTATTTTGCTAACACTTAAACATTTAGCATGATCATTAAATTTTATATTGCACATATGCACACATTTCCAGTCAAGTGAATGCATGCAAAAGAAATTTCAGCACTTGTCCCACATATTCTGTTCAGGAGAATCTGCCCCTTGTTGGTAGTGAATGAACAAATGAATAAGCAAAAAGCTGCATAAGTATGGATGGTGCATCTAAATCAAGTGAGCTTTGGAAAAGAATAAACAAATGGAGATGCAAGTGTTGCTGTTCCCTGATAGCTTTTTATATCATCACCTCCCTTCTTGGAAAACGCTTTGAATCTTTCATTAACGCATTTTCAGATGGTTTCTCTTTTCATAAGATATTCCTTCAAAATTCAGAATTGTTTAAAAAAAATTGTTGGAAAATGAATGCAAATTTATGTATAAGATAGTTCAGCAGATTTAGCATCTCTAAGTTGTCAGTGTATTCGTGTTTGATTCAACAACAAAGGATGATTTAAAGCCATGGTAATTAAAAGCATATCTTTCATGAACGTAATTTAGTAATAAATTCCACTCAGGAAGTTCACAGACTGAGAATCTTTAGTTTCACAGCTCTCATTAATACTGCAGGTTCAGTAAGATTTATATGACTCAAAAAAACCCATGTGAAAGCTTGTCCCTCCAGCTTGTTCCCTTCAGTAGTCAAGTCCCTCAATGGCTGCCAGAGAGAAGCCAAGTATATTTTCTTCCCAGTAGAAAAATAACTTCATTTTTTATACTCCAGTCCATAAAACATACACAGAGGTTGCATCCATGCATAGTTCTGTAATTTTCCTAGCACCCTGAAGCTGAGGTGGATACTGTGAAAGCTAGTTGAATCTGCTGCTCCAGAGAGGTAGCCACATTTTTACACAACCAAAGAAAGAAAACTCCTGTCCCAGTGAGTAATGGAAAGTAGGAAATATTTAGGCACCCAGAGACTGTTGCTGACAACCTCTAGAAAATGCCTCTTGCCTTTTCACGTGCCTTCTAGCACTGAAATCTGAGAAGGATCTTAAAAACCACATGCTTGTGCCAACGGCAGAGAGGGACTCAAGGTATTGCTGACGTTGGCCCAATAAAGGCCTTTTTTGACATTCTTATATTATATTGATCTAAGTATCACTTTAGGAAGTTATTTAACATTTAACTACTGTCAGTAATAACTTGGATTTAATGTTCTCTTTGTGACATGATTTTTGCATTTGATTTAAGGTTTTTTTATAAACAAATCTGCCCTTAGTAATCCACTTGACTGTGAAATGCAATAAATGAAATAGAATGGTGAGGTTCCTTAGAGAAAGACAGTTGCTTGATGACCATCTTCCCACTCCTCTAGGCTAGCTCAATGACATTCAGAGGCATTTGCGGCTGCTCTAGCTCCAGCAGAAGTTTTATTTTAAGCTATGATTAATATCTTCATTAGGATTTAGGACTTATGACTTAATTCTGCATTATCTGCTTTTTCCTTGAAAGAAAAAAGGCAATGAGTGAAAACATTACATGGTCTGGTTAGGCATTCTTTTCATGATAAATCACGATCCAGGTTTTTGCCTTGTATGATGTAAGTATCCAGCACATAGACTTTTTCATCTTTATTTTTTAGAATAAAATAAAGTATTATTTTATAACACTTCAGGTTTTCAATACACGATCTTAGGATCCATTATCAAAATTCCCTTTGCACCCATCAAGACAAGAACTCTTAAATAAGACTTGAAACATCAAAAAATCATGCTAGATTAAACAGAGAGAAAAAAAACAACATTACCAGATATTGACAGAGCACTATGGCAGCACTCAACAGTAATTCTATTAGAGAAATATCCAGATAGTGTCAAGATCTGATGTCATCCTTTTGATATGAACACAGATATGCATTTTTCCATTGAATGATGTTACCACCCTGTCCCTCCTTCAGTATTGTAAGATTCATGCTACAGTAACACTTTCTGGCCCCTGATATAAAGAAAGTTTGCTTTCAATCATAGAACATCTTTCTATATTCTGTCAAGCTCCTTCTAACACTTGCACTCAAAGGGAAATTTTTGCTAATATTCTCCTAGGCATAGTGAACTGATGGTTGGCTGCACTTCCATACCTGCATAATCCTATAAAAGAGTTTGCAAAAAAAGGGAAAAAAACTGCGATGCATCCAGGTGTTTCTCATTAATGTATACATTTGACACTTTAGTTTCTTTACCAAAAAAGGTGCCAACTTTTAGATAAAACAAATAAAGAATGAAGTGTCATTGTATACTTGTCTTAACTCTTCAACTAGAGTTTATCAGGAATATTATATTGTGCCTTCATAAACTGACTTTTTTTTTTTTTTACTATAGGAAACTAGAATGTGAATGTGATTAAAAGCCAAAGAAAGACTTCATCTTTTTGTAAATTGAGCTTGTTTGTACTACTCTTTCTCATGAGATTTTTGTTGATGACTGCAAGACTTGAAATCTACAGTTGCTTAGCTCTTTATTTCTTTCCCTGCTTCTCACTGTAGTTTGTTTAAATGAATACAATGCAGTTTGATCTCTATAAGAAACTCTCTAGCTTTTATACAAATTTGTTGTCATCTTGGAAAATTGGGATTGATTTTTACATAATGGAAAATTATGGATTCATTCAGTAAACATCAATACCAATGTGAGTTCATCAAGTTAGACTTCAGGATTAAACCCAGAGGTTTTACTGAGCCATTAACAATGTGTTTATATCTCCCATCAAGACTTCTTAAAGACAGGAATGTATGTTGTCAGGTCTGTTAGATGAAGAAAGTAATAGAAAGCTGTAGCCATTCTGAAAATTTTAACAGTTCCATTTCATCCCCCTTCAAAATATTCAAAATTGAAGTTTTATTAGAACTGGAATTGATATTTATTTCTTTTATTGCTCTCATATCACACCAAACTGTCAAAATTGATCAATATTTTTAAAAGTAATTAATTTATGGGTATGAATAGTGGTTCAGTGCAGTCCACATTAATCAAACATCAATGATGCAAAACTGGAATATCTTTAATTTTTCATATTCTGGTTGAAATTAGTATTGTACTGGAAAATACGACATTCACAGTCATAAGCACTTAAAAAGACCATGTCTGGAGTACTGTGTTTAGTTCTGAGCCCCTCTGCCACAGCTGTGTGGATTCAAAAGGCTGCAGAGAGCCGTGTGTGCTGGAAAGCCGCACCCGCGGGGCGCTACCCTCAGTTCCTCTTCACAGGGACACGGTGAGCCTGAGTGCGGGCAGACTGGAGTAGCGTCTCCACACCACGTGGAATAAGCACAGAAGAGACAAAGAGATATAAAGGAGGGGCTTCCTCCGTACGGCAGTCCAGGTTTAATGCGAACACGTACAGAAGGAAAAAAGCGCACACACGAACAGGCAGTGCAGTTTTAAGATCAAGGGAACGAAGGCAGAGCGTTGGCCAGAGCCAATCACCGAGAGAACGGGCAGGACGTGCTTGACTGACAGGTTGCCAACCCAGCGAGACCACGGTCCGCCAGCATGTGACCCATGGACCCGGCGGCTCCTAAGTACATGCGGGGACGCCGGGATCCTCTGCCGTCGTGTCCATCAGACAGGGATAGCCTGGGCAGTGTGGAGGCGGCAGCCACCTCAGCTGTCCCGGCACAGACCGCGGTTCCCTACTGCCGTCCCCACCGGCGCCCAGCGTGAGGCCGCCCTGCCCGCCCGGGCAGTTCCTGCAGGCCTATCCTGTCCCCGGCACTCTCTGCAGCCCAGGCGGCACAGCGCAGACAAGGGGCTGCCCCGCCCAACCCGGCAGGGGCAGACCTGCAGGACCACGCCGCATCAGGGGTGCTGCAACACCCCTCAGTACAAGAAAGACAAGGAGCTACTGCAGAGGGTCCAGCAGGGGCAACAAAGATGATCAGGGTTCTGGAGCATCTCTTTTATGAGAAGGGATGACAGGAGATGGACCTTTTTAGTCTGTAGAAGAGAAGATTGAGAAGGGATTTCATCAGTATATATAAATATTTAAAAGGTGAGTGTCAAGACGATGGTGCCAGACTCTTTTTAGGCGTACCTACTGACAGAACAAGGAGCAATGGTCGTAAACTAAAATACAGCCATTTCCACCTTAACACAAGGGAGAATTTGATTGCATTAATAGTGGCAGAGCACTGGGACAGGCTGTCCAGGGAGGTCATGAAGTCTCCCTCCCTCTCCAGAGAAATTCAAAGCCCATCTGAATGAATTTCTGTGTCTCTTTCTCGGGGTGACCCTGCCTTGTCAGGGGCACTGGATTGGGTGACCACCAAAGGCCATTTCCAACACTAACAATATTGTTATTCCGTGAAATTAGGTTTCTCGTGTTCCAACTGTCTTGCTATTCGCCCCATTGTCTGTTTTCTTTATGCTTTCTAAATTATCAGTAAGTCTTTTCAAGAGTCTGTCCTGCACTTTGCTTGTAATTGGCCTATGATGGAGCTAGCAGACATGGTTCTGCTATAGTGAAAATTGATTTGTATGTATGATATGCAAACCCAGACAAGTGCATTTTCTTTTGTAAAGAATCTAGACACTTTTGAAAGGACACAGTCTTTAATCAGAGTTCTATCTTCATGTATAATTGTTTTCTATGAGTTGGGCTCTCACTGAGAAATTTTCCGTCTTGTGTAGTATCCCTCAGCAAGACTAGTTCTTGTGTGTTTGGAATTTCTTAAGGTGGATTGATGGAAGTGACTCTAAAGACACCAAGACGTTGACACCTACATCCAATACAGACTCTTTCAGTCAACACAAATTTAGCTTCACATTTTTATGAAAATGCTCAAGAGTTTTAAGAAATTATTGTATATTTTTTCTTTATTATTTTTCTTTTTTGGACTGTTTTTGTAACTTGTCTTTTTCTTGCTGCATGTTTAGTGATATATTTTTGAGAGTTTAGTTCTTGCATTTTATGTAAGCTGGTTTTTAAATCTAACAACCTTGTCTGTGTAGAGTCTAGTTTATCTTTCTCACCAAACCAGAGTCTAAAGAACAAATACAGCTGGTCTTTCTAGACTTTTAGGGAGCACACTATAACATTCAAGGAGAGAAAATAACACTTCAAATTTAAAGATAAATGACAACTAAGTAAATAAGAGAGTGTGGAAAGTTCAATTAAAGAAAAAAAAAGAAGAAGAAATAATTAAGGATTCCACTAAGACCAAAATATTTGAAATTTCAAAAAGAAATTAAAATTTAGCTTAAAATTAATTTAGAAAAGCTGATGGGAGAGACTAGATAAAGTAGCTGTCTGCCAAACTGAGTGTCATCTTTAAAACATAAGTGTGGATTATGGTTCTTCTTTTGTTGTTCATGTAAATGTTTAATCTCATTTTCTTAATCCTTGGAAATTCTTTGCTTTACAAACATGACGGGTTTTGTGATATTATTGTTATTACTACTTTAAAATTCTTGATCTTTTCTAATGTCTTTTTGACAATATGAGTCTGCTGTTCAGTGGAGTATACTGTTGTTAGTGCACCATTACCATATTCAGAAATTCCCAAAGTGTATATGGCAGAGGAAGCAGTCAGTTGATTAACGCACTGATGACATTTAGAAAACTTGACTAATAATCCTGTGTATCTAAAATATTTTTTTTATTATTTCAAAATTAGTTTTGTTTTCACATTAAAATGAGTCCATCTTTTGCCTGTTTAATCACTGAGTCACTAAGGTACATACAGTGTGGATACATTTTAACCATGTGTGTGTGCATTCTGTATTTGTTCATAACAAGACTCAGCTGTATATGTACTTACTATTGTAACTGCATGTAAAAAAAGTTTACTGATCATTAGTACAGACTAAAATCTCAGTTGCACAGATTTTTTTTCATATTTTTGCTCTTCAGTTCACCTTCAGAAATTTAAAATCTGAGGCAAAGTATTAAGACAGTAACATTTGAAAATTTGAAAATATAATTGATAATTTGAAGAAGTAATTATAAGTTAAATTTTAGGTCACTACACAAACACCTGAAAAAATAGCATAATTTTCTTTGACATTTGTTGGCCCACAGCATATTTCAAGATAAATGCATAGCAGTTTTACTTTTTGTCTTCTGAAAACCTGACATTTAATATTCTCATGCATTCAAATTATTCACTTTATTTTGGGTTTAAAATCTGTAAGGTAAGTACTCCCTGAATTACAAATATTGTAGTACTGACAGAGAAACAGAAAGTATATTTCATTTTATTGATTTGTGCCAATAACCTCTGCTTTAGGAGAATTCTTCATTCTTCTGAGCAACTGACTTATGCTTCAATACACCTTAAATTTGTTGAATTTGAGTGAGAAAACTCACCAAATATGTTACCTAATCTCATTAAGTTTATTGACAGCAACCCGTTAAAGTATAGTACAGTGTCGTGGTTTTGAGCCATCCCAAAGCTCCCATGAAAAGCTGCTTCCCTTTCCCCTCCCTCTGCTCAGCTGGACAGGGGAAAGGAATTCCTTCCAAGTGAGATAAGGATACTGAGAGAAAAAAACCCTCTAATTAAGCAGGCTAAAACAGGCTCAAAACTTAAAAGTGATAAGTGAATTTATTACAGAGTTATAGGAGTAAGCACAACGTTCTCTTAAACACTTTCTCCCCTCCAAAAATCCCTCCCTCCTTCCCTCAGAAAGTAAGGAGAACTGGGGGCGGGAGGGGGAGTGTGCTAGTCAGTTCATTCCTCAGATGTTTTTTCTTCTTGGCAATTATCTGGAGAGGAGGCAGGTTCCCTTATTCCCTTCTCATAAGCACTGTGGCATTTTGTGCAAGTCATTTTTTTCCCTCTTGGCAAGCAGCCTGCCGGGTCATTGCTGCCCGCTCTTCCTCCCAAGGCCGGGCTGGTCCAAACTTAGCATGGGGGTGAAACAAGGCCTTTTTTACCACAAATGACTCCCTCACTCCCTGGGAGCAAAGGTCTCGTTATCCACATTGGCCCCCTCCAGACCAAAGTCCCTCCTGTAGGAGTCCACCCCTCCTGCTCTGGTGTGGGGTGGATCTCGGCTCCTTCATGGACCCTCAGGGTGCAGGAGAACACTGGATTAGTACAGTTCTTACCACAGGCTGTGAAGACGTCTCTTAGCTTCTATGTTTGAAGCACCTCCTCCCCCTCCTTCATCTTCTGGCTCCAATGGTGTCCATATCTGTTGTTTCTCCTAAATGCTGTACTCCTTCTTCCCTGCCTATCTACATCTACTGTCGCGTGCGCCTGTTTACTAACGTGACTCCTTCTTAAACGTTGTCACAGTGGCGTTACTTTCTTCTCTCATTGGCCTGGCTGTGGCTAACAGCATGTCCGTCTTCAGGGCCATCAAGGATAGGCTAGCCAGACAGCTGTGAAAGCTTCTGACAGCTTTTTACAGGAGCCATCTTTCTGGCCCCTACCACACCCAAAAAGCCAGACCCTCTCAAACCACCACATACAGGTATATAGGCAAAGGGAGTGAGAATATTGTAAAGAAGGGATAAACATAAAATTTGTAGTTTAACAGGAACCTTGTTTTTATTTTGATGGGATGCCAGGTGATGTGACTTTCTCCCCATCCCTAATAACACTGTTGATGGCTGAATTGTAAATGAAGTTTATTCCTCAAGGAGTATGCTGATAGGCAATTGTTCTTAGTGCAGGGAGGCCTTTGAAGACACTGTTTTCAAAATCTGAGTAGCCTTACAGTCATATCACACTCCTTCTCCTGCCAAGTGTGGACAGATTGTCTAGGTATGTAGAATAGGTGTATACAACATGCTACTTTACCCTTTTTTAATGAAGAGAAAGCAGTTTGCGATGCTGGTCATGAAAATCTCAAGTTTTTCATGCATTCACCTCATTAAGTCAATATCCTTCTTATCTAAGTATTTTATCCACACAGATGAACATTTTCAGTGGATATTTAGAAGCCCTGGGCTTCTTAACAGGTATATTTTTTTTGTTTTCATGAAAGAAACTCTAATACTCAAAATATCGTGTAATGTACCACGTTATTTAGTTCACCTATTCAGATACTGTAGAATTCCAAGAATATAATATTAAAATCTGGCTATATGACCTCTTTTCCTTACATTACTTTGATGATTGCAGGACTACTGCTGAAATCAGTTCTCAATATGTTTTTTTTATCTCTTGGATAAGTCAGTTTCATAACTTCTTTATGTTATAATGCTTTTATTTTTAGATTGGTTGAATTATTTTATGTTTTCATAATTTTTAAATTTTTGAAGAGTGGAGACCTGCTGCCAAAGCATTGAAATGTGATCCTTGTGGCTGCATTGAATGCAAACATTATACTTTTAATAAAAGTTGTACTAAAAATTAATTTGTACATATTAGTAAAATAATATAAAGAATATATCATATATACTATTTTTATAATTATTAATAAATTGAATCTCATTTCTGTATAATTTACACAGTACCCATGAAGGACTGTGTTTATTACTGTTCTTTAAAAGAAAAGAGTAACTATCATATGTTCTGAAATGTAGCTCGAGCTCCGCGTTCTGAAAGTTATTCACTCTATATCAAGTTGGAAAACAGTTATAATTCTTATATATTATCATAAATTACATATTTGGCTAGATCAAGTGACTGCTGTCTGACACATAGACAGCTCTCTGATTTTTTCTTACTTTATTAGTTTGAGCAAGTCTTAAAAAAACCTGTCAGCACCAACATAGCAAAGAGCAAAAACCAAGGGAATAGGAAATTTGACAATGTTCCCATTGCATTGACAAATTATAAGAGGTATTCTTTAACCCCTGTCCTTAAGAAGTCACTAGCTTTCCTCTTTCTAGAAGACAAAATATAATCTCATGATATTACTAATTTTTTCTTAAAGGACCCGAGGCACTGTTCATGACCATACCAATGTATGAGCTAACAACTTTTGTGAAGTGTGAATATCACTATACTATTGCTGTTTATTCACTGTAAGGAAAAGAGAAGAATGTTCAGTGCAGAGAAATAATGATCACCACTTGTAATAATAGAAACTGAAGGCAGATTTTTCTAAGAACTTCTTTGCCATAACATCTAGGACCATGTAAAACAATCTGTTTACAAAACCTGATATCTCACAGTAATGACATTTGGTCTTTCTGTATTGGTCTTGTTCCCTGTAAATTATCCACAGAATTGTAGCATCTTTATATGTAACATCACGGACTAGGTTTTACCTAGATTAGTAACTACTACTCTTTCTTTGATTCAGTTGCAGAGAGTGTGTGTGACTAGACAGGAGAGTTCTTCTTGACTTGATAACTCACTTAATAATTCTCTTTTTCAGCAGCTTCAATCTCTTCACCTGCAGGTTATGCTGGACACCAATCCGTAAACTCATCCACTCTTTAAAAGATAGGACGTGTTGGCTCTTTGAGAAAATGGTTTAAATATAATGGCTGATCTGAGTTTGTTGTTCTGTAGATGTACAGCAGACTTATAAAAAATGAATGGGAATGAATGATAGCATGCTTGTGTGTTCACTGCAATTATCATGACCTGTGTAGGGCAAAATAGGCTAATCAATACGCACAAGTCTTGTAGAAAACTTTGTCATCGGGGTTCAGGAATTCTGTTTGACATTTTTTAAATCTAGTGGTTGAACAGTCAGCAGATTTGTTCTCACCCATGTTCCCAACCCATGTATTGCACTCCGTGGATCTTTGCATGGCCTGTAAATGACTTTACCTCTTTTCAGTGCTGTCCTGGAGAAATAGGAGTGACAAGTATCAGAATATCACAATACAATATTCAGTGCATCAGTCCCTTTCTTTATATTTTATTTCAGATCCCAAGATTGAGCTAAAATTTGTCCACGTTTAACCAATTTACATCTATGATTGATTAATTAGCAGTCAAGAGGGCAGTGAAATCCAGAAACATTCTTTTATATATTAGGATATGTGAAGAAATGTCATTAACTAGTCAACTCCTGATGCTCTAGGCTGGAAAACAGTAAAATTGTGTTAAGCAGGGAATAAAGTCACAGTTATTTTATTATGTAATTTCTAACTGAAGAAATTACAGGTTTTGCATTTTTTGTAAAGGTAATGTATGTAATATTTGTACTTAAAGTCTGAAACCAGCACACACATGTATCTATCATAAGAAAGGAAGAAGTTTATTTGTTTCATTTTTCTTAAATTCCTTCCATGAGAGATTTGTTAAGAAAGACTTAAGCAAGGCTTTCCAATGCATGTTAATGATCTCATACTTACTTTAAAACCATCAGCTGTTAGTATTTGATTTTATTAAGCATTGTGTGACTGCCAGCTTTAAAAACATCTGTTCACTGATGACATAGGAATCCTGTGTTAAACACAGAGTCCCTCTATAGGCTTCACAAATCATCTCTCTTGCATCACCTGAAAGGTCTTGTTTAATTAAATTCACAGAATGTTAGGAGGTTGGAAGGAATCTAGTCCCAACTTCCCCTTCATGAGTAGGGACACCTCCCACTAAACCAGGTTGCTCAAGACCTTATCCAGCCTGGACTTGAACACTCCCAGGGTTGGGGCAATTATTAGTAGCTATTAGATTCCATAGAGTGGCATCTCAAGTAGCTTACAAATACAAATACCTCTAGCTTCCTAGAGAGACCCCTTCTGCACAACACAGAATTGACTTTGCAGGGTCAATTGTATGAGAAGGGGAGAACTCCAGCTGTTACTGGTCCAAGCCTTGAAATCCAAACTTTGACCTGCAGCTTAAGAAGTCATTGGTCAAAATAGCAAGACAGCTTGTTTAACCATCATGACAGCTAAAACGACCTCAAAGTCAAAAATCACTATCTAAAGTCATCTAACCCTCTTGTGAATTGATTGCTAGTCAAGCTACTGTCAGAAATGCTGTCATCATTCTTGTCCTTTAAGTAGATGAAACTTTCCACAACTCTGTCATTAATTTATGCACAAACTCTGGTTCTTTTAAATAAAAATGGTAATCTTCATGAGGCGGTTTCAGAGAAAAAGAAAAAAAAATTCTGAACTGTGACTGTGTGCATCAGGAATACATTTATCTGAGATGGCAATGTGCAAATGAGTAGAAACATATCTTCATTTGTAAATACATAGGGATACTCATGCTCTAACAACTTTTAGAAAGTTTTATTCAGTTTTGAAAAAATCATACAGATATGCTTTTTTCATTATTTGAAAATAGCAATTCTCTGGAATTGGGGGAATTAGAAATACACAGTTCTTGTTTTATGTACTATGACATAAAACTTGATGAAATGCAGAGTTTATCAAGCTTTAAACAATAAATATATTCTTTTTCATGCATGGGAACTATTTTTTTACTGTGACTTTGTCACCTGACTAATTATCACATAGGTCTAAGTAAAAATACAGATGGAGAATTTCCTAGGAAAAAACTCTGTTTATTAGAACAGAAAAGAGCACATTCAAAAAAATGTTATATCAAAGCAACTCTATATATGATCAACAAAAAGATTTTTAGAACTTATGTAATGGTTTTATGTGATTTTCATGTATTATAATAATGTTTCATAATATTTTTCTAATTGAGATATTCTTCATAACTATAATAGGAGTAAATAAAATTACAAATAATAATATAAATAAATATAAATAAATATTTTTAATAAGCAATAAATTTTACTTTTTCTGTTGTTTATTGTTATTTATTGTAGCTTGCAGAATTTATTTAAAAATGTGAACTATATCAAGCCATCACATCTAAGGTATTTCTGAAAATACTAATAAATATTTTTCTTTGTCAGTTAGAAAAAAATAATCATCTGCAAAATTAAGTATCAGAAATAGTTCTGCAAGCACAGAAAATTCTCAGAACAGTTTCTCTTCATAAATGTTATTCAAAAATGTTATTAATTTCCTGTAGTTGGTATGCAGACAGTCTCAAATATTTTCAGAATTGTATTGTTATTATGCATTCTCCTTTTACAGATAGTGTTAGCTTAATTTCGGAGTCAGCAGTAAAATATGTGTACATGTAAATATGCAGACAATAAAGTTGTCCTCAGGGATAACAAAGTATTTACCCAGAAATGTTTGTGATAATTCTGTCAGAAAAGAGCAGTCCCACAACACCTTTAAAATTGTTTTCATTTGGCTATGTTCCCTTTTTTTTTTTGATTATAGTATCTTCTATGAAATCACACTGGATTACGGTATGTCTGTAAAAACTGTTAGGATTATCTGACTTTGTTCTTCTTATCTTTTTCTTTCTTAGTGCCAAAAAAAAATTACTTCCTATTAGTAAAATTATTTTTCTAGAAATATAATAAACTAGAATAAAGACAGATAGAACCACAATGGTTTCACTAATCCAATTAACTCAGTTCTCATTTTATCCCTATAGCTAATAGATATATATGAAGTTATACATGTATATATTTTATATATATACATGTATATTTTATATGTATATATATTTTGTAAGTATATATATGTACACACACATATATTCAGAGTACCATTTATTTGTCTTTTTTGTGGGGTTTTCTGGGTTTTGTTTTTGTTATGTCCTTTTTTTTTCTCATTTTAAACATATGGCTACAGCATTTTAAGGTTATACATTTCAGGTGAAGTGAATTACATCTTTTAGTGAAAGATATAAAAAGAAAAAAAATATTGTTTTGAGGAAGGAACTTAAATTGGTTGAATGTTTCACAAAAAACTTCTTGAAATTTCTATTCACTGTTCTAATATTTTGATAAGCATTAAAGGGATTGATAATCCTTAATCCTGAAACAGGACATTTTCTCTCTTATGTTTATGCATATATTCTCATTTGCTCATACACAACTGAATGTGGAAGACTGAAGATAAGCAATAGATTTTTACACAGTATGAACAGAGATTATAGGTTTGTATTGATAAAAATAGATGGTTGATACACATTTATCTGCATATTTAGCTGCACTTGAAACAAGATATTCTTAAATTTCTTTCCAAGCACTTCTACCACAATTTTTATTGTAGGTCAAAATCCTTGGAGTCTGAACTGCCAGTTAAATATTAGAGATTTAAGAAATTTTTCTGTCTCTCAGTATCCTTTAGTAAATCACAATTTTTCTGGTTCACATTGTCTTTGGGCTGTGACAGTGTTCCTGGCAAGAAAATGACCTACATGACAAGGCACATCCCATGTCTATGAACATATGGTCTAACATCTTGTACTCCTTTAAGAACACCATTGTGGTTTTCTCGCATTAGCTGTGTTGCTTGTTACAAATGCCACACAGTTGGCTAGGAAAAGGTTCAGTGCTCTTAAAGATTTTTCCACTGTAAAGACTTATTTTTAGTATTATTCTGATTAATGGGGACCATCTTTTAGAGCAAACCAAAACACAAAAATACTGACATAATTACTTTGGAATATAAGACTAGATAAGAAATTACCATGTGGAAGTTTTTATCAGAACGATTGCTAGCATCTGCCATTAGAGAAAACCACATTTCAATTTTGTGTGCCTACCCCTAGGAGCAGGAAAAAAATATGCAAACTAGGCCAACTTTCTGTTTTCATACTAGACAAATAAAGGTTCTGCCCCATTTGGAATTTTCAGTCGAGACAAACACTTTCAAAATCTGTTTTCACAGATGTGTTATTGCAAAGGAAATTGTGATTCAAATTGATATTTCTTCTCTCACTAAAAATGTAAAACAGCTGCATTTTTCAGAAGGGTTGCTTGAATCTACTCCTGATTCTTTATTACTGTCTATGTATTTTTCCATACTGTAACCACTACCTTAATTAAAAATCTTTGTGCTTTATTAGTCCATAGATGATTAGATTATATATAACTCACAAATATATTCCTCTCTGATGGAAAGGGTTCTCTCCCCTTGAGAAGAATATGATGATAATAAGTCCTACAACTAGCTTACCTCATGTTCTTTTATAAAAACAATGAAAAAACACCTGTTTTTTAAGAGTCACAGCAACCATGCTTGCCTAAATGATAACTAAAGCCAATATTAACAGCAGAATACTGCTATTAAATTAAAGATTTCTTTTAGTCTCCTTGATGGAGCAGTATCCACATGTGATGATAGGCTAGCTGAGGACTTCAGTTTTCCAGCTGGTGTAAGCATTCTAATTCAACACAATATTCATGTTGTTTAAATAATTAGCCAAATTCTCAAGATTTTGCATACTGCTCTCTTTATTTTCTCTAACCACATTAGCCCTTGTGCCTATGTGTTGGAAAATAGCCAAATTGGGAATTTTTTTAGTAAGTACAATAAACAGTCGGTTTAGAATGCTGTTACTTTGAAACTCTTTTAAAATGCAGAATATGAAATTACTTCTTAGAACAATGTACCTTCCTTTTCTGAAAGACTTATAAAGAAGTATGCATTAAAAATCATAAATATCTTAAAGATTGCTTAGTAGATGAGGAAATGTTTACTGGCGGTAGAAAGCAATACAAGAATCAGCAATTACTGTCTTTGTGTAAAGGGCCAACACTACCTAAAAACAGAATCACAGAATCACAAAACCACAGAATCACAGAATCACTAGAATGGAAGAGACTTTCAAGATCACCGAGTCAAATCCATGCCCTAACACCCCCACTAAACTATGGCACCGAGTGCCACGTCCAGTCTTTTTTTAAACACATCCAGGGACAGGGACTCCAAAGAATTCCAATATTTTACCACTCTTTCCAGAAAAAACTTTTCCCTAATATCCAGCCTATATTTCCCTGGTGCAGCTTAAGACTGTGTCCTCTCGTTCTGTTAGTTGCTGCCTGGAGAAAGAGACCGACCCCCACCTGACTACAATGACCCTTCAGGAAGTTGTAGAGATTGATAAGGTCACCTCTGAGTCTCCTTTTCTCCAGGCTAAACAACCCCAGCTCCCTCAGTTGTTCCTTGTTCCTTGTGTTCCAAGCTCCTCACGAGCCTTGTTGCCCTCCTCTGGATGCGTTCGAGCGTCTCAACATCCTTCCTAAACTGAGGGGCCCAGAACTGGACACAGCACTCAAGGTGCAGCCTCACCAGTGCTGAGTACGGGGGAAGAATTACTTCCCTGGTCCTGCTGACCACACCATTCCTGATACAGGCCAGGATGCTGTTGGCCTTCTTGGCCACCAGGGCACACTGCTGTCTCATGTTCAGTTGGCTGTCAACCAACACCCCCAGGTCCCTTTCGGCGTGAGCACTGTCCAGCCACACCGTCCCCAGCCTACAATGTTGCAGGGGATTATTGTGATCAAAATGCAGGACTCGGCACTTGGACTTAGTAAACTTCATCTTATTGGACTCTGCCCATCCATCCAACTGTTCCAAGTCTCTCTGGAGAGCTCTCCTACCTTCCAGCAGATCGACACATGCTCCTAGCTTAGTGTTGTCTGCAAATTTACTAATGAAAGACTCAATACCCTCATCCATGTTGTCAATAGAAATACTGAACAGAACTGGCCCCAGCACAGACCCCTGAGGAACACCACCAGTGACTGGCCACCAGCTGGATGCAGCACTGTTCACCACCACTCTCTGGGCCTGGCCATCCAGCCAGTTCTCAACACAGCAAAGAGTGCTCCTGTTCAAGCCTTGGGCTGCCAGCTTTTCCAGGAGTATGCTGTGGGAAACAACATCAAAGGCCTTGCTGAAGTCCAGATAGACAACATCTACAGCCTTGCCCACATCCACCAGGTGGGTCACCTGGTCATAAAAGGAGGTCAGGTTGGTCAAACGTGAACTAACACTCCTAAATCCATGATGGCTGCGTCTGATACCCTGGACATTCTGTAAGTGTTGTGTGATGATACTCAATATAAACTGTTCCATGACCTTTCCAGGTACTGAAGTCAGGCTAACTGGCCTATAATTCCTGCGCTCCTCCTTTCTACCCTTTTTGTAAATAGGCGTAACATTGGCCAGCTTCCAGTCATCTTGAACCTCACTGGGACTGTTGATAAATGATGGAGGGCGGCTTCTCAAGTTCATCCGCCAGCTCCCTCATCACCCTAGGATAGATCCCATCTGGTGCCATAGATTTATGGATATCCAGGTGGCACAGCAGTTCTCTGACTGCCTCCTCCTGGATAACAAGGGGACCACTCTGCTCCCTGAATCCATCTACTAACCCAGAAGGACCATTGTCCTGAGGACAAGCCATCATTTCACTAAAAACTGAGGCAAAGAAGACATTAAGGACTTTCGCCTTCTCATCTACAGTTACTAAGTTCCCTCCCACATCCAATAGAGAACAAATGTTGGCCTTACACTTCCTTTTGCCATTAATATATTTATAGAAACACTTTTTATTATCCTTTGCAAGAGTTGTCAAATTGTGTTCAAACTGGGCTTTGGCGTCCTTAATTCTTTTCCTACATACCCTAGCAGTGCCCTTAAATTCTTCCTGAAAAACCTGTCCCTCCTTCCAAAGATGATATATCCTTTTTTTTCCTAAGTTCCTTCAAAACCTCGCTGCTCATCCAGGCTGGACATTTGCCTCTCATCAACTCAGCTTTCGGCACACAGGGATAGTCTGCTCCTGTGCCCTCAAGATCTCTGTTTTGAGGCACATCCAACTTTCCTGGACTCCCTTGTTCTTAAGGGCTGATTCCCAAGGAACCCTCTGAATAAGTCTCCTAAATAGGTTAAAGTCTGCTCTCCGAAAGTCCAAAGTAAAAGTCTTATTAACGTCCCTCCTCATATCACCAAATATTGAAAACTCTACCATTCCACGGTCACTATGCCCCAAGCGGCCTCCAACCACCACATCTCCCACCGGCCCATCTCTATTTGCAAATAAGAGGTCCCTTCCCTGGTGGGCTCACTCACCAACTGTGACAAAAAGTTGTCCTCCGCACACTCTAAAAACCTCCTGGACTGCCTCTTATCTGCTGTATTAAGTTCCCAGCAAATGTTTGGTAGGTTAAAGAACAAGAACACAAGGGCTACAAGAACAAGGGCTGGTGATCCTGAAACATTCTCCAGCTGCTTATAGAATACATTGTCCACCTCTTCTTCCTGATTGGGTGGACAATAGTAGACTCCCAAAAGCACATCAGCCTTGTTGGCCTTCCCTTTAATTCTCACCCATAGGCATTCAACTTCATCATCATTAGTTTCTATACCCATGGCATCAAAAGCCTCTCTAAGACAAAGGGCCACCCTTCCACTTCTTCTCCCTTTCTTCTCTCTTCTGAAGAGCTTGTAGCCATCCAGTGCAGTGCTCCAGCCATGTGAGTCATCCCACCATGTTTCTGTGATGGCAACTACATTATATCTTTCCTGCTGCACCATGGCTTCCAGTTCTTCTTGTTTATTGCTGCATGCATTAGTATACATGCACTTCAGCTGGGTTACCAATTTTACCCCTAACTTAAGTTTACCACCTTTAAGTGTACCAGTGCCTGGCTACATCCCCTTCCCCCTTCAAATCTAGTTTAAAGCCCTCTCAATGAGCTCTGCCAGTTCATGAGCTAAAATTCTTCTACCTTTAACAGAGAAATGGAGCCCATCCAATTCCAGCTGGCCAGGAAAAGTTGCTCCATGATCAAAAAAACCCAAAATTCTGCTGATAACACCAACCCTTGAGTCACATGTTGATAATGTGGGCTCTCCGATTCCTTTCAATATTTTTCTCTGCCACCACAGGGACCGAGCAGAACACTACCTGTGTTCCTGCTTTATCAACCACTTGACCCAATGCCCTAAAATCCCTTTTAATCACCCTGATGCTCCTCTTTTCAACCTCATCACTGCCAACCTGGAATATCAGTAATGGATAATAATGAGAGGGCCGAACCAGCCCAGGGAGTCTCTCGGTAATATCCTGCACCTGGCCCCAGGGAGGCAAGAGACCTCCCTGTGGGAGAGGTCTGGTCAACATATGGGGCCCTCTGTCCCCCTCAGAAGATAGTCACCCAGTACAACTACCCTTCTTTTTTTTTTTTAATGTTAGAGGTGGTAATCTTCTTGACAGATGTAGCATAATTGAGAAACTCACTGGGCACATCATTTTCTTCTACATCATCTGGCAGACTGTCTAGATCCAAGACCTCATACCTATTCTGAAATGGCACCTGAGTAGGTGATAGGGGTTGGGAGAAATTCTTATTACCTTTCCGAGTAGGGACCCATTCCCGCTCCCCTTCATCTACCAGGTGCCCTCCTATCACCTGACAGTGGGAACACAGGAGTCCTCTGACTCCTGATGAGCCTCCCTCAAGGATGAAAGGGCAAAACTCCACTATTTCCTTCTCACTTTCCCTATACTCCTTAGTCTTTCAACCTCCTCTCTAAGCTCAGCCACCAGACAAAGGAGGACCTTAACCTGCTCACACCGCAGGCAGGCTTCTTCTGCAGCGCTCCCTGGTACCACTGATAAGCTCAAACACTCTGCACAAGAATAGGTCTGAACACATGCATCCTTTTTTGGGGGTTCTATTTGACTACATACACTTTTACTAACTCCAGGTTTTGGCTGTGTAGCAACCATTACAAACAAACAAACAAACAAACAGACAAACAAAAAAGGAAAAAACCAAAACCAATCAACAAGACCACAACAGACAACGAACTCAGAAGCCCCACTAGCAAAAGAGAACCTGCAACCCTGCCTGCTTGCCCTACCTGCAAGAACTGCCACGCAAACTGCTGTGCCACGCCCTCAGAAACATGCCGCGCCCCTGTTTACCCACTCTTGTTCACCTCACTCCAGGTCTCGGTGCTCCCTAAAGACCTCTTTTATCCACCCCACTGCTCGCCTGGAAGAAGAGCCTCGCCCTGCACCTACAAATCAATAGCTACATCTTTCATGCCATAACTCTATTGTGTTTGGTTTCTTTTTCCCCTAAGTGTAGTCTTAAGTCTCTCTTGTTGGGCTATATTGAAATATTGCACATTTTTACATAATAATGGGTAGGTAATTTTTTTTCTAAATCTTGAAACAGAACATCGGCAATTAGTCAACTCCTTATTTGATAGGCAACAATAAAATATTGCTCTATAACTATTCAAATATTTCATTTCCTTTAAAAATTTTCTTTATGCTTTCCTGTATGTTCCCCTATGACAATTGTGTCTAGTTTTTCTGGTAACAAAAATTGAGTGTTTCGGTTCACAAGTTTACACAGAAATGGGTCTGAAAAATTCTCCGTGTTTTTTGAACCTTTTTCATAATGTCTTCAAAATGTAGGAAACTATTTTAAAACAAGTAGATTTGTCTCTAAAAACCTACCACATCTTCAGGTCACTGAGGTTTTATAGTACTGTTCGCCCTCTTGTTTTGACCAGCAGCTGTTGAATATAAAAAATTTTCTTATTACTGTGGTATTGATACAGTAAAAGAAGAAAAATAAACTATTTATAAAGTTTACTTTAGAATCAAAACTCTTACTGACTTTAAAGTATTCCTCAGATCAGTGCTGTCAATGTTCTTTTACAAGTGGAAAGAGGATTTTCAATTTCTTTATTACCTTCCATATTTCGGTAAAGTTCTTGTAGCAATGTTGTAATGACCCATCCAGACTTCAAGATATGAAAGATCACTTTCAATGGTTTGGTTCTACACTTTTCTTTCTTTTAAATTAAAACAAAACAAACAAACAAACAACAACAACAAACAAACAAATAAAACAAATAAACAAGCAAACAAACAAGCAAACAAAAAACAAAGAAAGAAACACAAATCCAGAAAAAAATTTAAAAACCCAAAACCCAGAAATGTTCCACCATACAATCAAGGAAAACAAAACCCCACCTCTGCAACTAAGGATTTACAGAAGTCAGGTTCTACCTTTACACATACTAGACTTTTAAATCATCTCATATCACCCCAGAGGGCTGGAAACTAGAATGTGTGTATGCATTCAGAAATTCATTGATTTAAACTTTTATTAGAGTTTTAAATTAATATCTCAAGTCTGAAAAAACTGAAAATAGACATATGTATATGTATTCAAAACTCCACTCAAACTTTAAAACAAAATATAGATAATATTGCTTTTTATTAGTAATAAATATATTAGTTAAGTAGTTGAGAGTTGAGTACATAGCATTGGAGATAGCCATATCTCTGGAGCTTTCTACTAATGCTGCACACCCGCACTATGATGCTTCTCATTTCCATCTTAGGGTCTCTTCTCTCTTTATTTTTCCTTGGACTCCAGTAACAACTTCTTAGCCAGTATGAGTACATAGAATAGTTATGACTAGCAAATGCTGTTCTCAAAATAAACTTTGTCACTGAACAGAATTTAAAAAGAAAAAAAAATTGGATTTCTGTTGGTTTTGCAGAATTTTCATTGGCTATATAAGACACATTCTCAAAGGATATTGTCCTACCCATTTTCACAGCTACAGTGCTGTGTAAAATAATACACCTATTAGAGCGATATCCATTTCTTTGGCTGAAAAATATTCCTTCCTTAGATATATGTTAATTGTTAAGAAATAGGCTATGTAAAACCGAGCATTAAGCTCAGTAAAATGTTAGATTTTCCCATGAAAAAACCTCCTCTACAATATTTTTGCCGCAATTCAGTTAGACAAGATGACAACTACATCCGAAGCTGTTTACAGAGAAAGCTTCTCTCTGTGTACTCTGTCCAGTTGCAGTGCTGTTTATTACTTTATTTTAATTTTAGTTTAGTTTAGTTTTCTTTATAAATATCTGGAATTCCAAACTTCTTCCACACGTAGAGATTTTTACTGAGTTTTTATTGAGGGAACCCAAGTGTATACTCAGATTGTTAACTCAGATAGCATAAAATTCTGCTTTCTCTTAAGACTTATTTAAACTGAAATTTTTATTTAATGGAATAATTTTTGATAGCTACATTGGAATAGATTGATATAAATTCAAGAATTATAAGGTGATTGAGGAACTTCTGAGGAAAAATACCACACAGGTTTTTTTTAAATGCAAAATTACTAAACTGCCTAGGAGAACCTGCCTCTCAAAACAATCAGAGTAACAGAAACAGAATGAAATTTAATAGTTCAGAGGGCAGGATCATGCATTCTAGGACTAATAAACACTGTTGTCTGTTCAGGTTTTGTAAGCTAAATATGATAGAAAAGAAACAAATAGTCTCAAAGGATTAATCAAACATGGAGTTAATTTTACAAGAAGAAATACTAGTGACATCTTCAAAACACTAAGAATGCACCTAATCTCATAAAAAAATTTGATTCTTTTTAAGAAATATGAAACAAATTTGGAAACAATTTGAATCGTCTTATGTTAGAGAATACACCTTAAACAAAAGTATCCGAAAAAAATTATTTTTACCAAACAAAGTCAGTTGCAATTGAAATTACTGTTGTCTAGAAATAGGGCTGTGAAGGAAATAGCACACAAGGAGTGAAAGGGCAGCCTCTGCCCAAGTACCAATGTACGTGCATTGGCCATGAACACATCCACCGAAAAAATAAGTTTATGACTGCCAGATAAAACATCACCAGAGAGAATAAGTAACAAATTAGAGTAATTTAGAGAAATTAGAACAATTTTCTGTTGAGAAAAATTACACAACAAAAGAAACTTACTTGCACAAGAATTTTCTCTGCCGGTTCTAGATTCTTATTTTAAATTGATGCAAAGGAACCATTGGAATTTTCTGAAATTCAGTGTTAGTTCAAGTAACGAAGAAAAGGCCTGGAAGTGCAATAATGGTCCTTTTAATATGCCGTAACCCACCTCACTCTTCTCTTGCCCTGTGCTGAAGAGGAACATACGCAAATGTTACACTATGACTATACTGAAGCAGGCAGTCTCATATGGGATAAATCAGGTGCTTTAGGTAAATAGGTTTCTCTATATTTGGCAAGGCTTATAATTAATTCTATTTAGATTTTATTTTTTTTAAAAAAAATCTATTTTTTTAATCTAATCAAATATTTGTATAGAATATAATTTAAGAACAATTTCTACAGAAAATTGTTTCATTTCAGGCATTATCCACATAATTAGATGTGAGGGATGAAGTAAAAGTATAAATAAAAGTAATAATAATAATAAATAAAAGCAATAATAATAAACAAAATAATAATAATAACAAATATAGTACAAAAGCCTTCTTCAGCTCTATGTCTAGACTGACCTGCAGGAAGGCACTAAAAATCTCTTTGAAAGAAATCAACTATTGAACAAACTGGTTCCTGCAGGCTTTGAGGGGTAATACACATGATGTTACTCTGTTGTTTTTTTTTCTTTTAATTTAAAAGTGTCCAGTTACTGCCATTAAATGGCAGTTTGTACCTACTGTGAGGAGAAACTTGGAAAAAGAAAATTATCTGTCTTTTGTATTTACCTGATTTGTTATGAATAATGAAGCAATACATTGATCCAGGAACTTAAGAGGCTGGCAGAATTTTAACGTGGTAAAAGGAAAAACACATATTTTGAGTCTTCCATATGCAGAACTAGTCATACAGTAGAGTATTAAAATATTTTGAAATTTAGTGTGTATTATCTATATTAATTAAATAATGTCCACTGGAAGGCCATTAGACTTTATTCTCTCTTGACAACACAATAGTGGTTTTTCAGTTATGTTCATATTTCTGAAAACCTGCATCTCAACTCTAGTACTAAAATCCAAATTAGATCATTTAATTCTTTTTTATAGTATTTCTTCAAACATATTCCCCAGACTATTTTTTCCATGATGTGTTGGTGGATAATTATTCTCATTAGTAGAAAAGAGCATCCCTGGTTTTTTTTATCTAATCACCTGTAATATGTTGTAATTATAACCTTCTTCTCTAGGAATCTTTAAATCACAAATCCATGTTCTTGTAAGCAATGCAGAAAAAAGTATGTTTAAAAGTATACTTTCCCATAAGATTATTTTGTTATGACTCTTTCATTTTCAACAGATAACAGAGCCAGAAGTGGCTGTCTAGTACATAAAAATGTCAAATTCCATTAATGTAATGATTCATAATGCTACCAAAAATATCATGAACTCAACCAGTTTATATTTTTTATTCACCTGTCAAAAAAGCTTTTAACTCTGCATCAAAGTGCACATTAATTTGTACAAGTGCACACAAAGAATAGATGAGTTTGTTGTATCATAACTATAATAATGGCTGAAAGGAAGAGTATTCCATAAATAGGAAAAAAATGTTAACCCAATTAAGCTCTTAACAGACTAATATAAATAAAACAGGCCTTTATTAGTCAATTTACACCAATGCTTACACTTTACAGTATATGTTAACACAGTGAAACCTCAAAAAATAATACAATGAAGTTTTTTATTCAAGAAAACTCACTAGTACCTGTAACCTTTTCTCTGCTGTAGTCACTCTTTTGATTCCATCCCAGATCCTAGGCTTGAGACTTCACACTCCTTGAAAAGAAAAAGGTGGTGTATAGTTTTGGATAGCTGCTAAGTCTCAAAGTCTTCACTGCTGAAGATGGCAGGGCAGATCTGATTTTATACATTTCAGCATCCCAATATACTTTTTTTGTTGTTTCCAGCTAAAGCCTGGAAGATATATGATCTCCTTTTCCATGTGACTTAGCTATAAGTGTCTATTGTTGTTGCACTAGGCCTCTCTGAGAGCTTCTGTCCTTGTTCACATACAGCTCTGATAGAGTTACAACTCCAACATGTTCAATAATGATTACTTGGCCTCTAGACACTGGTTACGGCAAGCTAAAAGGAGACGGGGCCAAGGCCAGCCAACACAGGTCCTCAGCTCCCACACTAATCAACATAGACCAACACAGAGCAAGAATTGTAATTTAAGGGGTACAGTATACTTTCCTCTTTGAGAAGAAATTATTTCATTTAATATGATACCTTTGTGTCAATTCATTAGAAATACTTCTTTTTTTCCAGAGTGTGTAATAATTATACCTGCAATTCATCTATAGCTCATAGGAAACCATTTCACAAGTTTGGTAAAGTTAATGAATAATGATCACTTTGAAGTCCTTGAAGAGAAATTTGGGGAACGGAAACCTAAAACTTCAGTCTTGGTAACCAGTGGAAGAAGTCTTTATGCAGATACCTGAAAGATCTTGTAATTTGTATTGCTGTCAGGAATGATTCTTTAATAACATACATCTCCCTCTCCCACTGTCAAAAATTTAAAAAAAAAAAATGGGGGTAGGGAGATGGCTGCTGTTGGCTAGGTCTGTTCATCATTCATTCTTTTGAAGAAACATTTGCATCTCCTGATGGTGTTCCTTCTCATGTTTTTCTTCTTTTTACCTTATAAATGTGTCCTTATAAATTTTTTAGTATCTCATTCCCAGTTTCAACTAATACCTTTTCCCTGTTGACTCTCAATTCCATCTTCGTTTCTCATAACTGATCCAGTTCTATATCTACATCTTCCTATCCAGAATTCTTTCAAAAATTTTTAATGGCATGTGCAACATACCACACCTTGAATAGCTTAGCTGGCTTTTAAAGCTGTCTCCTTGTTCCTTGCCATCAGTTCTGACAGTAAACAGACATTTCTGTTAAGATGTCTCCTGATCCTCACTTTCACAAATGAGTTTTGCCAACTCCTTCTGCTTTGTATTTCACATTGCTTCTAAAATGCCTCCACTAACGCATCAAGAAATTGTGCTATTTGTGCCTTCTGTTGATATAATACTCTGTTATCTGACCTTTCCTTCAGGTCTAGATGCCCAAATCAGTTAGTTAGAGTTGAGGGTTCTTCAGAAAATCAGATCAGATATAGGCATCTTCCACCTGGCAAATTTTGAATCTTACCCTTTCACGAGATGTTTGAGTTTCTAAACAATCACCAGGCCCTGGCTGCTGTTTCTGTGTGATGTAGGAGGGTTATAATTCTCCAAAGCCACAGCAGGTGCCTTATCTTTGTGCTTGATTGACTTCCTGCCTTGCTTTGCTCCTGCTTCTTTTCTTTGAGTTAAAAACCAGTCTTTTCACAGCTTTCAAGGTTTTACTTTTCCCTGGCCAATATAAACCATCAAAAAATGGTATATTGTTCTTCCTCTGTTTTCAAACTTGTCTTACCTTTTCCCACACATGAACATGAAAATCTTAGCAAAAGACATAGGGTACCAAAACTAGCTCATGCCACAGTTGCCTGAACTTGGTTGGTTTTTTTGTTTTTGTTTTTGTTTTTGTTTTTTTTTTGCTTTTTTTTTTATTTTGATGTAGCGAATGATGTAAATCTGCAGGGTGAGAGGTAAGTGGTGTTTCTAATCTGCCACACCTCTAATAATTCTGCGTGAATTTAAAGGTACAGAATACCTTTAAATCCTATGTAAGTATCTTGTTTTCATATATTTATTTCATACTTCATGTGTAGCATATCTTACATTCTTAGGGGAAAAAAATGAGCAACAAACCAACAACGACAATAAAATTTTTCTTTACTGCAAATCTTCTCTGCTGAATTGTGGATAACTTCATGTAGGAGCACTAGATCACATATTTGTTTAAACTTTTTTTTAGTTTCAGAACAGAAATCAAATTCAGAATCGTCTTAAGCAATTTTTAAGGGAGTATTTTCAACTTGAGCTGTTGCTACGGCAGCTGCAGCAGGCAATTTCTGAACATTCTGGGAATCTGAAGTATCCACATATTGTAAACATGTAGATACCTGTAAAACCTTAGCCAGGTCTGAGAATAACACTAAAGGGAACAATGCACATATAGACCTAATGGTGGTCAGAATGCTTTGTGTTATTCCTCTGAAACGGCATTCCACATCCTCATGCCTCCAGATGTTTTCTGTTCGATACAGGGAGATTATCAAATGTCACACTGTCACCCTGTACCAGGACTCTTGTGCAATATCCATCGTAATACTTGGGAATACAAATGCTCAGGGGAAGAGCCTTTGTCTGTGATTTGTTGTATGCTTTCAGTTCCTCTTTGCTGTAACAAACCTTGAGGCAGTTGGCAGGTGGTATCAGACAGAACAGATCTCCAGCCACTTCATCTTCCACTTGACAAATAGACCATTTCACATCAATCTTGTGGTTCAGTACATTTAGAAAGTTTACAGCATTTTTCTGTCCTGAAACCTCTCGATCTACTGTTACTACCTGTCCCTATATATAAATAACTATAGTGAAGACAGATTTCCTCCGATTTTGGACATAAAAAACATTCAAACAATTAATTTGTATAAAAGGTATGATTTTTTTTTTAACTTTAAATAGAAATTCCTGGAACAAATGTTCGGGATTTATATATATATGAAAATTTAGCTTGCAGACAGCACTAAATCTTTAACTGATTTGTCGAACAAATCTGTTCTTTTCTCAAAACACTTTACTATATAGTTCTCTGATTATATATTTGAGATAAAAATATTAGGTTGAATATACCTTTTATTTATTTTAAAATTAATTTCACTTTAGCATTTAAAACAACACAGAAGACAAGTAAATATTGATTTACAAAAAAAAATCAAATTGATGGTTTTAAAGTTAAAATAGATAGAACCTCCCTAAAGTAATGAAGGTAAACCAGAGAAAAAGAAAGATGCACATTAGTTTCCAGCTTTATTCATAAAAACTCACAACACTACCTTGAATTCATAAATAGTGAATTCCTTCTAGATGAGAAAATGGCCTTCAAAACACCCTCAGTTGTATATTTATTATTCTGAGAGACAGTCAGATCTTTGCAAGAAGGGCAGAGAATCATAATAATACACCATAATGTTGAATGGTGTTTTTAAGGCCATCACAGGAGCCATCTGTCTCCCCATTTGTTGAAGCTATGGTGAGGTACTGACCTCTGAAGGTGTACTAGCCTCTTCCAAAGTTAGCACCAACCTTATTTTGACTCTAGACAAGATATGCAAATTACTATACAGTAGCTTTTTATGTTGGAGCATTGTACCAATGTTACTGAAGCGGCTGTGCACACAGCAGTAATCTAAGCTGCATCTGCAGCCAAAGACATCTGGCATTTCATCTTCATTGTGAAATTTGTTAGGTGACAGCCAGTCCTTTCAGACTTGCTCCTATTTGAAAATAACCTCATTCACAAAAAAAAAAAACCAACAAAAAAAACCAAAACGGATGTCTGATGAATTCCAGGATTGGGAGGATATATTACTGGCATTAAACTGAGATTGTCACCTTCAAATAAGTAGTTAAATTACAGTACTTTTTCAAAGCTTAGAAGGTTGTATGTCTTCTGGAAAATTACTGTCTAGGACACTAATAAGAACGCAGAACCCATAAATCGTAGGGTAAGGTGGGGATTTTTGCTTTGTTTTTGTATTTTTTTACTTCCTCTGCTTTTATTATGTGCTTGGTTTGGCTTTTACTGTTCATTTAGCCAGTAATAAAGGAAAAGGTCTGAATTTGGCCTTTCATTGTTATGAAAAATGGCCTACAGAGATTGATATTTGTGAGAGGTTGAAAATACCCTACAGGCAAAAATATTACTCTCTTATACTCTTTCAGTTTAACAATTTACAGAATAAGCACCCAAAACCCCAACCTATGACAAGTCCTGAAACTTGTAAACATCACTAAGAATGAAGAGTCGAAATCTTTCATCAAATGTTGTGAAAAGTGTGACTAGAGTAACATCCCAAGAGTCTTCAGGTGAGATGTGTACTGGGAATTGTTGATACTAATATCAAAATATGATAGATTTGTCAGATGATTATTTATTGCCGTGGTAAACTGACAATAACAAGCCATGTCATATTTCCAAAATGAAAATTGAAAATAGTAAGATCAGTGAAGGATTTTTTCAATTTCCCTGGGAGAAAAGTACTGATTTATGCAGCACCATTTAACAGCATAAAACACAGGTTAGAAAAAATTATATGTGGCAAGAAAACAGAAAAATTTTGAAGTGACTGTTGCATTGGATTTACTATTTATTTTGAAAACACTTTGTCAGTCACTTATGTGCTTTTCAAAACCATAAACTTATTTTGGTTTTGCAGAACCTTAGGCCCTTCTCTTTCATATTTACGCTACTATTATTTTTAGCAGGATAATCTGAAAAAAAATTTCACAGGAAATTACATGTTTAAGAGGTGAATTTTGACCTTAAGACAAAGTTATCACCTTCCTCTGTCTAGCTGCATATTACATGGAACTGGAGGCTTAGAATCTGACAGAAGGATCCTGCTGGTATTAATCCTTTCTGGGTGTTAACATTGTTTGGTGAAGTCTCTCAGAAGCATTTTAAAAATTCTGAAAAATAAATTTGTACATACTGAGCAATTATTTGTAGAGTGTTTGACAGCTAAATTGTTTGGGTTTTTTTCTCTGTCTTATCTGAACTCTTTTTCTTTTTTTTAGTAGTTTCAGTGTAATAATTGAGACACAGGTAATTCATTCTTAGATGACCAAATATAATTACCTCGGGATATATAGGGCTGTCTTTCTCTCCTCAAAAGTGTTGGAAATCAAAAAAAGTTTTGTTCCTGTGGAATTTATTCAAGTTGCAGTCAGAGTTTTCTGCCAATTTAAGAACACTTGATGCCATATTACAACTCACTAAGTGTTTTATTCATAGAATGATAGAATCATAGGATAAGTTTTACTCCTAGAATCATAAAACAGTTTGGGTTGGAAGAGACATTTAAAGGTCATCTAGTCAACCATCCTCACTATGCTCAGGGCATTTCAACTAGTTAAGATTGCTCAGACTACCATCTAATCTGACACTGAAGATTTCCAAGGATGGGAAATCTACGACCTTTACATAGGGCAATCTGTTTAGCTCTTTTAGCACAGTCATTGTAAGAAACTTCTTTCTTATATCTAATTTAAATTGAAGCTCTATTATTTTAAAAACAAGATTCCCTTGTCCCATTGCAACAGACTCTTGGTGAATGTAATTTGTTCTTCAAGTAATTAATATGATTCAGATTGGAAAGAATGGGAAATGATCCCATATTCTCCCACTCTTGTGGAGAAGTGAAAACATAAAATTTCTTATTACTGAGCTCTGTACGTTTGTATTGTTTTGCAAATTATTTAACTAGCATTACAGGCAATGATGTCTCATTTCAGTCAGTATACCAGAGGCACTATAGCAATTTTTTCTAAGCCCTTGACTGAATTGATGGCAGTTCTGTCTGCAGTCTATTAAGTTGTTCAGGGAACCAACACCATATTGTTTAGATATTCACAGAGATCATAGAATGGTTTGGGCTGAAAGGGATCTTAAACATCATCTAGTTCCAACTCCCTGCAATGAGCAGACACACCTTTCACTAGACAGGTTGCTCAGGGCCCTATCCAACCTGGCCTTGAACGCTTTCAGGGATGAGACATTCACAATCCCACTGGGTAACCTGCTCCAGCGTCTCATGACCATCATAGTAAAGAATTTCTTCTTAATAGCTAATATAAACCTAGTCACTTCCAGATTAAAATCAATACTCCTTGTCCAGTCACTACATGCTCTTGTAAATAGTCTCTCTCCATCTATCCTGTAGCCTCAGGTACTGGAATTAATTTGTTTCATTCTGCATGTTTTTCGACTTTGTGTCTTCTGTATTCTCAGAGTTACTTTATTTTTACTATGACTGGTAATGTTGGATAGAGTTGTTAATGTCTACAATTAATAGAAATACTGGAATCTTTGACATTTTCAACTGGTGCTGTGTTATCAAGGATAGTTTCTATTTTTGACCTAGACCCATTTTTCATGCTATTTTGACATCAGAAATTCCCTCAAGTACTAACCCTTGTGAAAAGATACTTTATAATTTTGAAATATTTTAAAATAATAATTATATTAAATTTGTAATTCTTCTATAAAACAGGTAAAATATCTCTGTCGTCAGGCAAGTTTGTCTCATATATTATATTTGCCCTTTTCGCCAATATATGATACACCCTATAATTTAGAAAATATCTATCATTTTAGGTAGATTCAAAATTGACACATACTTAATATTAACCAAACAATCAATGAGATATCTCACTGGTCAAATAAATGCATTGTTGATAAATGTTCCGTTGTATAATCTTACTCTGTTTTAGACATTTCTTTCTCAATCTTCTGTTAAGTAGATCTAGCTATCTGAAAGAGGGGCACAGTCTTCTGTATCACTATCAGGATCATCCTCTACTGACTGTCCATGAAGACAATGGAGTGCTTTTTGTTGTCTCATCCACCCTAGTTCTGGTGAAGATATATTAGTACAATAGCATAAAAGTTAAGTAATCCATGGCAAAACTTAATTCCTGTAGGACTTTATCTAGAACAGTCCAGTAAATATACATATGCTGCCATTTCTAGAAATCCTTGAGACAGAAATTCAGTCCTATAAATTTAATAGAATGAGTGGAACACACTGAACACACTGAATTTTTCAACCTAACATTGTATTATAACACTATTAAGACTGTAAAATTAATTTGTTCATTTATTAATATACCGTCTAAAATTTTGAAACCATACAGTGTCTTGCAGTGAAAGCTATTATATGAAATAATAAAGTCTATTTTTGATCTCATATTCCTGGCATTGATTTTACTTGATCTCTGAAATGTTTTGAAATTAAAATTATTCAAAATCTGGTGGAGAAATTTCTTTTTTGGGAGGAGAAGGGGGGAGGGGGAGCATTTTGCTTTGGTTTTACCATAAATACCAATTAAGTGACCAGAAACTATTTGTGTCAGTAACTACTTTTCATATCCTAGAAGACTCGTGAAGCTTTCTGAACGCTTGTTCATGTATTTTGAAGTGTTAGATGAAGCCACATATGATTCCTCTTGGGCAAAGTAGTTTCAAAGACGACAAATCTTAGACCAAATTTATCAGAGATAAATAAACCCCTTAAATATTAAATTCAGCAAATATTAATTGATTTTGTTCAACAATTTTGACTCAGGATAGCCTTGTAAAATTCATTGTCTTTCATGTAAAAAAGCCACAATTAAATCCTGGGATGCACCCATATATTTGGAAGTTTACAGCACATTCTTCTTCATGTCTGTATCAGAACTGTATGCAGATAGCTTCTTCCTTCTCTAAAAGATGAATAAGTTGAATTGATAAAGGATGTTTCTTCTAAATTCAGTTCCACATGTTGCCTAAAGAGACATGTCTTCATCAATCATTCTTGGCTGTTTGCTACCATTACTCATACTTGGGTATTTCCTGGAGTTTGGGCTTTCTTCAATGCTTCTCATTACTGTAGAACCTGTACCTCTTCTGCAGGTTTCTATAAGCAAAATCAAATACTGTACTAGGTAAGTTCCCTACCTGAGTCTATTTTTATTTACATTTGTGCACCTCAAGTGGATGTGATTATAAGTTTGAGGTTGAATTCTATCTGCAGAGTGGGGATAGTGGTAATTAAAAATTCAGGGTTGTTTTTCAAGGCAAACTTGATCTAGAATGTTGTCAGTAAAACCTGCCTGGAACGTTGTAATGTCAATTTTATGCAATCATTTATCAAACTATTTTATAAACACAGTGTGATTAATGTACAAACATTAAGTAGATATGCATACACACAGCTGACTTATTAAGTTACCTGAAATATCCTGCACAGCAGTACATCTCAGAAGTCTCGAGCTGGCAGATCACTTAACTAATAAGTGACAAAAGTTTGATTTTCTTTCTACAATGAGGCATAAAAGTCTCCAGATGTATATATAAACTACCTTTTGGAAATTGTTCTCACTGAGGCAAGTTATGTAGATGAAAGAATCACGGTATTATTTTGAAATTATATGCTAGTTTCAAACCAAACCAGACCAAGCTCCTTATTCATAAACGTTACTCTTCCACAGAGATGTTACTCTTTTGACATGAAGTGAATTTCTAGCCACTTGCTAAGAGCCTTCTTGTCTCAGACTTCTCAAACAAACAAGAATAATGTCACAAATTGCGCAGAGGCTTGTGTGATTCTGGTTCAGATGTACATTCATCTCAGTTAAGATGATCTCCTGTTCATCTCAAACATAACCTAAAGTTCAGTGTTAAACTGATCATAATTGCTTAATGACTTCAAAGTTTAGTTTCCTGTGAATTTACAAAGAAAGCAGTCATATTATTTTAGTCATAATAATAACTCAAGTCCTTGAGACACAACCCATTTGTAAAAAGACTGAATCATTATCCTGACATTCGAGAAACATATGTTGTTATAGAAGCTAAACTGAAGGAAAGATCTTACCTAAAGAAGCAAAAATTATGCAGAAGAACCTTACAACGTAATGGAAAAACAAAATACCAACCTTGTCTTTTGTTCTCTGAGGTTATTTTCTAGTGGGAGAAGGTTAACCTTAGTTTCTGCATTGTATAAGCCTGTGGTTTGTATTAGCTTTTAGCTGGTATTACAAATCTTAAAAATCTTCATTCTGTTGAAGAAAATAAAGGAAAACATATCCTCCTTTGATTTTTTTCTCTTCTCATCCTTTTTTTCCCCACAATACTAGGTTTCTATCACAACTTATTCAGTTGCAGTGAGACAAAAGGAACTGATATACGGTTAGAAAATAGTTTGATTTTTCTATAGATTTCTGAGTACTTCATGTAGAAAATTGACCATTAAAAATGCTGAAATAATTTTTTTTTTTTAAAGGTGTTCTGGTTCAAATAAAGCAAGTTTTCTAGAGTGATGCAAAGCATTTACCAGTAGAGGAGGACAATGGACTTCTTGTTTTACATTTTTATAATGCCCTTTTAATACAGACCTTCTACTAATGGAAAGAGTTTACCTTTTTTATTTTTCTCAATATTCTGTGATTTTCCTTGTTATTTTAAGGAATTTTTAATTACAATATTCAACTAATATTAGAATCTGTGAAGGGCTTCACTAGACCTTAAATCCATTTGCCAACAGGGAAAATAAAATTTTGGTTATTAGTTTAAAATTAAGAAGTGGATTTCCTAAGAAATCCAGTTTCTACCTCCATCTAGTTGCTGCAAGCTAGTGGCCAAATGCCTCATTTTTCCACTCTATAAAATGCATGTACATCTTTCCCAAGCCAATCACAGTGACTTTAATACCTTGTCCTTGATTTTCTAATTTAAGTGGCAAGTTTGCAAGTACATGTTCTACTTTTTTCTTCACATCATGGTGATTTTGGAGTTAATCATAGATGGTTTCTGGCTGGTTGTCGATAGGATTGCCTATCTTTCTTTGCATCAGTACTCTTAGTCAAAGCATAAATAAACAGAAATTTAATTGGCCAATGTAACAATATCTGGAACTTCTTTTGAGAAAGAGTGTGTGTAGTAACAGGGAGTACCAGTGGAAGGCTTGCTGCCACTAAGATGCCAGGAAATACTAATACAGAGTATCTTCATTAGAGCAAAGACACAAATATACAGAACTTTTTGTCTGGTTTTCATGTCAGTATCAATCCTGAAATCCATGTCTTTTTTATGATTGTTTGTATCTCAACATTAACAACAGTATTCATACAGTAGTTCTGTATGAATACACAGTTCCGTGAAGCTGAGTAGTGATATTCAAAGGGATATATAATCTGAACCTTCAATTCATCAAGGGCCACTCCTACAAAAATTGAATATGAATTCATGCATACCATTGAATCAATTTCTTTTTAGCTTTAGAAGTGTTCTTTCCATATCTTTTTAAGAGAATTC
The DNA here is from genome assembly GCA_013398175.1 of Climacteris rufus. Classification (NCBI taxonomy): domain Eukaryota; kingdom Metazoa; phylum Chordata; class Aves; order Passeriformes; family Climacteridae; genus Climacteris; species Climacteris rufus. The sequence continues at coordinate 652,325 of VZRZ01006728.1, read as the reverse complement.
ATAAAAGGCCTAGCTACTGGGAATAGCCCAAAGGCATATTTGAGCTAATGCATCCTAAATGAAATCTTAACCTTCAACCTTCATTTTCTAAAAACATATTCTCTAATTAGATAGTGCTCTTTTCATGCAAGTGAAAGGTGTAATGTTGATTAGGTTTGTATTGCCGAGGGAAATTTTGCCACTGCAAGGTCAACATCTGTTGACTTTAAAACTAGAAGGCATAATTCAGCATTTGAAATCACAGCTGCTTCTAGTAGGGTTAATTAAACACTAACTTATCATTTCCGGAAAACTCATAACAAATGCAAATTAACCAAAGCTGAAGATTTTATTTTTTACATTCTGATATGCATTGCCTAAGTTCAGCTCACATAACATATAGGTTAACAGAGTTACAACCATCAACATGGACACAGACAAGTTTGATTGCAGTTTTTTTTCTGGGTTGATTCAGTTTTTTGCCATGAGTCTTCTGTACCAGAATGCAATTAAGGAACAAAAAACATAATGACATTAGTGATAGGTACTCCAGTCTCAAAAGGTGCTGGTTTAATCAGGAACTCTGAATGTGACTTCATGCACAAGTCATTGTCAATATGTTCTCATTTCTCCCACTTCACAGACTGAGCAACAAATCCTTAGCTGGAATACAGATTAGATACAAGAAAGAAAAATTACACACACTTTTTTTCCTGAAAACAATTAGTTCTTCTGTGAATATTAGTGTAATAACATATGCATTTCCAGTACATCACTCAGAAGGTCAGATACTATGACGGTGGTTTTTAAATTTTCCTTTAGAACTTGTAGATAGAAATTCCAAATTCAAGCTTATAGAGATACAAATACAAAAGAGGTTTTCTATTAGGGAAGTCACCTCTGCTACTTAAGTGAAGTAATTTCTTCTAGCATACAACCTATTATCGTACAATCTAAAGAATCTGAAGAACACTTTGAAATTAACCAATGTTTCAGAATGTATTCTAACCTTTAGATAATATAAAAGAGTTATTTTTCCATTTGTTGAAAATAATCGACTACTATGCATAAAATTGCACATTTCATATCTTGGTAGCAGTAAAATTCTAATTTGTTTGCATCAGATATTTGTCAGTTTAAATAACTTAATAATTTTCAGTATATTTTCCTCGTGAAGATATAAAGATATAAATATTGACCACAGTGATTTGTGGTAGAATCACTGGAGTGATTCTTAACCAGTGAATCAATTTTCACAGAGGACTTGTAAGATGTTGTAGGATGGCATGCTTGATACTGAAAAAGAAGTGATGCTGTAAGATTGAAAACATGCTTTAAGATCACAACAAAAGTCAACACCAGCTTCCTCTCCATGTTAGGGTAAGTTGGTTCTGCTCTGTCCCCAGAAAGCTCTGTAAAGTATGGGAAATTTCTCTGACACCCACAAATGTGAAGTTTAGTTTTAGGAAAAACAGATAATGAAAAAGTTCTCGCAGTAGAAGTTTTCTCTGCATGGACTTTCTTGATACTCAGCTTCAAATGAGTCAAAAATGCATTCTAAATAGAGGCAGTTTCTAGTGGCCTTGTATATTTTTATATACAAATATATATATATATATGTATTTTTAATATATATAACTGTCTTACTCTGTTTGAACTCTGACTTTTTGCTACAGCAAAAAACACGAGAAAGACCTGAGAACCATAAAGACCAAATAAGAAAGAGTTTCATGGGACAATTTAAAATCTCTAGTTAGCTACAAACTACAGAATACCTGTTGAAAAGTCAACAAATGTTAGCAGAAGAACAATGGTGCCATAATTTATGTTGCTTAATATATGAGACAGCCAACCTGTCCAAGAATACAAAATCCTAAAGTATTTGGAGTAGTTTAGTTGGAATACTAGGAGTTACTTGAACAAATCAGATTGCTTGAAGAAAATTAGCATAAAGCCACTGAAAAGAATTGGAGATCTTTAATAAGGGCTTTCTTTATAATATTAAAATAATTTAATTTTAAAAAATCACAGCACTTTACAGTAAGTTGGATGAAAAAAGCTATGTCTAGTGGAATAATTTATTTTCTTTTTATTCACATAAAGATGTTTTATCTCCCCCCTAAAGTCCTATTACAGTATTTATCTTATTTTTGATTTTCTGTTTGGTTTTTTTCCTAATATTTTGTTTAATATTTATTCCAACGAAGCAAATCATTAATTCCAGGTCATGTATTTTTTTGTTCATATAATACAGGAGAGAATTTTTACAACCTGCTATCCTTTTCCTTCTAGTCATTGTTTCACTTAGGAGATAATGTCAAAAGGAACTGAATATTCTTACTGGGTAACGTCCTCCCACAGCAAGATGAATGTCAAGACATTTATGAGAAATAAAGGTTCATATGAAACACAGTTATCTCTTTCAAAGCAGGAAAGCATTTTCCGGTCAAAATATTCAGTGCTGGTCACAAGATGTCTGCTCATTTGGATTGTTTTGAAAAGATGAAATAGATGACAAACTCAAGTGTATTAGCAGCTTTCCTGCTTGACATTCATCATAAAAGTTCCATTTAATAGTATTTTAACAATATAATTTAAAATATAATTTTTCCAGATACAAACAAGAATGTAAAACTAGTGTAAATATCATACTATATAATATAATATTTTTCTTAAATATTTTCTGGTTTATTAATTGCATAAAATATATAATTTGACAGGTATAAAATATACAAAATTAATAGTTCTAAAATATGAGTATTATTTCATTGACAGATAGATAGATATAGATACAGTATTGTGTAGTTTAGTTTTACCCATAACTAACAGATGAAAATGATGAAACTGAAATTTTCAGTTTCACACACTATATTCAGTGGCTTTAGATTTGCAGATACTTTAACCAAGCAGAAAAAAATTAAGTAGCTGGTAATACATAAATTTTTGAAATATTGCAGAGCAAATATAAATACCTTATATGCATTTCATCTTGGATTTAAACTATGAAGACATTTCCCAGCACTATAGATGCAGATTTCTACTTTGTTGCAGCAAATGTTAAATTTGATCTCATTCTCTGAGTTGCCCTAAATGACAAATATTAGAAAATGCAGATGAAAACAGAAACTAACTAGACATGGTTTGCCTTCCCATTTTCCCCTTGCAGTGCTTCAGAAAGAAGTTTCCTTCCTATATCTTTCACTTGTTGTTTTGACACCAGCAGTATTGAAATGTATAGTACATATGTATGGTGCCATCAGGGCATAGTCATTTGAAAGGCTCCCTGGAAATATAACTTCAGCAAAACAGCTTTAGGAAGACAAATAAAAATTGTATAAAGTTTTTACTATTCAAATTTAATTTCTTACTCTTTTGTTGTAAGAAAAGAAAATTCTTCCATTAAAACCATATAAAATATAATAATATACATGATTTTTCTGTTGCATTGGTTATAATTAGTAGCTTCATATGAAATTTCCTCTACTGTAGGAGAAGCAGACATCACTAATTCATGTGAGCTGATAATCATGTTACAGGTTGGTTTAATGAGATTAGTGTTTTTTTGTAATTATTATGGTAATACACTGCCTGTGACTCCTACAATTCTCATCTATTAATTAGTATGTGATTGCTTTAGCATAATTCATTTCTTCTGAAGTCTCAAGTTTATTATACTAAGTTATATAGTTATTGACTTTATTATGTGGTTTATTTCATTATAGGTTGGGGAGGTTTTTTGATTGAAATTTCATCTTCCTCAGAGCCCACAAATCTCACTTTACATTCCTGGGATTCGTTTCATTGAAAGAATTACAGAGAGTATACAAACTAAGTCAATACTTCCTGAGAATCACCATCATCTTTAAAGTGCTACTGGGAATATGGTAGAAACACTCTGAGGAGTCATCATACCATATCAACTCCACTTAGGTTGATTCTCTACTTCCAAGAATGATGCCTCAGATTAAGGGAAATGAAAAAGATGTCATGACTTCTGCGGTTTATTATTTAACAAAGTGTATCCTTGATGTAGAAAATGCCAGAGTTAGAACCTTGTGAAGCACCAGAGATTTAGACCAAATACATCCATTTCCCTCCACACAGGAGGTGATGTAACGCACTTGAAACACACAGGAAAGCTGCCCAAAGTTATCTATGTAAAGCTCCTGAATTCTAAGAATGAGTCTGTGTCAAGATGTTTCTTAAGAAAACAGTGTAGGAAAGCTTGCAGTCAACACTGGAACCCTTAGAGTAACGGCCTGAATGTATTTCCTGTGAATTTGTATTTTACAGTAGATTTGTTTTCTATCCTACTCTTCTGTTTCTTTCTCTCCCTCAAGCAATATGGAGGAAAGTAAGGGATATTCCGTTAAAATTCTTATCTCTCAGGAAATTTTCTTTGAAAGATATCAAATGTGGTAATTCTAAAACCAGACAGAAAGGGAAATTCATGCCCAAATTCTGAATAAGTTTTGTGATTTTTAGACAACAGAAAAGCTGCATAAATGTATGCTATTACTCCAGACCTCTGTAGAGAAATTATATCTCTTTCTCACAGAAATTTGGAATTAATCACACATTTTTTTGTAGAAATGTGAAAAAATAGTGGTCATACCTGGAGAGCACACCAGCTTATTCCTGGTTATAGATAGATGTCTTTTCAATCAAGGTACAGTAAAGATTGACATCTTCTTGTGAACTAAAGTTTTCTATCACAGTATAAAGCCACACTCAAGCTTAATCTTATAATTTGTTATGACAGAGAGCTTATACTTCACCAGTATGACTTGTGAATGACTAAATAAATATGGCATTTTTTGTTAATTGTGTGGGAAGCCACTCATGATACTCTCTTTGAGAGGAAAAAAGCAAAACAATAAAACCCCTGCTAGTTTAAGATTCTAGAACAAATATGTAATGGCTTTTTCGATACAGTTGAGAGATGGAAGATCACCTTTTTCTTATGTTGAATGCCGTAATTATAAAAGCTGTTACGTCTAATTAAATACTGTTCTCTTCACACGCAGTGTACTGGTTTTTAAAACAGTAAACTTCATACAAGCAAATTAACATTTCTCATAACTAAAAAAATGTGCAAGACTGCTATAATGGTTATTTCTTTACAGTACACAGTCTCAGTGTGTACATAGGATTTTATGACTACCCTAATGTTATTGTTCTAACTAAAACTTATTTTTTTCAGAATGGAAAAATAGATTATAATAATTTAAATCCTGAAGAGCCTTTAAGGATAAAAAGTACAGCATTTTGCTGATTATCTATTATACAGTTCATCAATCTTTCCACTTAGGAAATAAGTTTTGTACTATAACAATAAAGTATGTGTCAACAAAATTATCATCAAGATCAGAATTTGTCACATTGTTGCCTAACTGCGTCACTGAAGTTTCTTGGAATCTTGGGGATGACACAAGAACCTAATTAATTGTTTATAACCTGCATATTCTCATATCTTTCCAGTTATTTGCTATATATTACAGAGTGCATATCAGTGCTAGTTTTGAAATTCTGAAATTACCTCTTATTTGTGATCCAGATTTGCCTTGTGTAACTTAAGTTTACAAACTTAAGCATCTGAAGTTAGATGGGACAAATCTGGGCCTTTGACATATGAAATATTTAAGCATTTGCTCTTTTTCCCCAACTATCTGTTAATTTCTTTTTGCCACTTTTTCTCTTCTGATTACGCCACTCTCCTAGTAACATCCCCTGACATTTCCAATGTGTAGTTTTGTTTTCAGCAGTTTTATAGTTTCTCAAAGCATGGAAGATTCCTAACAGACAAGTACAATTTTCCTTATGCAAAACTTACTTGTTCCTTCATAAGGAAAGTAGAAAAAGTCATATAAACTTAGAGGAGATATTTTAGTCAAAATCCAAGAAATTTAAAAATCAGTGCAGCTTCAGTGTTGAAGAATTTGAAAGGTCTATTTCAGAGTTGCCAATACCCCACTAGTTTAAGTGAATTTACACCCTGGTTTTAGTTCTTTCAAAGCACAGTGGCCCTAGTCTCTAGCTTTTCTGGCAAGTATTTCACACACTACACTATTTTGCTATGGCTTGTTCTCTTTCTTCTGTTGGACTTACCCTAAATAGCACTTAAGCATTTATTACGGTTGAAACTTTTATCTTTAGTTTCTATGTGGCAATCATGACAAACAAGAAATTCTCATTTTCCTAGATTACACTTAAAAAAGTAAATATGAGTGACACATCACCTCAAAATGTCACAACCGTGGGTACTTCTACCTTAATGTTAGGCTTGAGATCCTTCCTAGCATACATCATGTCATTAGAGTTATAGTTTGCTGAATACTTTCTTAATTATACATGTGGATGTCAATATTCCAGAGCTCTTTGTTACTCTTCAAAAATAAGATTGTTTAGTAACTGAATTACTGTCTTACAACTGTCCTAATATTCAACTTGTTCTTAATTCCATCCTGTGAATTGTTATATTATGCAACTTTCTAATTCTCCATCTTGTCAAAGAACAAGCAAAGCAATCATCTATTATTTGGTTTTCAATATATTTCAATATGCTTATTATATATTCAGCAAAAACTACAGTGCAGTTGTGGGCTAGACAGTATTAACTCCTTTTAAATTGTACGCCTAAAAGCATTAAAAATAATATTTTTTTAAACATAGATTAATTATCTCAAGAGAAAAATTCTTATTGAACATCAGTCAAGATTTGTATTCTTCTAGATTTGCTTAAAAACCTTGAATTCATTTGGATTTGCTATTTTTAAAAAATTTATTAACTGATCACAACCATGACTTCTCTTCAAGAAGAAATACTTGCAAGCAGACATAAATGTTGGTCATAAAAGATAATGATGCCTTACATGAAAGCATTCTACCAAAAGAGATTTAAAAGTCTTTTGTAATATGAAAGGTTTCTGGAGTCTATTGGATAACTGCAACACTTAAACATGAAATATTCTATATGAATGTTTCTGGTTTTAATAGTTCCCCAAGTCTATCTGCAAAACCCTCACTTAAATAAGTCTAACAACTGTGTACGGACCTTACATACTGCCAGTTCTTTTCAGAAGCCAGATGTAACAGTGCTCAAACATGTTTTTTTGCCCTGTCTCAGGGTTTTGAAGTTTTATGAAATTCCCATTGACCAACTTATTGTTGGCAATGAAGTAGGATTTCTAATATGCTCTGGATCTATCTTTAGACATCTCATTAAAAAACAAGATCCTGTTCCTGAATTTATTAATCCCTTCCAAATTTACTACCTGTTACCTGATTAACATTTAAAAAAAAGATATTAAAATTTGGGGCTAAGGACTTTTGATCTTAAAATTTTTTACAGGAACTTAAATACATTGTTTTTAATGCACATGCCACTGCTCTCAGTCTGATTTTTTTTCCTGAATATGAAATTTACAATATTTGAGCACACCTAACTGCTAATAAATGTGAACATCACTAACAGGGGAATATAATCTCCACGGATATTCTTAAAATTCATGCCAACTTACTTGTGTGAATTTTTTTTAAAATAATTTTTCTAGAGAACATCTTTGAACAGGAAACTGAAAGCAGTATTTTCTATCTAAACAATGTAATGTAAATAAGTAGATTTTCAACTGATAGATTAGTGTAACTGTGTATTGAAACATTAAAAGAAATACTTATCACAAATATCTAAAAGGGTACCAGAAGGTAGCCAATAACTGACTTTTGCATTACAGTGGATATTATGACAAATAATTGTAATGGTGTAATGGTGATCAGAATGACTGATGACTATTTCCTTTTGATTTAACAGGATGCAGAAGGTTAAATATACATGCAGAAGGTGAAAAATACAACTAACAAAAGGCTTTAAGGGATAATCTCATTGTTTGCAGTTTACCAAAGAACCTCTTATACACTAAGCTGTAGACTTACACAGACTACAGCAATGAACGTGTTGCGTTATGTGTATTTACGTATTTTAATAGATAATTTCAAGAATGTACATTGCTGGAGCATTTCTCTGGCAGTACATTGGAGTCACAGTACTATTGAAAAAATAAAAATAAAAAAAAAACACTGACCAGAAACTTGCTAAATCAGTGGAATGATTCCACACTTTCAATACCATAATCTACAAAAACGAAACATTCAAGATCTGGGTCAGTGAGTCATCATGTTAAGTCCTCCACATGGTCATGGCCAATACTGGGCCATCTGCCTGGCAAGAATCATTTGTTGTAAATTAAATATAATGAGGACATGATCAGATAATATTAAAACAGGCACGTTTCCTGTTCTGCCTTTAAATTATAAATCTCTGTCCTATCAGTGTTCATTATAAATTCCTTAATTTTTCATCCATCTTTCTTCTCTGATATCAGCTTCTAATTATCACTCTTACTACTCTGAAATCTTTCTGATGTCATATTAGTCCACCATAGTTTTCTCAATTTTTCATTAATATCTTTCTTAAAATTAGTTTTTTTTCTTGTAATCTTTTAATTTTATTACTTTCACCTATTATGTCTTCATCATTTAATCTTCTTCTTATTTTCCTCTGTGGATTTTATCCTTTCATCAGTAACCTTCAATAACATTTGACTTCTACCTCTCTCAAATTTCTTTCAATATTAGAGCAAGAAAATGTTGCTGTTTTTCTTCTTGCCTCTCTTTTAAATGTCTCTATCTTATTTTATTTTATGCCTTGCTTTTCAGTATCTCACCTACTTTCATAGTTCTCTGTGAAGTCCTACTTGGCCAGTTTAGCTTTGTCATTCCTTCATTAATTTCCTTCATGAACATACATGCCTGTAAATTTGACCTCCTGGGTTTTGTTTTACACTGAAGTATTGTACAAAACAGAGATTTAGAAGTAATTGCATACAGCTATACTGGATAAATACTTTTTTTATATTCCAAGCTTGAACCTGTTTTTCAGCTCATCTTTCTCTGTGTTCAGAGAGTGAGGACTTCACAGAGATTATTTTTTTCATCTGCATTTTGAGTGGTTAACAAACTTTTTGCAACCCTTTAGTCTCTGATATGATAAAAATAATACGCTTTTTAAGATGTTCAACACATAATAAATATATATATATATCAAAGAACAGAAACAGAAGATATAATCCTACATCGGTGGATGAAATAATTCTGAATTTCCATAAAGAGTGAAATTTTCCAAAGCTTAGAGAAGAAGTAATTTTTCTACCACATAAAGAAAAAAACCCTGCCATACAGTCCTTCAAATACCAGAAAGGACCATGTTGCTTGTTAACTCTTCAGAATTAATTTGAATTCAAATAATTATATGCAAGTATAAGTATCTTCAAATATCTTCAAATTTATTAATAACTAATGTACATATAATTGCATTGCAAGTTTTGAAAGTAAGGGAAATAAAATAATATTTTCTGTCTGTAAATATCAAGTCTTATCAGCTGTCCACAATTTTTTTTAACTGTTGTTAAATGAACTCTTTATTATGAAAAAAATCCCGTAACTTTTAGAACTCATCTGAAGTCTTTCAAGCAACAATTTAGTGACCCAGAGAATATTTATTTAATTAGAAAATGTAGGATGATGTGCTGCTTCATACACATTTGCTCTTTGGATGCTTAATATATAGTTCATTTAAAAATGTATTTATATTTTCACTGAAGTCTTGACCAGCAATCAAGGATGAAAGGAGTGTTTTTATTTTCTATTTCGTGTCTCCTCTGTGCAGATAGATAGATAGATAGATAAATAAATATGCATATAGTTGGAAGGTGTAGGACACAGATATAGCATAGATGGTATAGAATTAGGGACAGAAAACTTTCTGGTCAGGACAGGGTCAATTTTTTGCAGCAACTGGGAGGGGATATGGCTAGGACCTGGAGGTTATTCTTTATCACCTCTCTCACAGGGCCAAGGGACTCTGGTTAAGAAAGCATGGTCAAGGGAGCTGTCCAATATTGTCTACCATCAGGGCTGGGGTTTTTTTCTGTGTGAATAATTTATTTTATTCTATGTTTTATAATTCGTATTGCTGCTGTTACTGTTGGTTTTCTTATCTCATTGCTGTTTCCAGTAAATTGTTCTTATCTCAATCCATGATCTTTGTCTTTTTATCATCCAGTTGGAAGTGGGAAGGGGAGCAGTGCATAGTTTTAGTGGGAATACTAACTAGAGAATACCATTCATAGACCACAATTTCTAACCATTAAATAAAATAGTAGCTTTATTTCACACAAGTAGAGGTTGTGTAGTGAATCAAAACCTATCAAAGTTATATTTCCTTTCTTGTAAAAAATAAGCCATTTTACAGCAATTTGCATTAATGCTTGGAATATTTTGATCTCACAACAGATATAAAATTACCTCAAGTTAGCAGTGTGTGTTATATTAGACTACCTTGGGTTATGATATATTAAATGTAAGAAGTCGCACAACCTTATATTGGTTATTTCATTCAGTGACCACCAAGAAACATAAAGTGCTGTACATAATGGTATTAGTAGTTTAGCAGGAACTGTTCTTCCCTCTGTGTCAATATGGAATTACGGGCTCAGCATGGGTTTAAGAGAGTTCATAGAATCATAAAATCATACAATACATTGAGTTGGAAGGGACCCTCAGATCATCAAGTCCAACTCCTGTCACTGTACAGGACAACCCCAAAAGTCACACCATGTGTCTGAGGATATTGTCTAAATGTTTCTTGAACTGTCAGGCTTGGTGCTGTGACCAGTTCCCTGGGGACCCAGTTCCAGTGCCCAACCACTCTCTGAATGAAAAACCTTTTCCTGATATCTAAATCACCCCTGATACAGCTTCATGCCATTTCCTCGAGTCCTGTCACTGGTCATGAGAGTGAAGAGATGAGTACTTGCCCCTCCACTTCCCATCACAAGCACATTGAAGACAATGAGGTCTCCCCTAAATCTTCACTTTTCCAGCCTAAACAAGTGACTGCAGATGCTCCTCACAAAGTTTCCCGTCAAGGCCTTTTACCATCCTTGTGGCCCTCCTTTGGACACTCTCTAACACCTTAATGTCTTTTCGATATTGTGGCACGCAAAACTGCCCCCAGCACTAGAGGTCAGGCTGCCCCAGTGAAGAGCAGAGCAGGACAATCCCCTCCCTTGCCCTGCAGGCAGTGCTGTGCCTGATGCACCCCAGGACACAGCTGGCCCTCCTGGCTGCCAGGGCACTGCTGATTCATATTCAGTTTGCCATCAACCCCCAGGTCTCTTCCTGAAGCACTGCTTTCCAGCTTCTCATTCCCCAGTATGTCTGTACATCCATGGTTCCCCCATCCCACGTGTAGAATTCAACACCTGCCATTATGAAACTTCATATGGTTAGTGATTGCCCAACTCTCTAATTTGTCAGGGTCTCTCTGCAGGGCCTTTCTGCCCCTGAGGGACTCAACAGCTCACTCTTCCAATTGAGTGCCATTTGCAAACTTACTTATTATTCCTTCAAGTCCTTCATCCAGGTTGTTAATGAAGATGCTGCAGAGAACTGTGCTGAAGATGGAGCCCTGTGGAACCCCTCTGTGACTGATGTCACTACACACACTGTAACCCTTTGTGTCTAACCTGTGGACTTGTTTCTGGGGTCCTCCTTCTTGCCCTTCTTGAAAACTGGGACAATCTTGGCCAGCTTCCAATAAGCAATATATGTCATCTATATGCCTCTGGATTTCTTTCCAATATTACATTATCTAGTTTTTTACTATTTTACAAATTCCAATAGTCATTATCCCACTCAGTGTCGTTTTTGAAGTAAAATACAAATACTAGCAATATATTTTGATTTTTACCTGTTTTCTGAGTGAAATTAATATCTAGAAAATATTTCAACAACTGATAATGCAAGCAAGCCTACTTTTCTTACTAATTTCTCTTCTCTGCAGCAGAGTTAAGTGGCAATGTACAGTGCTACATGTGGTCCTCTAAACCAAAGTGGTTCCAGAGCGGAAGTTATTTGTTCTTATCCTGCATTTGTTTAAAATAACCCAAAATATTTTGGGAAGAAATACACATGAAAAGGTCTTTTGCATTTTACTTTCACATTCAGAGGCTTTAGAATAATATATTCTGTTGCAAAATTTCCCAAATTTTGGATTGTTTTACTAAATTTATAGTGTAGTCTCACCTTTACTTCCTCTATGCAGTGTATACTGCTGGTTGAAGTAGTATCTTATCCTCCAGAATGGAAAATGAGATCTTTTTTTAGCCCAAAACTTTTCAAACTTCTAGTTTCAAAGAAGCACAGACACAATATTGAGGCAACCTCTAACTCTTCTTATTGGAGTCCATTCTTTATGGACTTTTTTTTGCGTTTCGAATTCATAGTCCTAGACAAAGCATGAAAATTTGTTAAACTTCTTCCCAAAGCCCGGTTCAACAGAAACATACTTTTATCTTTATATGATAGGATTTACCAGTGAAGAATTGATCAAACATAGCATCTATTGCCACATCGGACACCACAGTTTTCCTAATTCCAGCATCTGAGGTGGGATAACCAAAGACATTCTCACTACCGATTATTATATTATGTGCCTTTTTGAAGAAAATCTGCATAATGACCCACTACCCCTGCATCCCATACTTCCTTTCTTCTCACTGTCTCTTCATCCACCATATATATCATTCTCTACTCAGTTCAGAGGAGAACTCTGATGCAAAGCTAGCACATTTCAGTTAAACAGTAAATTAAGGGAAATAGTGATGGACATGAATATGTATACTGAGAATGAAAGAAGACTCTAAAAGATAAAAGTGGAGAAAGCTTTCAGTGTTCTGGCAAAACTCCCACTATAAAGATAAAACTTTAGTGAATTGCATGGTGGCTACAGGAGACAGAGAAAAATTAAAGAAAGAAAAAATGAAAAAACAACTTTATAGAAAATAACTTTTTTTTCTGTGTTTGAGTGCTGTAGATATACAAACTTTCCTACTTCAACTTTTCCTGATTGTTTGGGTTTTTTCTTTTTCTTTTTTCTCTTTTTCTTCTAGCAACATTTTTTGGGGAGGGTGAGCATAATCTTTTTGGTCTGTGTCATTTTTTTTTTTAATAGGATGTCTTCATAATCTCAATAAATTAACTCACCATTGCAATTATCTTGAAAAGCTATTATCTTGAAAATAAATTCTGATGTAACAGAAAATCTTAGGAAGTATGCCACAGCTGAATTTGAAATACTTAGACGATATTAATCTCTGAAAGCATTGTGATAGGGTTTTTTTAAATATAGAAAATTAATATAGATCTTAATCCAGGAAACGAGATTACCAAATTTTAATATAGAGTAAATTAGGTTATACTGAGCCAGTTGACAATACCAAAAGGAATGGTTGGAGAGCTGGGATTAGAAATTCTACCTCCAAGTCCTACAGTGAATTCATGAAGCATTGTCAATTCTTCCTTTTCTAATATTTGGCAATTTTTCATAAAACTAAAATTCCAATAAGTTTCTCACTTCAAAAACTTCCTCTTAGCTTTAAAAGCTAACTATATCTTGTAAACATGTTCCAATTTTGAACAGAGAATGAATAAACCCTTCGAATCTCTGGCTATGTATAACATTATTTTTCAACAAAATGTTTTGTATGGGATTCTGTACTGATTTGATTAAATAGTCATTATACTTAGGTATCATATCTCTTACCTAGCTTGTCTCTGTTAACCAGGCATCACTACAACACTTTATCTTTTAACAGACAGGGGCTGAGAACTACTGGATGATTCATTCAGTATCCGTTAACACTATCCGAAAAGAGAAGATCTACCAATTTAAAATTCCTTGTGATCAAATTTCTATTATTGTGCCTTCTTTATGTGTATCTTGAGCAGATAATTCATAAGAAATTATTTTCTTAGATAATTAATTATGTAAGTAGCAAAACTATCACTGTTAGAAAAAAAAACCCTAACTTTTTTAATCAAAAAAAAAAGTCATAAATAAACCCTGGTATAAGGTCATATGTGCGGTCTATAGCAGGAAGCTCTCTAGAACAAATAAAAATATGTTTGTATTTCTAGTCTGGGTGTCATTCTGTAGTAGAATAATTCAAAGGAGACTGTATGCTAATTCAAAGGAGACTAACGCCTACCCGCCCATGGACTTAGTAAGGTTTAACCTCAATCCTGATCCATCTTAAACTCATCTATAATCTGTTTCATAAGGTATTGAAAAATTATTTTCTCTCCTGTGATGGTTTGGGTTTTGTCCACCTTTACAGGTGTCTCATTTCTTTGTCATGTTACTTTGTCCTCATTGTAACAGCTAACTTCCTTATTTTGATTTTTTTTTTAAACTGGGTTAGCAGTTAGTTGTCCGTTTTGCCTGTTTTTCTTCTCCCTATATCAGACCTTATCAATATCAATTTCCATTTAATCACTGGATTGTAGCTCTTTCTCTGTATTTCTTGTGACAAAAATACTCCTTAACAACCTTTACAGGCTAAGACAGGAGGCATTTCTCAGTCCTGAAGTACAATTTATCTGCTTTCATACTGAGATTTTGTGTTGCTAAGGACCTATAGCAGTTACCCCCCCTTGCGGTAACCAATTTGTACACACAGTCAAATCAATTTAAACATATTTATTTAAAAACACTATAAACCTTCCAATATTGTAATTAATATTTCCTTCTTCATTTTTCAATTAGCAGAAATTTCTTGTCCAAAATCAGTATTTATACCTCACCAGAATTTAAAATATACTAAAATTGAGATAGGACTTTTAATGAATAAAACAATAATTAACATTCTTCCTGCTATTCAAATACAGGTTTTTACACATTTCATATGTGTTAAATTTGTTTGCCTTTTTTCTTAGCTTTGCACATTTGAGATCCCATAGCATATATGTTTTTCTGTTAAAATACTAATCCATCATTAGAATTTTATCTAAGGAAGTTAAATTCTCTATGTCAATATTCTTTGTGAGTGACCAGCTGACAGTTTGTCATACACAGAGCATGAAGTCTGAGGATATGATTCTCACTGGTAGTATAACATGACCCTCCTGGCACGTTATATATGCTCCATGTGAACTCATTTTTAAGTGCAGAACAGCTTGCAAAAGTCTAAGGCAACATATATTCTAGAGATGCTTCATGATGAAGAATATTACATTTCAGGTGACTTAAAGTTTTTGTGTCTTTATGAGCATTTAATGTTATCCTGTATAGACATAACAAGAATAGCTATTAGTGTTAATTTTAGAAACCCTAACTGAAATGTGTCTTTCTTTTCTCCTATAGTCTTAATCTGTAAGTCTTGTATCAGACTTCCATTTGTTCATTTCTTTATAATAAATATCTAAATTTCCAGCATCTGAGACTTAAAATAATTAATTGTTCCTTCCTCTTTCCTTCAAAGGAAAATTAATTTATTAGGTGATCTTCCATCCTTGAGGGTTTTTTCAACCTTTTTTTTAAACTTCACACAAACTAATAAGGTGATGTAAGGAAGAAATCTTGCAAATTGGCATCTGGTGTAAACCTAGATTTAAATTAAATTAATGCTTTCTTACCTTGTTGAATGGAATATATATTTCTATGAAATACTGTTGTTCTCTGAAACTGCTTCATAAATGAGAAAAAATTAGAGGCAAAGTTAAGGTTTTTCTTGAAAAAAGAATTTCAGAGTGATGATAGGTCATCATTCACTATACTGGGAAACCAGTAACTCATCTCCTGCTGAGGTGTCTATAATTATGACTAGAAGTTCTCAGCAGAGTGTGATCAAGTGGTATTTAGATGTAGACCCAGTCAAGGAAGGTAAACCAAGGGACAATTTGTAGATGAGCCACCAAGCAAAGAATTAACCTGGGAGCTATTACACTTTGTATGTCTGTATTTCTTTAGAAATCAGACATTTCAGAGGCTCATGTGATGACTACCAATGCTCTCCTTAATAAGCTGATTAATAAACTGATTTAAAAATTGTGCAATAGAATACATTCTTTTACATTCATTGTTAGAATTTAAGGATATCTTTTTGGTGACAACAAATTTTTCTCAGGAAATGTAGAATCCTTAAAGGTAAGAATCCTCTTAGGACAAGCAGAACATGATCATTATTGAAGAATAGAATACGTACATTTTAATAGCTTACTGGTGCCTAAGACAACCTCTGTCTGAGAGATATGCAATGGTTTCTTATGTGAGATAAAAGGTCCTGATGTAAGCCGGTGCCTTCAAAGCTATGGTTCTTCAAGTGTCTCACAAAGCAATTTAAACTGGGAAGTATGTTAATAGATTTTGAGGTCTTGTGAACTAGGATTTTGGTTCTCATGAGGGAAGATTAGCTAAACTCTCAAATGTTCCTGATATTTCCAGACTGAGGAATGTGAACTGTTATCCTGTTCACTATGTCCTGTGTTTATATTCAATTTGGACTAATCAGTTGAATATCTAGAAATGTGAGTTTGTGAAAATCCAAATTACGTTGTTACATGCTATATAAATCTTACCTTAATGCACACCAATGTCCATGTCTTAGGCTAAATTATGTGGGTTTTTCCTTGAATCTTTGTTCTTCCAATTTTTCACTTTCCAAATGAAAGCACATTTGGTTTATATTTGTCAATGAGTAGGATTTAGATAAACAATTTCATTGGATCGAAATTAGATGTGTGTTATCCTGAAGTTGCCCAACATCTTCCATTGCCCAGGAAGATATTTTACACTCTTTGCCAAAAGACGCTAAACATGTGTCCTATCAAGACTACTTCATTCCAGTAACATTTCTTATTTGTGTTCTTCTTATAAGGCATGTAAATTCCATTAACTCCAGAGCTGGGGAATTGTGCTGA
Source organism: Climacteris rufus (assembly GCA_013398175.1). Taxonomy (NCBI): domain Eukaryota; kingdom Metazoa; phylum Chordata; class Aves; order Passeriformes; family Climacteridae; genus Climacteris; species Climacteris rufus. The sequence continues at coordinate 635,528 of VZRZ01006728.1, read as the reverse complement.
AAACTTCAAGATCCCAGGCTGAAAAAATGTATAATTTATATCTCATAAGTTTTGTATAAGATATATTTATATAGTGGAGTGCCTAAATAGATTTATGTTTATTACAGCACAAAGAGTTTAGACCCATGATTTTTATTAAAAATGTATGAACCTTGAATCTTGACATCTTGAATCTTGAATCTTGACAACAGGATGTAAATATACATTCCCAATGTTAGCCACTCATCTATATAACTCTTAGGCCAAGAAAGCTCACGTAGAAACTAATTCCATGCAGTCTTTTATAGCATGATTAATTTTGAAGATTCACTTTTCCCTACATACAAATTAGAGTAGAATTTGTACTAAGTTTTATATTAGTACCTTGACACATCTTAAGGCCATTGTCTGAAATACACTAAAACCATTACTGGACACTGAATAAACAAGATAATAAGGATTTTGCTTGAATGCATCTTTTATTTCAATAGCAATATAATCCTACTTTGAAAATGCTTCAACTTCGTGAAGCAGTGCTTGTCATGATACTGATGGCTTTTAATGTATGAAAAGTAACATTGAGAGAAACAGTGTTTAGGCTAAACTGTAGCATTCCTAGTGACAAGTCTCAAATGATAAGGCAGCACTACACTTTAGAAAGGTTTATTTGATTAAATTTCTATAGTAAATAATTTTCTGGCATAATGTAATTTAGAAATTGCTGTTTACTTTCCAAGTGTGTTACCAGAGTATCACAGAATCATGTATTTTGGGAAAGATCTCCAGAGATCATTTTGTCAGGTCCCTGCTCAGAGCTGGACTGGATATATCAGGCCCTGTCAGGCCCTGTCAGGCTCAGCCCAGGTTCGGATGGTAGAGTATCTCCAAGAATCTCCATTCCCTCTGTGCAACTCTACAACTTCAGTATGCAACTTTTTCCAGTACTCAACTATTCTGATGGTAAAATGTTTTTTTCCTAAATCTTACCAAAACATCCTGTGTTGCAGCTTCTGCCCATTCATTCCTTCTTTCTACATGTGGGAGCAGAGATTGACTCTGTCCTCTATACTTTCTCAACAGGTAATTGTGGATAGCAATAAGATCTCTCTCAGCAATCTTCTCTCTCCTAGACTGCACAAACCCAGCCTTCCCAGCCTTATCTTGTGAGCATGCTAACTGCTTTATCTGCCTTAGTATATTACACTCTAGTTGTTCTTGATCTTTTTAGCCACATCCACTTTGTTCATGAATGACTGGAGCTAGCAGTACACTGTAAATGCAGGACTGCCCTCACCAGATGATAAAACAGCAGCTGGAGATGGCCCCCAACCAAACGGGGCCCTCCCTCTGAGCCATAACCCTGCCTCTCACCCTAGAGGGTGAGCTGAGCAGGTTAATGATGAGAGTTCCTTGACAGTCTCAGGCAAGGGATTAACCAAGTTGAGAACTAAGAGAGTTGAGAAAAAAGTAAGAGACACAGACAGGGCTGGAAACAGACAGAGACAGCCTTTTTAGGAGACAGAGATGGGGAAAACAGTGATACACCTGCAACATTAGCTTAGGCAGGAACTGAAGGAGCTTGTGGACCAATGGGACAATAGACAACAGGTCCAAAAATTTTGACTTGTCTAGGCAGCTCAGAATCATCTGCATTACTTGCTCCTTTCCCATTGCCCTTCTCATAGATGTTAGGGTAGTTCCTATGAAGTCTCCTATGATACAAAAGTATATGGTTTTGCCCCGCTTCCTTCAGATGTCTGAAGATTTTTTCTCTTACTGATTTGGTGTCCAGTAGCAAATACCCATTAAAATATCTGTCACAGTCACCTGTCATCTGATTTTCCCAATAAGCATTCAGTGGATCCACTACCCATTCTGTGTTCTCAGCATTTAGTTCTCTCCCTGTACTAGGTTCCTCCTTCCTCTTCACCTTTTCTGCCTGTCCCCACTAGAAAGCCCTCTTCCATTCATCCCCACACTAACTGTGTGTTACCTTTGCTATATTTCTTTATTCTGAGGGAAATCACAGGTGTGCACAGGTTTCTTATCCCTTTTGTCTCCCAAATCATATACATTTACAGAAGTGCACTTGAGGTGGCTCCTTTTCACTGAAAAAATTATGATATCATCTGTGCCTGTGTGTGATGTCCTTTAAGTCACCCTCAGAGCTCTGCAGCCTCTTACTATGAGAAAAGTAATGCAAGAGTACAGCTAATGTCCATGCAGATTATCAGAAGGGGCTAACAGAACAAGGGTTTGCTGGTCATCAACATTTTCTCCACACCACTCCAAATACAAGCCTCACGGGACCAACAAACCTCCCAAAACAGCAATGGGATCCCCACATCCCACATAGGTGTAGTGTCCCCTGTACTTCCACAGTGCCATTGATGCTTCCATTTCCCACCATCCTTTGATCATTAGTCCCTGACAAACCAATATGGAGTCCTTCTCATATGTTTAGCAATCATGAAATGATTCAAGTATAAAGTCATGTACTTTTAAATTATAAGCAACAAATATTAATAAACTGTAAAAAGTGCATTCTGTCTTACTAAGTAAAACTAAAGTATCAAACTTGGACATATCTTATTTGGAGCTTGAATAGAACTTAAACTGCAAAGTCTGAAGCCATATGTGAGTGTATACTTCTGTGTAATACTCAAATATGTCTGTTGTTATTCTTGCATTACTGTGCTGTGTTTCTGCTCAATTGTTTTCCAGAATTTAACCATGGGATAGGTTGTGTGTCTGCCTCAGGCTGTATATGTGTGCCTCTGTTTCACGGGGTTTTTTGTCTGGTGTTTGTATGTTGAGACAGCAGGGAGGTCCAGAAATTTTTAACATTGATGCTTTAACAAAACATGTTGCTTTGGTTTTTTTAAGAAAATAATAATAATATAAATACTTTCTTGAGAAACCCCTGCTAGAGGTTGCTCTCACATAAGAGGGTGCATTACATCACAGTTAAACATTTAAATTTATATGAATTGTACAGAATTCTTGATTTATATCTTTTGGTGTTCTAGATCATGTGTAGCACAGATTCATGTTCTCATACAAAAGAGGCCACCTAACAATAATTTGATGTACAGGCTGTGAGGAAGAAATATGCGGGAATTTCTTTTTTAGAGTCCCATCAAGTAGAAATTATAGAAGAGAACAATACATCCTTACCTCATTAGATAAATATCACAACATATTTTTTGCAGCTAAAGAAAACTCAAACACAAATTTGACTGGAAGGATTAGGGGAGCACTGCAATTATGTTTGTACTGATAGGAAGTTCATTTAGAACTCTGGACAGAGCTGTAGCCTTGGAGGAAGAGTTATTGAGAAGTTAATTTAAAAGGTGCAAGAAAAATATTTATATTAAAGAAAAGAGACTTAAAAAGCTTAACTACTTAGCTTTGAGGAGTTTTATAGAAATGTTGGGTTTAGTGGAAATAAAAAGTTGCTAGTATACAAGTATATAGACATAAGTCTTCCAAAGAGAATGTATAAGCTGGAAAATGTAAAGATTTCTGAACATCAGTGGTTTAAGAACAGTATTCTCTGCAAATAAGAATGTAATAGATTGTAAAACAGACTGGTTTTTTACGAGAGTTTTTATATCACTCAGCTGACTGTAATAACAGGACCCTGTTATTCACTGACCTGAGATGTTCCTTTCAATGATGTACAGTACATGTATGGAATAGGAAAATAGGAGGTATTTTATTCAGGTAGAAAAGAAGAAGAAGAGAATGGCAGCCTGGGTAAGAGTGAAGGTGTTATCATGAAAAACAGCTGAAAATTGAGAATATATCCATTTTCTCTTCAGAAGTACAAAGGGTAGGAACAGAAGATGTAGGGGAGGAAAAGAGAAGGAAAAGAAAGGAGCAATACCTGGTCAGATTGAAAATCTAAAAGATTATGCTGAAGGATACATTTATATTCTCAGTTTTTCAATTAAAAGTACATATTTTTCTATCATGTTGATCAGCCATTGAGAATACAACTCAAATCTGTCTCAGTTTAATTAATTCCCTTTATGTATGTGTATTATAAGTTTCCTGATCACTATTCTTCCTTCCTTTCCTCACTTCCTTACTGACTCCCTTCATTTTTTCTTCTTCTTCTCTTTCTCTTCTTTTCAGAATGTGATCAATACGTCCTGCACTGCTGCAGCAGAAAGTAGCACAGGGCTGAGATACTTTATTAGTGAAACCTTCTATCATTTCTGTAGCAAGTAAATTAGTTCACATCAGTCAGTCATCCATGACCACACTGTTTTTCCTAATGCTTCGGTTTTCTTGCAAAGGGAAATATATATTTTAATCAGTAATGTCTAAAACTAAGGTATACTATTGTCCAAAATAAGACAACATCATGATTAGATACATTTGTAGTCTGCTACATGAAGACACTCGTCTCCAATATGTACAAAAAATTACTATTTTTTTTCTGATAAGAGATATTTTCTATAGTTAGGATCTCTAAGAGGTGTCAGAGAGATGGAGATGGTTCTCACTTGCCGAAAAGATATATTTCAGAGACTCAGCCAGTCTTTTCCCAATGCTACATTTGCTATTCATCAATGTAGCATTTGCTATTCAGCAAAGAATTTTCTGGCATTAGCAGATTTCTGGTATTCCCTTGCCCACTTCTTCTTGGTGTTAAAAAAAAACCAAAACATATCTGTAAAAAGAAGCAGTGATAGTTGCAGTACTAAAGTAGCAATCTAGTGCTTGTATCAAAATTTCTACAGGAACTTTCTAATAATTTCATTTTTTATTGCTTTTCAAACTAAATCAAAGTTCTAATCTGTAATTCTTTACAAGGTTAATCAATTTATGGTTAAATTACTGAAGAACCCAGAAATCATGTGACCGAGAATTCTCATTTTTAGTGCTACAGAAACAGGCATTCTACTGTCTATATATCTTTAATTAATCTAGACCTGAATAAAGACTCTAGATTATAATATTACTAATTGCCTTTGAACAGTAATCCTAGATCATTTGACTATTATCCTTGACTTTTCAACAAGAAAAAATTCTTGGCTTTTAATTTCTAATTTCTGAAAATTGATTTACAACTAACTGCTTAGTTATCATAGTTATTCAGTACCAAAAAAAATACTAAAAAACAGTGGTCATTTGACAAATATTTGTGAATTTCTTATCTGAGATACTACTCTTCAGGCTTAGCAGAAATGACTGAAATAATGTTGATTTTGTTATTGTTGTTAACATACTGAGGACTCTAGATTTGCAGAATGAAGCATTGGATCCAAACTAAAAAGTATTACAATTTAACAATGTAAGAAAAATGTTTTAAAATAGATGTTAACATTGGCCTGATGACAACACCTAAAGTAATAACTTGACATTCAAAATTTTTGAGGCCCACTGATCTTAATAGTTAGAAGCAAACCCTTTTGTAACATTTGCTGTAGAGTACTATTTTAACAAATTATTTGAAGAAACTTTTCTTCTTCTCAGAAGTGTCTGTCTTTTGTACTCTTAAAAATTAAATATTGCCTAAGATCTTATCACTATTGACATAGGAACGCATTAATTTTTATTCTGTATACCTGTCAGTTTGACTTCCATTATTTGAGTGGTTTTTTTATTTCATATGGGAAAATTAAAAAAAAAAAAAAATTCAATATTGTTCCTCTTTCCAGAACTGACTGTCTGCATGATGTTCCTACAAAGAACTACTAGGATAATAAGCCTGAAGATTGTGTTAGTGAAAGGATGCTAAGCAGTCTAAGAAAGTATGGTATTTGCTATCATAGCTCTTCCCTTTGCAGTCAATGAGTGAGTTCTGATAAGCTATGTAAACAATTTTACTATGTGTAAAACTTTCTTTCAATTATGACTTGTTCATTATTTCAACTTTTATTTTTATATGTGCTTTCTATATTTAACATACAGCAAGATGCTGTGAAAGGGATAACAGCCACTTTACTGATGTGTGTATAATTGGGACTGTCTGCTTTCATTCATAACAATAAATCTTTAACCAAACTGTCACACATTTGTCTCCTGTTAGACTACTGCATTAACCCTAATTTTCAGCTGGTATTTTTTTATCTGCTTGATGCAGCACTTTGCCTGCATTTGTTGCTTTGGTGTTTACCCAGAGTCTTCAGAAAGTGAGAAGGGATTTTGCATTTCAGAGGAGCTTAACCTTGATATGTTTACACCATTATTAAAGCCAGCTGGCTTACACAGAGGTCAACAGCTTCTCAAAGGGAACACAATACCTATTTTGCTTTGCCAGATCAGAGTTAAGAACCTTGCTTTCTCAGAAGGGGCTCAGGAGGACCCAGAAAAGGATTGTGTTTCTTTGTAAAATTGTAGTGTTTTCTTCATTGAATCAGTTTGTTTAGTAGTGCCTTTCCTCTGTACAAAGTTCAATCCCTCTGACTCCAATCATTAATTTAAATAGTGGTACTTTACTACAGATGAGATCTATTTTTGAAAGTTTTTTCTTATAAAATGAAAGTTTATATTTGATAAAGGCAAATGTTTCTAACAATGAAGTTTGTGAGCATGTTTTCCCATTGAATTAAAGAAAAAATTCACAGAAAATGTTGTGCGTATAAATGTGTTATTTTTTGTAGTATGTTTATTGTACACACAGCACAAAATTTTACTTCATTGATATGCTAGGGAGACATTCAGTGAAAACACAGCTCTTATCTTCGAGTTCCATAGGAAAGGCTGGTTACATTGCATTTCTGACCAGCTGTACTGAAGAGTAATATCTTCATTTGGGGGTGGATGAAGTAATTAAGTAATCAGTTCAAAAATGCTGTTTTCTAGATGTGAAAAAAAAGATATTTTCCCTGAATGTTAATGAGGTTTACAGACTTTGGGCAAGACTATAAACTGTTTCTCAGTTGCAAATCTCAGAAAAGAACAAAATGCAGAATCTGCAAATGCAACAGAATATTTCTAAGATAGTGTCTTCACATTTTATCTCAGTTGCTGCAACCATTTCTCAATACGGAGGCCTTAACAGGGGTTTTTAATGCTGAGATCAGACAAAACAAGTCCCAGATATCCTAAGTAATAAACATGTCAATAAAGCTTACATGAAAAAAAGTATAAGCATTTAGTATCATGCAGAACTCAATAAATGCTGGCTTAAAAGAGTGTTATTTGTCCATAATAATACAATTCTAGTAGTAGTCTTTCTAAAAATATTTATTTTGCTCCTACTTAATATGCAGGAAACCTAATGCAAATTAATGCAAGCAATACATAATAAAACCTTCAGAATGGCTATATTTTGGTAATATTTTAGACTTTAAACAAAACTCAGTGTATTGGTATCGGATGTATCCTATTTCACTTTAAACATTTCTTCAACAGAAGACTTAAGGCTTTGTAGGCTGGAGGATTAATATCTTTAAACTGGCAACAGCACAGTGCCCAAAACATTGAAGTTCCGTATCCATGACTGAAGTTTTAAAACAATTGGAAGACTGACTAATTTCCAAGACCAAGATTTCAAGAGTTATCTAGTGTCACATAAATAATTGCATAGGATTATTAATGTCAGACTCTGTTACCTCATCTCAATGCTTAGGTTTAAATAGTTCCAGATGAACTTTGGGCAAAACAGATGAGTGCTAGAATCTGACTAAATAACTCATCTGTACTCATGATTTAGGATACTAAGAGTCCAGAAATTAAAAGCCAGTTACATCATCTGTTCTTCTAGCACAATCTGGTCACATTGTGATTTACAGCTAATTGTTCTGCAGGGTTTTGGGTTTTTTGTTTTGTTTTTCCACAACACTTTTCATAAAAAACTCTGGAAGAACTGAGGTTTTTTCACCCTACATTATACTCCATTCTGTGCAGAGTGCAAGTTCCATTCTGTCTTTAAAAATGGAAATGCTAACCAGTAAAGGAAGAATAAAATTATTTCTAATAAACATGGCTCTGCCTCTGGAAGTTGTAGGTTTTTGGTTTCTGAATGATAGAGAAAAAACATGGACTATATTCCAAAGAAGTATCTACAGAAAGTAAGGCTGCTATAGGCAGATTTAATATGCATACTTACTATTTGCATGTTGAATTGTTTGCTTTTTCACTCACTGCAAATCAGTATTTCCCAAAGGCTGAGTAATATCCCAAGTACTCGACAAACTCGGTGTTTTGTCTCTGAAGATATATAGCCAAAATTTTGCCAGCCAAATTGTGAAAATTTCTTGATTCACTCTGGATTCGTGTGGGTTTTTTTTTTCCCCCCCAATCTGGGACTGAATTTCTTAAACATAGTGATAGATTCTTATAGAAAAACAAGATTTGTAGACAACAGCAAGGATGTGTTGAGGATGGCTGGTTACTATAAGGCACAGAGGATCATAGGAAATAGAAAAACTGCTGATGGGTGTCCCTGACATATGCATAACTGTCTGAAAAGCTGGTTTTGTTACAAATATATTTATATGAATTCATAATGAGTATTTCAGCTTCCTTCTTCAAAAGTGGCTTACCATTTGAATGTTTTCCCCTTTATGGCTATATAGCTTTTTCAGCATTTATTTAAACTCCTAATTTTGTACATTTACCTTCAGAAAATCTTAGGTTCCATTGGTTGGCTAAAGCTTCATTACAGCACGAGACCCCTGTCGCAGTAACGACACAAAAGAAAGAGACAGAGGCACCTGTTACCAGGATCAGAGAGAAGGAAGGAAGGGGAGCAAGACCCGCCTTCTTTATTTTTTTATATCCATTTAGAAATTACTATTCATTGGAGGAAATCAGTTCTTCATCCCTCAATTACAACGGTCAAAGGAAATGTCCATCAAAGTTCTGTGTCCAGGAGAAAAGAATGTGAGTGATAAGATACAGTTACAATAACATGGCCATGTTTACAGAGAAAACTGTGAGAAACTAGCTACAAAAGAATAGTAACATCCAGAACTGCAAAAATCAGGGCAACAGACCCCTGTGGGAATGAACTGACTGTATTTATTGAAAGATTTTTGTTGTCTTGACTACATGAATCATTGCAGTGACTAAGAGTTCATTTCTGTCTTCTGACTTTCCTCAAACCACATTTACTAGGTAGACTTTATTTCTGTCTTCTTCTATTACAAGTCTGAAGATTCAGAGACTGTTACTACCTTTGATTCCTATGTTGTTCCAGAATTGAAACATATTCAAATACATTGATTTATCAATAATTTAGTTTTCTGTTTTCTATTATTATATATTTCCAAAGTTTGCAGAAAGCCAAACAAAGTGCATTTGCTAACATAGCACTTGAATGCAGAGATTAATATAACGTTCTGTAGGAGTGTCCTTCTAGCAATCAAGGACAAATGAAAGACCATATTTCTGAAACCAGTGATTTGCCACTGAAACTAAGTATCTTTCTAATCACATCAGAATTTTGAAAAGTTTAATTTTGAAAGCTTTGAAGATATGTAGCCTCATGGCTATGAATTCTAGTGTAACTTGCACTGTTTAATGCTTTGGCTAAGACAGTTAGTTCCCAAAGGCAGCATTTTGTGCAGAAGTGGAGCCAAACAGTCTTCTGAGGACAGAGTTTCAGCCACAGTAATGGTGGCACCATGTGGAGCTCCCAGCCATGTCCACATGCAGTTCAGAGGCATATACCCAGCATGAGCTCTCGTGGGAGGGTGTAGTTCTGCAGGTCAAGGGCTGCAGTGGCCTCTGGAACCTTTCTCTGGGGCCACAAACAACAGTCTGCATTTGCAGGAAGCATGCATTGCTAGGGAGTTTGTAACATGAGTAATGAAGCTGTGGGAGGAGGTCAGCAGAGACTACATGTCTCTCAAGGCACTGTACTACAAGAGCTGAAATGCCGAGCTGCACCAAGGAAGAGGAGACAGCACCTGTGCTTGTTAGACTGGGAAATGGAGACCACCAGGCTGGTAAAGACTATAATTTGTGAACTTGGGTACCAGGATGATGGTTTCTGCTCCATCTGCATCTGTGACCCAGCACAGGCAAGGACAGGAACTTCTGCCCAACAAAGACTCTGATGTGCCATTGTCTGAGACCTGTGGCAGCTTTGGCAGGACAGGGCAAAAAATGGGAGCGGGAGACTCTCTGCTGTGGGGATGCAGGCTGCTAAGCTGACTCATCCTGTTAGTGGGGACATTTGGTGCATGTTGAGGGTTTTGGTCCAGAACATCATGGATGGCCTGACCAGGTTTGTTCAGCTTGACAGTTAGACTATTATTCCACATTTCTTCTCTATAATGGCACTAGCAATATGTCTGGGAGATTAGGACTTCAAAACTAGTGACCACACATCTTCAGGGACTGAGGAGAAGGACTTTTGCCTGGTCTTCCTGGTGAATGGGAAAGGCTTGCAGATAAATGAATGAATCTTGGAAGTCAAAAGCTGGTTGCACATTTGGTGTTGGCAATAGAGTTTTAATTTTTATGACCACATGGCCTTTTGTGAAGATTGTTTGGAAGAGAAGGGATCCATCTGACTAAATAGGGGAAAATGCGTTTGTTATCAAGCTGGGCAACCTCAACAGCAGTAGTCTGTTAACAAGAAGGAAGGGAAAGAAGGGTGAACAATTCAATGAAGAAGCAATGGACCACTTTGCAAACAAAATACGAGGGATGTTGTAAACACTAAGGACTTCAACAGCTGGACTACTGCAATGGATACAGGCACATTCTTTGGGAAGAGAAGATTGGCAAAGCAAAAAGGGAGGGTTGCCCTTCACAGAGGAGAGCAGGATTTATAGAGTTCTTTGTCTGGGTGATGGGCCAGCCAAATTAGTGTGCCGACCAAACTGGGAAATATTGTGATAAGTGCCTGGTACATACTACAACAATGAAGAACATGCAAATGGCATCTTCTTCCAACATCTTCACATTCATAGGCCCTTGTCTTCTGGGAAGAATTGACTTAGCCCAGTGTATGATGGAGGGACAACAAAACAGGGCACAAGTAGTTCAGGAAGTCTCTGAAGTGCATTGCCAACAGCTTCTTGACACAGGCAGTCAACGAAACAGGAATGGAAGATGAACTGCTTTACCTAGCACAGAACTGGAAGTAAGCACAGGTTCCTCCTGTCTCCAATATGGCAATCAGAAGTATTTGGGAAACTACAAGCCAGTCAGCCTCACTTTGGTCCATGAGAGTTCATCTTGTTCACACAGAAAGTTGCTTACTTCTCCTCAGTTTAATTTGGTTTTGTTTTGTAAAACTGGCAAAGTTTTTATTTAATCTGCATAGTTTAACATATAACATCTTTAAATCATGTTCACTGGTTTGAACAGAAGGCATTTGGAAAGTGAAAAATGCTCTTGAATGAGTTCAACATCTTGCCAAAAAATAAAAAAAATTATCTTGATAGTACTTAAGAAATGATAGAATGATGTTAAGCTATTAGTTGGTTTTTTTGTATTTTTTTTAATGTTATTTCTAGTACTTCAAATTTAGGTTTTCTTAACTGGTAATTTTACTCAATATCAAACAACAGAAGATTTTAACAACTCTGTCAGGAAATCAGGAAAAAACAGAGCACCTTTATTAGTCCACTGTGTTCACATAATTGGATCACTTGCCCTCTGCCACCACTGAGTGAAACATTTGTATTGACTCACAGGTCAAGTATCTATTAAAATAATGATAAATCAATCAACATCCTTGCCCTCATGCACAGAAGTACAGGAGCTCTGAAGTAATGACTGCTGTTCAACGACAGCTTAGTGGGCTTTTTTTGTCTCACATAATGAGAAAGAAAGCTTGGGTAGTTAATTGAGGCACTGTATATTTGAACACCTTCATAAAAATCAGTGAATCAGTTGACACAAATCAAGGCGCGAATTCAAGAAACTGCAGGTGGGATTGAGTGCATAGAGCCTATCAAAGCTCATCACATTTGAAAGTCAAAGACATGATTTCCTCAGTTGGAAAATTCAAAATTATTGTGCTTCTCTTTTCCTTGATCTGTATTACCTTTTTCTGTACAGCATATGAGCTGTGTACTGACTGCAATTTATACAGTGAAATGCAACCATGTTTTTATGTGTAGTTTATGTAAACAGTTACTAACAGTATCCCACAACTTTTCTATTGCAATAATTCTCTGTAATTATTATCTTTACATTTTCTTTGAGAGAGAGTTCTTGTCTGAATTGACAGATTTTGCCAGCCCATTTGCATTTCTTTAATAACCACAAAATGAACAATAATCTTGCAAGGTGGCATGATGTTTTGGGATATCAGTGTAATTATTGAAAAGGAGAGAAATCATCCTTATAAGATGATCAATCCATTTAGTGAAGAAAAAGTCCCTGATGAGTTTCTTTCCTTTATGTTTCAGAGTGCAGCTTTTAGATATCTATATTGTGGACATTTCTTATAGTAAATTCAGTGGGAATAAATATTTTGATTTCTGGTGAGCATCTACTTCTCACTTTCCAAAAGTTACCCTAGACATTTGAGACTGACCCTTACAGAAGGTCTTTTCATGTCTCGGACTAATGACAGAGTTCACTAGGAGCAGTATTAGGATTTGGAACTCTATCATATAGAGCTCTCACACAATGAATTCTGCATTAGATTTTGCTGTAAAAATATGTGAAGTTCTGAACAAAGCACAAGCATTTTCTCTTTTGAAAACAAGTCCTGAAATGTACAGCCATCTCTTTTCTGTCTCACACAGCATGAAAGTGAACTCCATCATGTGCTCATGATGTACTGTTACAGAGGCAGTCCAGAACAAGTGCTATCACAATAGTGCTGTCAGATGAAAATTTACCAGAGGAAATGAATTTTCCCCTGACATAAGAAAATTCAGTCCTGTGATTGTCTCTGTACCACATAATCTGGCTCTTCTATAATGAGCGTAAGGATTAGGAATTTGCAGACAAGCAGTAGTATAATTTTAATTCCTTTGGATCAGATGTTTTCCGTAAACAGGAGAGAATTTTTGTAAGTATGAATCAAATATTCAGATTTTTTAAAATTATTTTTCATTATATTAATTTAGTAATAATGCAGTCCATTCATCTACGGCATTCATTAGACATTAAAGTATTAAGTACTCTATTCTTCTTCAGTAAGTGTTCTTACCATTGCAACCATAGTCTGCTGTTATGAGACAGCCTACTTAACATCTAACAGAACATTCAGTAATATTCAGAGTTACCTTTATCTCATTCCCAGGTGGATTATGAGAGTTTTCCTGTCTAAAATTAGCCTCTTTTTTCCTGTTCTTTAAATGAAACCTTGATATCTGATTTTCTTCCCCTTTAAAAACATGCAGTAACTGGTTTTGTACCAAATTTTTTTTTGTCTGTTTTGCTATAGAGATTTCATCAGGTTATTTTGTCTAATATGCAACATTTTGCACTTTTTATAGAACAATACCTTTTCTTCACATTGGTATGAGGTCATTGCAGGATGGCTAAAATAAAATTATAATAGAACAATCTTACTTGAACTACAGATTCTCAGGCTGATTGTTTTCTCTGCATTTCCTTTAGATTTACCTTTTGATCTGTTTTCTATTGTTATTTGTAGACAGGAAAAAAATAGCCAAAAAAACCAGAAAGGGCTGATTATTCAGGAGTCCTGCCGAAGATTCATCTCTGCCACGTGATTGTTCCCTCAGAAAAAAAATCCAGAAACACTTAAATGATGAATAACAATGAGAGAGCTGCCCAAATACATGTCTGTATGGTTTTTGACTAAGTGCTAAATTCTGACATTGTTTTGCTGTACCAAATTCTGCATTATCAATAGGTGCCTAAGCATTATAAACCCCATTCCAAAACAACAAAACTAGAACAGATAGATCTAATAGAGTTTCAAGTTTGGAAGGTAGTCCTTCTCCAGGATATTTAAGTTAATCATCATTCAGTTTAATAGATTTGTCTGTTGACCAGGTCTTTAGAAAATGAGTAGCACTCTGAGAGGAAAAGAAAAACCCCTTTCTATGTACTTTCCAATTATTTTGCAAAATGTTGCATATAGGTTTTATGTGCTACTTTTCCTAAAGCACAAGAAAAAATTAGGATTGAAAGCCCTTTGTGTGCAAATAAAACATTGGGCCTATGGTTTTATATGAAATTTTAGATTCCTCATGATAAAGTGAATGCTCAAAATATACATTGCTTAGTAAGGAAGAAAGAGATACACAGAGTTTTGACATATCATGCTTATTATTTATCTACTAATTAAAATTGAGTAGCGCCTTTGCATTTGGCTTCATATTTTATGCAAGTGTTTATTAGGTCTTATATAATAACATTATATTCACTTTTTAATATATGATCATATACTAAAGCAACTATAAAATGTTCTTAAAACCAGGTAGTGCGTGAATTCTAACAGTAACTGTTTTTAAAAAATATATTATGTTAATATATTAAATAGAGTGAAATTAGTCTTTTGCTCCCTAGTTAACCCTAATCACTACACTCATAAACTACATAACTTCTGAGTCCAAGAAAATTAAATTGACAATTAATTCAATTTTCTTTACAACACATATTATATTTGAATTAAATTATTTCTACTTAATAATATATATAATTAGACTTATTAAATCGTTATTTCCTTCACTTTTGGATAAATAGAAGTTCATATTACTTAGAAGGTATTAGACAACATTTTTACGGAAAGAGGTATAATAGCAATGACAATGATGTTTCTCTGTCTATGAACAACCTAAAGGCTATATTTTTAATATCTTGCCTTAGAAAGTTAAAGCAATTGTGCTTTTGTTATGAAGGGCAATTAAGCTGTTCCATGCCCATGCATAGTAGACTATTTTCTTACTTATTTTTAAAATTATTTTCTGTTTACTTTAATGTTTAAAATCAAAATCAATATTTCAGTGACACTTTCGATATTCTTAGCAAGCATCAAAGAGCCAGGTCATGCTATTGAAGGTAATGCAACCTGGCTGGTCTAGTCTTTTAGGCTAGCCCAAAAACTGAAGCCAGGCAGAAGTAAGGGAATAAAAGGTGGGTATTTATTTGAAGAGCCTTTAAAGGTACATTTGGGGCAGACAAAGCCCCGTCCTTGGGACATCACCCAAAATGGACGACGAGTCACGAGTTCTCCACACTTTTATAGACTTGGTCCATTCGCATATCAGCATAGATTCACCAATTAAAACTTTACAACTTCCCTCTAGCTCGCTCCCCCCGCCCTTTAAAAGCTCGGGCCTGGGCAGCCTGAATGGCCTTGGGTGAGTACAGAATGCTAGTGTTATGTCTATAGAAAACAGCAACCAACGGGATATAAAGCATACATGCCAGACAATGCAAGATTTGAAGAATATAAGGGTTAAACCTAAGGCATCAAGTAGTCCTTTTCTTTCCAAAGAAAGCAGTTTTGTCTGCCATTCTTCTGGGCAGGCTAGAAATCCTGTTGTTCTTATGAAGACTTGTGCTGAGAGAAGTCATCAATTTCTATCACATCCAGCAAAGAGTATAGCTCTGAGTTGTTAATCTGCTATACCGTCACTCATATATCTGAGTACACTGTGCTACACCCTTCTAAAGTAGCTCAAAGAACTTTCCAAATATAATATGTGCAAAATGATCCATTCACACACTGCCCTTAAGTCACTCATGAAAGACAGGGAATAAAGATTTTTCAGCAAAATTTTCACTCAGAATTTCAGCCCTGAGCAGCATCTATCCATAATTCTGTCCAAAATTCATACATGGCTAACAAGCATTATATGACAAAAGGTATGTTGACAAGGAAAAGTGAAAGAGAAAATGGTAATTCAATATTATATGAGTTGTATTATGATGCATACATATTTCAAGCTGTCTTTAGAATTCATTCATTGAAATTTTTTTGGCTTTCCTATGCAAGAGCCAGCCCTATGGTACATACAACTAAAAAAATTATATTTAATCTTTTGTTATTTTCTGGTCAATATATGTGTTAGTAACTGGGCAAGGTACAGTTAGGCACTTGACACAGGTCTCAGAACTTACAAAAATACATAAGAGAGATATGACACTTTTTTTCAGCTACTAGGTTTCTGTCTTTCTGTGAAATATGCTCACTTTTCTAAATTATATTTTCATACTCTTTTAAGAAAGATCACTTGTTAATCAACACCTTTGTATTAACCTTTTCTCACTATCATGAACATAAAATAGGTAATAATTACTTTCACAAACAACAGAAAATTTTTCTTAGTTACAAATTTGTTAAATATGCTGAGTCATAACTCACATTAAGGGATATCAACAATATTGTACTGTGTAAAAATTGAAGAAAATTCAGATATGTTAGCTATATTTTATTTCTTCAGTGATGCACATTTCAGGTTTCTTTTCAGATTTGAAAACATGTTTTCAAATTACTGTCACAATTTGACAGCAAGATCATTTTTCACTTTTTGATATTTTGCTTTCCCATTTTTTGAGATATTCCAGTACATCAGCTGTTGTTTCAGCTGTGTCCAGTACCTGGCCGTATGTGCCCTACGTGCTTGTTTTGTGAGAAGTAAACCATCGGAGAAGGTAACAGTCTTTCAGCTTGCTATTTCAAAGCTATATGCATCAGTCTGATATTACACTAAAATATTGCACTGCAGTAACTTAGGGTGAGCGCAGAGGAAACTTAATAATAGGGGCGACAAATTTCAGTAACAACCAGTTCATGCTAACTTGACCATCAGCTATTATTTATTCAAATTCTAGGTAAATGTAAATAGAACATAAGATAGGAAGTCTGATCTTCAGAATGGTAACTCCAGCTGATAAGCAGGATTATTTTTTAAGAGAGTCTGTATAGTCTTAAATCACATCATTTATTATCAAATTGTAATTTTTTCCTTCTATGTCTCCAATCTGTGTTCCTACTGCAAAATTTTAAAAGCTCTTTTTCATAGATATGTGCCAGCCTAATTTTGGATCACTGGTTATCATAAATGCAACTGACAACCTCAGTTTTTTCTTTATGGCAATATGTGTAACTCAGTTATAATTCTGGGTTATATATGTTGCAACTGCCTCTGGAGTGGTTTTATTAGAAACAAAAAGAAATTTCTTAAAATTCTTTAAATAAAATGGTTTTTACTGTTTTTTGCAAAGATTTGATGCAAACGCCTTCCAAGTCTTTGGAAAGATTTCTGTTTTCTAAAAAAAACTTCATATATCATCTCTCTGTCCTTCATTATGGGTTTATTTGGTGCTGAAGACAGTGATGAGCATAAGCAGTAAAGATTTTCTAAAGCTTGTTTTGACTTAATCGCTTATTGTATGAACATTCATTTAGGTGCAGTGTATAGTTAGCTATTTACATATTTTGACAGGGAAACAAATGAGTAGTTTAACTCTATGATAAGATGTAATTTTAAAACAGCCTGTACTTACTGTTTTGTCCCACCTTAATTCCAGACACCTGTTCTGGCTGTTCTAGGTATTCCATTCTCAGCAGGTTGTAGTTGCCAGAAGATATTTATTACTGACTAGTTTATATCCACACTTTCATATAAAGTCCATGATAATAAATTTTTCATCTGTGTCTCCCTAATTTTTACCTTTCTGAAGTATCTGCTTGGAGCTGTGGTATTTTCCACAGCTATCCTTTATAGACAGGTAAAGATGTGAATTTTAAAACAACACAGTGAATCATCTCTTCTACTTTGCCATAGTGTGACAAAGTAGAAGGTCTTAGTTAGAATTTTATAGCAGTGAGTTTTACTACAAACCGCAGGACAGAAAACAAGGTCTACTTAAAGCACTGGCTCTTTTCATGAGAAAATTGAATACATTTCTGATTCCACATTCAACCTTGGCATTTCAGTTATTGAGGGTTTCTTACTCTTTTTCAGTAACTGAACTTAATGAATTTTTATTCCCAAATACTTTCTCTCTTGCAAGTTTGTCTTGAGTTCTAAAACACTGCTTTTAGAAACACAACCTGTTAAATTATCATACCATCTCCAGCATAAAAAATGTAAATATGTAACTGAACAGCACATAAAATCAATAGTTTTACTAAATTTGGTAAAGACAGACAAATATCTGGGGGAAAAAAATCACGTTTTAATGACTTATGAATAGATAAACATTATACTTTTTAGCCAAAATTACTTCCATATTATTTTTTCCTTGTATGGTTTTTTGTAGCCAAAATATATGTACATATGGTATTCCAAAAATGCCTCAGTATAGCTTCTTGGTAGCTAAATGGTCTGTTTAGGGTTTTACTCTAGTTAGAAGATAATAGACTTTTAAACAGGCAATGACCTAGATATTATATTTCATATTCTGGTAGTTCTCCAAATGTTGAAGTTATTTATGTCTGATATTTTAAAAATTAAAATAGCAGATTGACTACTACCACAACCATTGAGATCCTAGATCATTGTTTTTGTAGTCACCAATTATAATAGTATCCCTTACTACGAAGAGCACAGAACACACATGAAACAAGAAACCTTTCTTTAGCCAAATGTTATCCAGATTGAATTTTCCAGTATTTCTTACAGTTCAATATAAAACATACACACACAAACGAAATCAAAAAACAACCAAACAATCAAACAAAATTCACAAAAATTAATTTTAAATCAATTAATCATATGGAGACTGTTTGTCCCTTATATTAAAGTTGTCAAAAATATTGCCTGATTTACAATCTTATTTCTTTATGTTAATAGTATTTCCATGCACATTTGTAAACAGAATATACAAATTAAATAGAAAATATAAAGCAAATTTTTGTCATTGGTGAAGCTTGTAAAAAAACCCAGTTATTTTATTCTAAACAAGTATTGTTTTTCAGAATGCCTAATAACAATAAATATTATTGCTTTCTTTGATGCAAGGAACAACCATCCAAATTCAGAAAATATCTATGTTGTTCCCATGAAGTCAGCAAGACTAGTCAAGACAACTGGTATTGTGAGCAAGATCAGTGTTTCTGTAGGGAATATTAGATTCATTAGTGATAGGCTGAATCAGGCATGACTATCTGGCACTTGAATGAAGTAAAACAGTTGAGCTGGCACACTACCAGCACTATGAAGCTGATATTAATTTAATATCTGCTGTGTTTTATTTTTCAAAAGGGCCTATTGGAAGAAAGATCAACTAAAATCATAGAACATAGAGCATGTAACATTTTTCCATCACTAAATTCTGAAATCTCCCAAGTGTATTCCATGTGTTGTGTTTGATTACCTCTTTAATGACTCCCATCTGGGACAAAAAAACACAATATAAAACTTGATTTACACTCAGAGCATTGAATTATCATGTTGACTTTTCTTCATGGATTAAGATGATGAGTAGAGTAATACAAAAATATCTTGATTGTTGAATTTGTTAAAAAAAATCAGAATAAATTTTAAAATCTGCAATCCAATCTATCCCAAACTCACTGAAATGCATTTCTGAAAAAAATATTAAAAAGAGAGTAAAATAATTTTGAAATATATTTAGGAATTAAAATATATCGATTGAGAAGAAAGTAAAGGTTACTGCAATTACTTGTCAAACCTAATTGTTATTATATGAAGAGAGATAACGGTGAAGCAATTTCCCTGGTGAGTTTAATTCTTCTGTAGAATGAATATGGCTAAAGAACATCCAATTATGACATTTCACTGAAATTGTGATCATTAAGGGTCACAAGAACATATATACTATGAAGTCAAGAATGCAAACTGACACTACAGAGCAGGTGTCAAATATGAGTACAAGATGATAGTGCAGAACAAGTAGCCCAAAGGTGTTATAGCTCCTCAGTTAATCACAGAATTTACATTGTTTCATAAGTCCAAATTCCACTAGCCAGAGCAGATTGCTAGTTTTGTGATCCAAGTATTGAACTGAAGGCAGGCAACATGCAAGATGAGATCCAAGGCCTCATTATCTAAAAAACTTAAGCTCCATATAATTTCAACCTTAAAAAAAAAATAATTTCCAGAATCTTAATCCAATCTCATAGGCAATGAAGCTGTGATAGTCAATATGTCAATGACAGCAAGTGCAATATCAAAATTGTGGCCAGAAAGGCTTGGAAAGGCACACTTTCTTTTGAAATTATTTCATTAACTTAATGATCCATAGCAAAAGTTCTGTGAATATCTAGAACGGCACAACTTTGAAGAATCGATAGCCTCTATGTGTAAGAAAAATTCAAAGAAACAAGCACTCACTTGAAAATAGGGCTTACTTATTTGTTTTCTTTCTCTGGTGTTCTGACTGATCAGAATAAGCATGAAATACTGTTCTACCCTGAGAAAGAAGGAGTAAGGCCAGGTCTGCATTAAGCTAAGTCAAGAAAACTGGGTAGAGAGAAAAGAGGGAGGAAACCTAAAGACTTGTTGAGAAGATATTCTCTCACTTATGAAAGCTTGATATTTCCAAATAGTGGGAGAAACTTTAAAACGTGGCACTTGACTCTATACTTGATATTGCAGTGACTGTAATTCTTGCTTTGTAATGATACACAGATAGTGATCCTGCCTTAATAGTGTCAAGTATGACATCTCTTAAGTGTCACTGAAAAGAGCTTTTCACCAATAATTTAATTATCAGAGAATCATGAGAAGTTTTGCGTTGGAAAGGACCTTAAAGATCATCTAGTTCCAACCTCTCTTCCATAGGCAGAGACACCTTCCACTAGACCAGCTCGCTCAGAATCCCATCCAGCCTGGTCTTGAACATCTGCAGGGATGGGGCGTTCACAAGATCTCTGGGATAACTAGTTCCAGTGACTCAGCACCCTCACAGCAAAAAATTTTTTCATGATAGATAATCTAAACCTACTTTCCTTCATCTTAAGGCTGTTCTCCCATGTCCTACATGCCCTCATGAAAAGTTCCTCTTCAGCTTTCTTGTAGGTTCCCTGTAGGTACTAAAAGGCTATTATGAGGTCTCCTGCAAGCTGAACAGCCCCAGTTCTCTCAGCCTGCCTTCACATAAGAGATGCTCCAGTCCCTACCATCGAAGATGTGACTCTCCTCTAGACTGGTTCCAGGAGGTCAACATCTTTCTTGTGTTGAGGGTCCCAGACCTGGACACTCCAAGGGGGTCTCAGAAGAGCAGGTCACTCTACCAGGGTGTGTAATATTGACTTCAGTTTAGGGGTCTTTTAGGTTTTTCCTCCTTATCAGCAACATTTTCAGAACCCTCTGACCCATGTGTGATTCTACACATGAATCAGTGTGTTCAGGACACATGATACTATCAAATAAATTGATCTTTTTTCTTCCTTGGTGGTAACTTCTCCTAAATTGTTCGTAAGTGTCATATTATGTTCCTAACTCTTCACTGAATAAAATTCTGCACAATGTGACTGATATACTCAATCAAATTAATTTTCAATACTGATTCCTAGTGGCTAGGCAGATAAAGATGAAAAAATGTACACATGGACAGATGTACAAATGGACACATTCTAAAGCCCAAAGTACAAAAAAAAAAAAACCAAAAACAACCAACCAACCAACCAACCAACCAACCAGAAAAGGCTGTAATTAGGACCTTAAACGGAACTGGAGTAACACCACAAAGAAATGTGTTCTAAAATTAGTAAAGTCTTCAATATCTTAACTCGTTTGCCCTGCTATTCAAATGTCAACCCTATCTTCTTAGGCAATATTTTTCAATCTATGAGATATATTTCTTGAAAAGTAAAAAAAAATAATAAAAATATATTAAAGAATCCATAAAATACTCTGGAGAGCTATTATTGGGGAGAAACATCATATTGAGTCTAAGCAACTGTTTGAAAAAAACTGGTAGGATTAACTTTTAAAGAGTTTACAAAATTAGTTCAAGCTCATAAAAAATATAAAATTCTAGTTCCACAAACTCGCTCTTTTCCTTAAGGCTTTGAGAGTTTTTCTGACAGTATTGTAGCTATTGCCATCAAGTAAGCAAGAGGATACAAAGGAATTTATTTTTTTTTCTAATCTCCTGCAGAGGTGTTAATGGAAAGATGATTTACATCTGCTTTATTTAAAAGTAAATATGAAGTGGTTTTCTGAAAGAGTCTGAAACTTATAAAGATTAGTTTTGGAGGGCACTATCTTACATAAAATAAAACTATGATTGTCTGTTGCAGATTGTGTTCTAAAAAATAAATTTGAAAAGTTTTCAAGTATAAGCTATTGTTTAATGACAAAATTAAAAGAAAAATTAAAAACAAACTGTAACTTATATGATATGAGTTCGTTTTCTCTTGAATAGAGATTTTACCTGGTCATTTACTAACAGCTGTAGCTATCTATTTGGCAATTCTTTTTCCTTTATATTTTAAGAATTCTAAAGTTCCCAGAGGATTGTAGCTTAGTGGCCAAACTAATTTAGAAACTCCAAATATTTAATATTATACCGATATTGATATTTGCAGTGTCTGAGACCATCAAAATAGGAGAAAAATTTAAATTTGATGTCCATACCCTTCTTTTCTTCTGTCCACAACTTACACATGCCCGCAAATTTTTCTCACTCCAAGGAAGTAACTAAGGTGAAGAGAATAAACTTCTTATGGAAAAAGTCAAGATTGTGGCTTTTTATTCTATGTATCTTAGGAAATTTATAAGGGCTAACAAAATTGAAATCCTTTTGGAAACCTCTTGACATTGTTTGTGGTTTGTAGTAGATACATTTCACCTCTGGCATATTTTATTTTAAAATATCTCTAAGAATTTCTCTTTCCTGACCTTTAGTCCCTGTTTTTTCAGACTTCTGACAGTGCTGAGAAAATGTCTAATGTATAGTCATAACAACAGCAAAAGTTGGGTACAAAATAATACCTGGACACATTAGCAACTCAGTACTGAAGATGAGGATGACTGATAAAAAGACTGTGAAAGAAATTTAGAGAACTATATATTGACTGAAAAAAAAATGCTACTTTTTTCTATCGCTTAGTTTCTTAAAAGACAGGGATAAAACTTCAGGCAAGTGACTTTTTAGAAGGATGTTTGGACCTCAATTTTTATGTATTTTTTAAATTTCTTTGTTCACCTGTGAATTGGATCACAGATTTTTCTACCTGTCATTCTCTCCCAAGATGATATCTTACTCTATGTAGTAAGGTGGCATCAAAAATATTTTAACAAATTGTAATGTCTTCTTACAGCTGGAGATTACACATAGAAAAAAATATTTACTTTCTCTCTTTAACAGGGGAACTTTCTTTTTTGCATAATTTTCCTTCTTATCAAACTTGTAAAATATTTGCTACCTTATGTCAAATGTCTTCTTCTATGTGCCCTTCTCTGAAAATCCTTTTCTTTCTCTCTTTTGTAACAGGAGTTGGAATTCAAAAAGTTGAGGTAGGAAACTTGATTTTTGTTACTGAGTAATTTAACTAATTTACTAAAGCCAAGGGTATTAAATCTTTATGATGTTATTCTTATGATTTGTGTCTAGCAGTTTTTCACTATGGCAACTTACAGAGAAGGTTTACAGTCAGCACAAAATCTCTTTTCCACAATATAGAGATCTATTGTGTATTCTTCTTGTCAGTTGTGTTGGATAAGATTTTGATCTAAAATGCTCAATTATTTTTATGCACTTATAAATAGTTCTGAAGTATAATGCCATATTCTAACATCTGTCTTTCCATTGATGCTGAAATTTTCCTGTAATTTATATTTGACTTTGATCTGGGGGCCAGGAAAACAGGAATTTTTTAGGAAGTTGTAGCTCCTCTGGGCAGTGGAACACACTCTTTTGTCTTTGTAGATCTTCAAAATAGTTTTTAAACCAAAAGAGAGAGAACATGGTGCTCCTGACTAAAGATAGTTCTGAACCTGCTTTAACTGCATAGATTCATAGTTTATCAAGGCATTAATGTAGAAATCAACATGTTCTTTTTAAAATTATTTCTCATTTACAGAATTGTAACTGACATATTTAAGTGTCAAGTAGCTCAGTTGTTGCAGTAAAATTAGAGGATAAAAAGCTTTTTATTATATCCTCTCAAAAGAAAACTTCAGTATTTTAACAATAATTTACAGTTCTTTATTTGGTTACAGTAAATCTTATATTATCAATGGCTCACTGAAAGATAAAAAGTATTCATTATATCTAATTTCAGTTGTGAAACTTGAGGTCTTCAGGATGTGTCTATGTCTTTGTAGAAAAAATGAAATCTATATTACTGTCTGTAAAAGGACAAATGTTTAGCATAAATTTAAGTATACTGATAAAAACTTTGTTTTAGATGTAAACACTAAACAGGAAATAGCCAAAGATAAGATATAATTTCACAATTCTGAGGATAAAATATTTTTTTCATTATTCTGTAAATTATTTTTATTAGATGTATTTTTTTTTTATTTCTACCCTCCACTCCTAGTTTCTACTTTTGTCTTATTGGAATATGAGGCATGCATATTTCATAATTTCATTATTTCATAGCCTGGGAATTTCTTTGTGCATTACCATGATTTCTTTCTCGAAAAAGACAATGAATAACCCCCTAACTTCAATAGAAATAATTTCCTCTGGCATGGCAGTGGCCACCTAAACCTGCATTCATTTAAGAGCTGAATGTTTAACTGTACACACGTGCGCGCGCACACACACACACACACATACATATATACATATTCAATAGAGAGAGAGCGAACCTACAGAACTTTTTTGAGAGCATACTCTGTTTCTGCCTAGATTCCTTGTATACAAGGGTAACAGTGTATAGATGCTTACATGTCTCTCTGCTCACAGCTCATAAGAGTGTGGCGTCTCCAGTAACAACTGAATGTCCCAGAGGTTGTGTTGGGAATCTCTCCACCTTACCTTAACTCGTTGGCTTTAGATCTAATAGTTCCTCTGTTCCATCATCTCAAAAGAGGCTGTAGGGCCTATTCTGAGCAGTTCTTTCAAGAGAAGCTATCTGAAAAACAATAATAAATTCATGTTTTGAAATGCAAGAAGTCATAAGAGAAAGAAAAAAAAGGTGAATAAACATCTGCGGGACCTTAAATCTGAAAAAAAAAACCCCTCCACTCCGGTTAAGAATCACTGTTGTTTGTTCTCTTACTGAAAAATTGAAGAAGAGGAAGCCAGTGGCAGTGAGAAAGCAGGATTTACCAGACAGCAAGCCCTCAGTATTTGGATGCAGGGTGCTGCTTGTGATCCAGCATTTCTCAGAGGACAGTTGGTTGTACCCAATTTAGGTTCCCTCCAGTTTTCTGGTTGTGGTATCAGTGGGAAGGAATCTATATTGATGAAGCAAAATCTTTAAAGTTTTGTGATTTAAATGTGGGACTAAAGGAAATAGAAGAAAAATGAGTTTGGGTTGGTCATATAACCAATAATCAACCTCAAGAAATGAATGACTTTACCCCTGAGCTGAGTACTTCAGGTCCAGCAAAACAAATCTCCCTACCATTTGCAAAGCACAGTCCAAGGCAGAATTTACGTGACTGTGGGAGATATGTGGAAGCACTAGATACATATGTTGAGCACAGTTTATGCTTCTTCATAGAAATATATATGTGTCCTAACAATATTCTTTTTACGTCACTCTTTATCTATATACCGGTGTTCTCTCTTCTATATATCAGTATGACATGACATGACCACAAAAGAAACCTTAACATCTAACAATGGATATTGTAGCAGAAACCAACACTTATCTTAGACTAGGTTTTCCAGGAAAAGCAAAAGTTTCCCTTAGTTATTATGAACCACTTCCTAGGCTTCTAATACAAGTAATATATTTAATTGTTATTTAAAACCTTGAGGAGAGGGCAGTTTTAGCTCATACACTACATTATGAAAATTAATGTTTTCATGCCTTTAGCATCAGGACCTGTGTTTGGAATAGGAATTAATCCATTAGTGATGATGAACTATCAGAATACAAATTCCATACATAATTATATATGTGTATTTATTTTTATCTCACAAATTCCTTACCCTTAACCTTTTAACCGTAATAAAAGACATTAACTGATTCAAATATTCTTTCTACTTTTTCAGTGTGCAGATATCTTTAATGTTATAATTCTCAAAAACACATTTACAGACAGTTTGGGCAGGTGTGTGACTGAAAAGGTCAAAGTGAAATATCAGCATACTTAACAAACATATTTCTGCACTCTGTCACAAAAATTGTTTCGGTTGCATAGCAACCACCTTTTTAATTACTACTTGCAATCTACATTTTAATAATTTAATTAGTATTTTTCTTCATTAAATTGTTTCACCCAACAAATTTAATGTATTCAATTGATTCCTTGTTTTTAAATGGTCCTTTTAACCTCCCTTCATTGTCCTTCCAGCATCTTTGACTATACAGTAAAGACTAAAAATCTCATTAATTTCAAATCAAAAACCACAATCAAAAGGACAGACCTTTACACAATAAGCAAAGAGACATTTTAGTACCCTTTGTAGCTGAAGTTGTTGGAGTTCAGGTAGGCATAAGTGAAGTCAGTCTGGCTTCATAAAACTAAGGCTTTCAGAAGCAAACTTCAGAGTGATGTGGCATGTTTAGAGTGGCCTGCCTTTAGAGGAAGTGATGTTGGTGCTTTTGAAACTGCATTTATCTCACAATATTTAACCTTAGGTAACAAGAAATATAGTTCCTTATGAAAAATCCTCAGCTATTTCTCTGTACTAGGACTGAGAAGCTGAAATCTACAAGAACAAAGTATTGTGAGAATAATTAGGTGAGGGGAAAGGAGATATTATCTAAACAGCTGAGGAACACATCGACATTTAGAGTTATAGCTGATTCACAACACAGATCAAAGCTGACAGCAGAGCTAAGGAGGTATCACTACTAACAGTCAAGGTTTAAGTGCTAAGAGGGCAAAAATACGTGGTGGAAGACACCAAAACATTCAGCCTTATGTCTATTCGGTGTGAGGGGAAAAGACAAAGGGAAAATTCTCTCTTAAATAGTTTTCTTAGCAGTAGTGACTTCTGTAGTAGCAGGCAACTAGAAATTTTTTCTCGGCAGGAGCATTTATATGATATCCGTGGTCTGTGTCCCTAAGTCTGCCTGCCTTGTGAGATATCATCTGTTGAAGACTTTAATTTTTAAAGATCTTTAAAATTTTAGAAGCATTTATATTTTCATTATCCATATATATTTTTAAGAAATATGCTTTTCTGTCTTATTCACCCAAATTAAGCTTTAATAGAGATTCAAATCTGTATATGATAGACTTAAATATCTGAGTATCTGACATGGATATTTTTTCTGTTAGAGATTTGGGTGTTTTATGAAAATGTTCTGATACTTTTAGCATTTCAAATATTATTTACTGAAATCTAAGAAGATAGTTTTTGAGGGGTAGATTTGCATATCCAAAAAAAACCTGTTTCCTTGTCCAAAAATAAAAGTTTGTACTTTAATCTTTCCTAAGCAGCTGAACTTGTACTACAGTGTTTTCTGTCAGCACCTGAGGTATTAATCTAATATAATTCTAATTATTTTTAAGTTTTAAATTTTTACAATGTTCATGTCTTTCTCTTCACCATCCAGTCTTACACATGCACTTCCTTCTTTCTCATCTATTGTATTTGCATAGCAATTTTGAAATTATCATGCATCATTTTAAGACATTTTACAGGTGATTTGTTAAAACAAAACCACCAAAGAAGACAACCTTGGCCTTGTGGGTAAAACTTTAAAAAAATTAAACTCTTTGGTTCATTATCCCTCTCATCACAACATTACAACATGCTTGTCTAAATAGGATTAATAGAGCACCTACCACAGGTTTTCTGCACTGATTGCACATGAATTTGTGGATGCTAATATTCAAGGACATTAAAAAAAAATAAAAGAAATTAGATCTTCTCAAATAAGTGATACTTTAACGTTTGGTCCCATAAAATAAAACAAACATTACCAAAAATTAAGCCTATAAACATCAGGAAGATGGATAAGTTGACAAACCATTCTGCACATCTCTGTTTAATAATATTATATTTCATTTCCCATGCTAAGAAAACAGCCATTACCCAAAGCAGCCACTCGTAAAGAGACATTGTGAACAGATTGCATCCTTGTTGGTGGTACGATAATTGAAATAAGTTTACCAGTCTTTTATGAGGAAATACCAGATGTATAAAATACCTATTAATCAACTCACTCAGTTTTGAAAACATCAGTTTTAATACCAACAGCAATCAAAGAATAAATGGAATAAGAGGAAAAATATCGGAGAATTAGCAAAATGGCTCAGCAATGTGTTGCATGGCTTGCAGATGAAGGTAAAAGAGGAAGCAGTCTAGGCTAAAAGGATTGTACCTTTTTAGTTTTGCTTATGGACATTGATTTCTCTGTCTGGTTCTGAGTCTCTGTAATGCCTCTCTTATAAGCCTACTTAAAAGCAGTGTTGTGAACAATAGCAGAAAAAGATAGCTGCCCATCAATCTCTCATAGCTGTTTGTTTCCCTTCTGTAATAACCATAAATACAACTGTTAATGACTAGTTCTGTGTTTATGCAATAGGCTTCAAAGACATTATCTGTCATACAGTAAGCTGAGCTAATTTAGCCAGCTTCTCTTCCTGGGCAGGTTTTGTTTTTTCTTTTTCTTTCTTCTTCTTCCTTTTTTTTTTTAAGTTGGGGATGAGGTGTTTCTGTTTGTTTATTGCTATGAAGTGTTTTAGAAACTAGGACTTTGAAGCTATCACAGGAACATGGAGGAAACAATGACATGGATGAAAGAGTGATGAATTTGAGATTCATCCCTGAATTTATCTGTGTTACCTCTCTTTAACTTTGTTTTTTATTCAGATGAGAGAGAAAAATATCCTGGGAAGCTCTTCTGTTCTGATTGCAAAACTTACCTCTTCTCAGTCATACACTTCCTATCTACAAAAACTTCTGTCTATGCAGAAACTGTACCTAGCTGGTCAAAGAAGTCACACAAAAAGTGTGGATTCATCAGCTGACATTACTTAGGTAATGATGGCAAGCCAAAAGAGCTGTAAGATGCTTCACTACTCTTTATAAGTTGTAGGAAACATGCACTGCATTGACCTTTGGTCAGAGACTAAACATACACTGTGTCTTTTCTCATTGCTTGAAGCACTAAGAGCATTTTGGAATAGGCAGCTAAATGAAGTGACCAAATTACCTTTCTGACTCTAGTAAGGACAGTTTAGCTTATGTCTTTTTCAGCCACTGGTGCAGGTCATTGGGACTAGTTTGACAAAAGGAGACAGCACAAATGGAAGATTCTGTTGGCACTGACTTCAGACCATCTCTAGCCTGTTCTTTTATTAGTTGCATTCTTAGACCACATCTTCTGGTTATTTCTAGTCAAAAGACTACAATTGCTCCACTTTATGAGCCTGACATGCTAAAGCATTGCTGTGAGATTTCAAATAAAGATAACGATAGTTTCATAGAACTTACTTTTACTCGTTACTTTTACTTAGAAGCCAATGGAATAATAACATTATTGCAGGCAAGTAAGGCTGTGAAAGCAACAGTTTACTTCTCAATTATGACAGTTACTTAGAAAAATATTTTGCTTATGCCACAGGAATATTTGCAAAGAGCACACAGGTACATCAGTGAGTTTGATTAAGAATTGCAGTCTATCTATAGCTGAATTTGAATGTTTCTTTACTTTAACAAAACTATGTGTACAAAAGGCAAACTATTGACAATGTGACTGACACCTTTGATTCAGTGAGAAAAGAGTGCATATTTCAATAAAATATTATTCTGGCAGGTGAATACTGAAATGGAAAATATATACACATTTAGCTAACTAATTAACCAATTGAGGCACTGACGTTGACTGAGGACAAGGAAGGACAAGGATGCAGCTTTTGATAAACCTGCTCAGTGGCAATAAAGATTAGCTCTGTAAGACTGCTGGCATCGAATTCAATATTAATCTGTTACTAAGGAACTGCTCAGCCAGTCAGAAGTTACATGGAAAGCTGGTAGCCTGTGCTTAAGCCATATGCCGAGACATATGATATGCATATAGTTGTTTGTAGAGCTAGAGAGTTACATAACTTTTAAACACTGTGGTACTTCATATAAATTTTTTTTGGCATACAGTTTTTGAAGTTTACAGCAAGAAAAGGAGTTGGGGCTGCCAAATTCAGTGAGTTGGATGCTGATGATTTTAGAAACTTTACATATTGCCCTTATGAAGAGAATCTGTCTCAAATTTCTATGTACATACACAGTATTACTGCCTTTGTAGGTTCACTGACTCCTTGGATAAGTACAGTTAAATGTATATTTAAACATTGACAGGAACATGATAATCATTATTCTCATCGCTGAAGACTATGTAGTTTTCAGCAGTTTGCCCTACTATCTTGATATTATTCAAGTTGTGGAACTACTTTTTGGCAGCTCATCTGGGAAGCAGAGCCCAGACCAGCCAGCACCTGGGGCAACCACTGGTGGAGCCCTGATCACAGAAAAGTTTCCAAGGTGAGATTGTGGTGCTGCTGTCAATAAGAAAAACTCCTCTTTTACATCTGTCTAGGATCTTCACTGGTTTCTTGGTGCACAATAACCTCTTATTTATCTTGCATCTTAATCTCTTTATTTCTTCCTACTAATTCCAGTAGGAGCTAAATACACAGTTTTAGAACAGTAAAAGTTTTAAACATAGAGACTTCAGAAGTATTTGTTGGCAAAATAAGAGACATCTTGGATAAGAAAAACTAAGAGAAGGCTTATTACGGGTATAGCAAGTACTTTTTGAGTGATATCAGGTCATTAACTGACCTCTTTCCCCTTACTATATTATCACTTCTGCTCCCTAAGTAACATTACTTTGGCTCACAGATATTCTAGAGCCATTCTGCTGGACGGCAGGTGCAGCCATTGAAAAATATAATGCTTGAATGTATTAAATGAAAAACTAACCAGAAAAACAGTACATATTACAAGCATAATAGCTGGTTTGAAAGTGTATCCTGGGGTTTGAGATGATGTCATAATCTGCTACAGCAAATTTAGTAGTATTGTTGCCTGGAAGCTAAGCCGTTATACTATGTTTAATTTCATTAAGATGTAAATTACATGGTTCAGTGTTTTACAGTACTGGCTACTGCCATTGTAAATTCTTGTTCTTGCAGCCATCAAGAATTGCAATATTTATGGGGTTTTTGTTTAACTGTAAGTCTATAGCCTTTATATCTTTTTTAAAAATAGTCATTTTACTCTCCCTTATTTGCTGTTTGTCCACCTCAACTTTGCATTCATCTCTTTTTCAGATATATTAACAGAATTATAGGCTGATTCTTTGAAGTATATCAGTTAATATTCAGTTCTTGAAGAAGAGAAAAGCAATATGACTTGAGAGTGACTTCTTTTCTGTTATCACATTTGATTTTAGTGAGCCTTCAAGTCAAAAAGAAAATGCTTTTCCTACATAAAGACAGCCAGTTTGAGTGTTTATATTCCACCCTTTACAGTAACTGTCAGCGAAATTTGAGGAAACATTTTGTATTACCACATGACTTTTATCAGAAAAAATTATAAATAAAACTTGCCCCCAAAAAGTAGATCAAAGCTTCTGTTATAATTTGAAATTTTCAGCTGAACTACATAGGACAATAGCCTAGTTGAGCAGCCAAAATATGTAATAGATATATCTTTACAATAATACAACATATTTTCTACCATTAAAAACTAATGTGTTAATTGACTCTTAGCATCTAGACATGAGCTTTAATATCAATGATTTATTGACAACTCGTTACAAGTACTGTGATATATGGCAATGAAAATGCTAAGAGGATCTTATTATTTGTCCTTTCAAATGTCAGTTAGCTAAAAAATTCTTACCCTTGCACATCTATATATTTTTCACTCTGCACTTGCCTGTGGGTGGATAATTTACCTATCTATGATGCTTGCCAGTTCCATGCTTCTGACAACATAATTGATTTTAGGCAGGCTTATGCCTATATGGGAAATATAAATCTAAAAAATCTAAACTTTAGATTAGCTTCTAAAAGCAAGTGTTTCTAATAAAGGGATTATTCACAGCAGAAGTATGCTTGAGAAGACATAAAACAAATCAACAAAAGCTGGTGTGAGTTATAAGCAGCACACAATTAAAAATATTTTAATCTTTGCTTTGAAAACTTAGAAGCAAATATGAATATTCCAGTGGCTAACATTTACAGAAATATGCTCATATTTGCTGCTGTCATTTGGCTTTGTTCATGTAGCAAAGCTGTTGCCTAGATTTTGATTTTGGATATATTTATTTGCGTACCATAATTGTTGTGATCTACTGGCACAACTTCCCATCTTTATATCACAGCTGTGGTTTAGCAGTCATCCAGTGGCTCTGTAAGAAAAGGCATGGTTCTGTCAGTGCTCTGAATTATTTCTGTGATTACCAGTCAACTTAAAGCAGAAATGAAAGTGCATTATATCAGACAAATATTCTAAAAACAGTCATAATTTCTCTTTGAAATTGTCTGAATTTGTCTTTGAAATTGTCTATATAGGAACTTAAAATCATGTCTTGGAGTAATTCAGCTGGGTTTTTGTCACATATTTGAACAAAAACATTAGTGTTATGTTTTGGGACCAGTGTTAAGGGATTTTTTTAGGTTATTTGTTTTTAGAAGCTGCTTTAGTTTGTACAAAAAATAAAGGTCTTACAGCTTTAACTGAGGCCTCCCCAACGAAACTCTAACCAACCCCAAACAATACTTTCCTCTCACCTTCATTTCTGTCATTTGTGAATTTTAATGACCCTACAGAGAAAAGAGTCTAAAATGCCATTCTACTTGTTTTCTATTCCTTCTCTTCCTTCTGTGGTAGCCTACACAAGGTACAGAAAAATTGTGGAGAAACAATATCCTGGAAGGTTTTTTCCATTGTCTGCAGAGAAGTTACAAAAGGGAGTACAAGCTACTTTTAAATTAGATGTAATGTACACCCACAGTCACTAATGAAGAAAACAGGAAGAATAAAGAAATTATTTTATCTGTAAGATTCTCCATGACAGACACCAATTGGAAAAGTACAACGCCCAAAATCTTGGTACAAGTACCTCAGCTCCACAATACTTATTTATGTCAGGTGGAGACATCAGCTTCAGGATTCAGAGCATTAAAAATACAACTTGTCTGCTCCTCTCATGATGAGGGAGGGGAAAGTTGGGAATTAATATCTACATGGCAAATGTTTGTCTACAGCTCTTGTGATGCATTTAACCATTATATTGTAGCAATAACAAAAGACTACAGTTTGCTTTTGAGTGCTATGGCTGAAATTGAGAACAGTACAAGTCCCTGAAACACAGAGGACTGTGAAATATGTTGGGTTAGAGCAACTGTTTCTACATTGCAAATGGATGGTAAACACCATTTCAATATCCTCCTGCTTTCTCTAACCCTCTGGATCTTTCATTTGAAAGAAAAATACTTGCAAAATATGAAGTAAATAAATGTTATGCAGTCTGAGAAGTAGTAGATTTTCCTCTCTGTCATTGTAGTTTTTTTCATATGTGGATTTCAGGGGTGTTGAGGTTTTTTAAATCTAAATAAGATGTCTGAGACTCCATTTATCAGAATTCTAAAAGGTGTGATTGCTTAGAGCTTCATGCTCAGTGAGTATAGTAGCATAAAATTAAAATGCCAGCGTAAAGCAAGGAAATGTCTGAGTATCAGGATAGCTGAAATCAGCTTTTCTTTGTTATTTTGTTTTTTTCTGTACTAGGAAATCATTTACCAAATTAGAAGTTTTAAAAGAAAAAAGTAGATACTGTTCCAGTAATATTTTGTATAGTTTGTGGTTAAAAAAATCTGTGAATCACTGATGCTTCTGTTTTACATAACAAAGAAAATATTGGAACTTAAAAAATTCTTTGAAAGGCATATCAGTTACTGTGAAATGCTCAGGTGTAGTTAGCTTTTTCTCTTTTAAAACTAAATTTACAGAAAATGTAATTATATGTTGAGCATATATTTTTTCCACTTCACTGAAAAGTATATGGAACTTGTGTCAACATTCATCTGTATCCTGTCTTCTGAAATCTGATCTCTGAACACAAATTTTAAGGAACTAAAAAAATGAGCAACCATGTCCCTGGACATAAGATGTACAAATGGGATGTATAGCATCATACAGTCACCTCAGGACACATGAGAATAAACCAACAACCCACACCCATGTGCTGCAACCTTCTGCTCTGAAATTAGAATCATGTGGACTACGTATAAATTCCAGACCTTCTGGTTTCTGTTTCTCTGAGTTGCATTGTTGACACAAAAAATATTTAGCCCAAGACTACACTCCATCTCAAAACTGAATCAATGGATTTTGTCTAATTTTCCATTGTTTTTCACTAGAATCAAGATCTCCAAACTGTAACCTCATTTTATATCAATATTGTATTCCTACATATTGAAATACACTCAAACACTTGACATATAAAATATAATTAAATAATAGATTATAATGTTATACCATTATGGAATTAATGATATGTTTGCCTCACAGTTCCATATTTCAGTGGCACATGTGGAAATGTTGTTTATTTTTTTTATTTCAATAAAATTGTATTTGAATACCCTAAATACATATGTATACACATTATACACATACATACATATACACACACATATGTACGTATGTGTATATTTATATGGAACTGGGGAATTAAACTTTGGGTTTTTTATTTCTAAAATGGTTCCCTTCACATTCATAACATTTTGCATAGCTGAAGTGTTAAGGAATATGCAAAATTTGTTATTATTTTGAAAATGAAATTCAAAGTAACTTCCTTATAAAAAGGATTTTTAAAAACCCCTAAACTTTGCAAGCGTAAGCCCAATCACAAGCCCTATGTTTTGTGTTTGCATTGCTAATTTTTCTCCATCTTATTGAAAATTCTGGAATTTTGCACATCGTTTTTAGGCTATTTCAGTATCACATTGCATCCTGTCAATGTCTCATTTGAGACTAATGTTTTATTCAATATCACATGTATAGCACTATATAAAAGTAATGATTCTAAAAGATGAGCAAAACTAAAGCATTTTTGAAATTTACTATGGATGTTATTTTATATTTACTTCATAGCTTTCATAATACAAATTGGTAGACTAATTTTATTTTTACTCTGACTGGTTTGATTTCTATTTTTTAAAACAACTTGTACTTCTAGATAAGTTTTGAGAGTGTCATAAAAATTATGAAATGAATAGGGTACTTACTTTGGGTCAGTTTATTTTTGGTCCAAATTAATTAAGAATATTAGTAGTGGCCAAAATATAAATTTTTTCTGTAGTTGATGTAAATTGAGAGACTAAAACATTGAAGATTTTAATGATGCTTATAGAGAATTTTATAATTTATATTGTACAATGAAATATTTCAGATTTTCTTCCCTTTTTTCTTATTTACCAAAAAGAGCAAAGAACTAAATTATGTGTCAGAAATAGATCTGATTTCTTCTCTGTTTTTTGTACCAGTTCTACCCATTTCTTCCCCTTTCATTATGATGTGATTTGTCCACTAAACCACAAAATAGTCTGTTATTAGACATGCTTTTTGTCTCAACACATTATTACTTATTAGTTTACATAAGAACATCAGAAATACTGAACTCAAGGAGAACTATACTCTGTCCAGAGCAATGCTTTTTCCTCTGGTAGTGACAATAGGAGTTTATTCCATGCATTCGTAATCATAGAATCATAGAATTGTTTGTGTAGGAAAGGACCTCTGAAGATCATCTAGTCCATCACCCTGTCACAGACAGGAACACCTCCCACTAGACTACGTTGCTCAGAACCCTATCCAGCCTAACCTGGAGCACTTCCAGGGATAAGTCATTCACAGCTTCTCTGGGCAATCTGTTCCAGTGCCTCGTCACTCTCACAGTAAAGAATTTCTTCTTTATGTCCGGTCTAAACTTATCTGCTTTCAGTTTAACACTGTAACGCCTCATGCTGTCACTACAGGCCTTGGTAAAAAGTCTCCATCTTTCTTGTAAACCTCTTCTATATAAACACAGGCCACAATAGGGCCTCCTCGAAACTTATTTCCTCCAGGCTGAACAACCCCAACTCTAACAGCCTATTTTCAAAGCAGAATTATTCCAGGTCTCTGACCCTTTTTTGTGGTCCTCCTCCAGACCTTCTGCTCAGAACTAGAGGCAGCACTTTGCCTTGGCCTGTTGAACTTCATTAACTTTTCATGGGCCCACTTACCAAGCCTGTCAGGGCCCCTCCAGAGTGTACTTGTTCCCTCTGGCAAATCACCTGTACTAGCTTGTTGTCATTCTCAAAGTTGCTTAGGCTGTACTCATTCCTCATTCCATGTCATTTATGAAGATGTTAAATAGCACTGTTACCGATACGGATCATTGAGAGATAGCAATCATTTCTGGTTTCCACTTGGACATTGAGGCATTGACTGCAATTACTTGAAAGCTCTAATAATAATAACTAATTTTTTATTCATCTAACAGTGCTTCTGACAAACTCATCTCTCCAATGCTGCAGACAAAATTCTGAATGGGACCTTTTCAAAAGCCTTATGGACATCTAGGTAGACTATGAGTTGCTCTTCCCTTGTTCATTGATGCAGTTACTCCATGTTAGATGGTCACCACATCAGTCAGGCGTGATTTGCCTTTTTTGAAGAATGCTGGCCGTCTATAATCCCTTCACTATCTTCCATATGTTTTGACATGTCTTCCAAGATGATCTGCTCAATCATTTTGCTGAGAATTGTAGTAAGACTGTCTGGTCAGCACTTCCCAGGGTCCCCATTTTTACCTTTTTGGAAATGGATGAAATGTGTCCCTTTTTCTAGTCCCTGAGAATTTCACCTGATTACCACTGCTTTTCTGATACGATGGAGAGCAGATTAGCAACTTTGTGTGTTAGTTCCCTCATGAATCTGGGATGCTACTGATCTGAGGATGCATTCCTTGTCTCCTTTGCAGAATTAAGGATGTTAGAAGACATGTCCCTGCCTATTCTCTTTAGTATCCATTTACCTTTTTTTCTCAAATCTGTTTCACTGTTTTGTGAATCCGTTGATACCGTTTACCTTAGTAACCTTCTGCAGCAACAAATTTCTGAGGTTTATTACTGGTTTTATAATAATTTAAAACTTATCTCTTCCTCTTTCAAACTGATATCCCCCCCTCTTGCCCTCTTCTTAGTGAATAACTGTGCTCTCTTTATCTTATGCTTCACCCTCTTGACTCAGTCCATAGCCAGTCTGTCTTTGCCTCTTCAATAGTAGAGCTGCAGCCTTTTCAGTCTTACTTTTTTAAGCTCTATTGTCTCTCCAATTTTACCTTTTCTAACTCCTTTTTACCCTCATGGAAATGCAGAAAATACAGCTGCATGAAGTAGTCACAATAAGAATATATCAAGATCTTATATAATACTGAAACGACAGCCTCTATCCTGTTCTTGCTATACCTTCTGATTGTGATGAGCATTTTCTTGGCTTTCGTGGATGCCACTATTCAGAATTTATAGATTTCAGAAAGCTGTCAATGATGATTCCAAGACATCCCTACTGATTTACAACTGTCATTCCAAAATCCGCATTGTGTAAGTACAGTTTTGATTTTTTTCTTCCTCTAGAGATTTTACATGTATCGACACTGAAATCCATCATTACTTTGCTTTCTCACTCAGTGTTGTGAGGTCCTTGAGGACTCTCTTGCCAGCAGTAAGGTATTTGGCTACCCAAGAGAGCTCAGTTTGGATGGCCTCCAAAACCTGAGAGATCACTGAAAGACATTAAGCAAACACTAGTCCCACTACAAAAATCACTGGCATTTCCTAGAATATTACATGCTGTCACTGTTCTCCATTCTGTGTGATGACCACTAAATCCTATGCTTTGTGATTTATCCCTTACCTGCTTTCAGTCTATAAAAGGGAGAATTCCTCCAACTGTAAAATAATTCAGTTTCTCTAAAAACATTCATTTGGCAACAAAAAAATCAAGGGTATTAAAAATCTGAATGCATTATGAAGATTGGATTGTCTTTATCCACATGTTGGTTAACAATTTTCCAAGACTCTCTTAAGCCATTGTAGCAGCTATTCCCATTTTAGAAACTGTGCTGACTCTTTATCAGTAGACTGCATTCATCCGTGCAATCAGTGACCTTTTCCTTTAGTGAAGACCCTTTGGTGGGCTGAATTTAGAGCAGTTTGTTTCTGGTTCTCAGGTGCTCTCTTCAGCACTTCTGGCAGGTGCAAGTGACTTTAAATTCTCATTTAACATCCTCTAACAAGTGGCTTTTGCAGAAAGTAGTTTACACACCTTAGCAAGAAACTTGACAATTTCATATTTGAGTTCCTTATAGTCTCTTAAGTTAATGCCATCCTCTTCTAGCACCTAATTCCTCTGTTTGGTCTAATTCATCTGTAATTTTCATCCCAAAGAGTGGGGCAAATAGAGAAATCTTTCCAAAGTTTTCACAAGAAAAGACTGCCAGAAAAAAATTACCTGAGCTTCTTTTCTATTATATTAGCAGTCTTCAGTACCCCTTTTACACAATTTTCAACAAGTAGTGTTACTGATTCCATAGATGGACACCTTTTTTATGTATTTAATATTTTGCTATCACCTTACCTCCTCAGCACCGCACTCCCCCCGCACCCCTCCTTCCTTCTTCCCTGGCTTGACTTTCAAATTTTCTGCTTTTGGGAATGGAGGTGCATTCAGTTCATTACATGGTCTCTGCTACTCCTTCTTCTTCACACTCTTCCCCTGCTCCAGTGTGTGGTTTCTTCCACAGGAGACAGTCCTCCAGGAACTTTTCCAGTGTAGGTCCTTTCCACAGGCTGCAGATCACCACAAACTGCCCCTGCACAGGTCCCTTCCACCAGGTGCAGTCCTTCAGGAAGCACTGCTTCCCCTGATGCCGTCACAGGCCCTGACGGAAAACTTGTTTCAATAGGGGTTCCCCACAGGGTCAGAGACTCCTTATATAAGACTATTTGACTGGATCATTTTCTTGTATTTCTGAAATGTTTACATCTGGTTTACCAGATGTTTTCTGTCAACATATACACAAGTATATTCTTATATTGTTCAAATTTCCATTTCTCTTCAGTGTGTATTTCCTCTTGTAGGAATGTAGCCATTTGAGTCAACAGTCATTATTTGTGTTAGTCATACTAATATACAGATATACATGCTCTTCAAATCTATTATTTCAATTAAAAGGATGGACATTCTCGATGGGCCTGAGGCCTTTGCAAAATATGGAAGAAATATTATCCAAAACGTTGTATTTTAAAGGGGGGGTAGGGGGGCAGGAGAGGGAAACAGGCAAGGGAAAACATAGCTGTATTTTTAAAATAATTCTATGTTCCTTCCATTTCATTAATTTCTTAAATTATTTTTTCATTCATTTTTCCCATGACACATTCATCACTTTCAAAAAGCCAGAGTCCAAATGAACCAGATGTGCTGAAAGTGCAAATAACTGAAAAACAGGTTTCCCTGGTAACCAGATTAAAACCTTCAAAACAGCTCCACCTCCTGCTCAGCTTGTCTATCCCTTTTAGCAGTTCAGTAATAGCAAATCAAGACACTCATACCCAGATTGTGCCCTCCACTTACTTGAGCAGGGGGTAACTAATTCAGCCAGGAATCAGAAGGGAGAGACTTCCATTTCAATATGTTTTCACTGTTTTATTCTCTGTAAGTGTGTAACTCTTCTGTAATAGCAGCACATGGAATGGGTAGGATAGGCATTTTTGCAGGTGGTATCATAAAACAGCTGCCTTTCACATTGTCCCTTGGCAATCCCATGGTTAACTGTGTAGAATATCTACTAGAAGGCCACTCCAATTAGCACTCATTTATCTGGAATCCTTTCCCCGGAACTTTGCATTGCTGTTGCAAGGCATTTTGAAATTCAGATGGGAACTAAATGACTAACCAGAAAATTCACCTACCATCATCTGCTAGCTCTTCTCCCACATATTCTGTACTGTTCTGCAGATGCCAGAGGTGTGGGAATGAAGGCAAACCTCTTTCCTCGACTGCATCCTACCTCTTTTCATGGTTCTCTGAAGTTTATGTGATTGAGTGGCCTTGGTCCTTGGGCAACACTTAGTCCAGTATCTCTAGTACAATTACATTTCTGGAACGCTTTAGTATAGCTTTCACCCTTTGTGCTCCTTCATGTAACACCACTGTGAAAGAAATAATACAGCCCCAGTGGATGCTCTACATTAAGCGGCTCTGTAATCAAGAACCCTTTCCCTTAAAATAATGATCTTTTATGACCTTGCATATCTTGTATTTTACAAACCAAAAGTACTGTGATGTAACTAAAGAAATGTTGCAGTTACAATAAAATTCAGTAAAAATTTTTATCACATTGTGAAGCAATCATGACTTACTCTTAGAATGAGGAGACCCTTTGATGTATTGCTCCTGTTTTCATTCCTCATCTGATCAGGGAGAGGTGGAATAAATCACAGTGCTTCCACCCAGACCAGAATAAATTTCTGAAGGGAGAGCTGAGTGAAGAACACTTATTAAAAATTGTTAACTGAAATGAACATAAGACAACAAACAACAGAAGTATCTTTCCCTGTTAATGAGATGCTGCTATCTGGATTAGTCTGTATTTGCTGTGTTTCTAATTAGTTTTCATTCTATTAACATGCTAATGTTAATATGATGCATTACTTTCAGTTGTGCAGGCATAAAGCCAATTTTTAGGAAACTGGACTTCTAGAGAACAAAAGTAGGGAATCAATGAATAAGTAATTTACAAAACTACTCAGCCTAACTCTACACCAGAGAGACAGAGTTTATAACCCCCCTTTTTTCAGTATGCCACTATAATTAACAATGTGCATATGATCGGCACTAGCAGTGATTTCCTCTGGAAGCTGAAACTTAGTTTTTATTCTGATCTTCTTTCTGGTAGAAGGAAATATTTTACCTTTCAGTAAAGTTTTATCCTTTGAATAATAATACAAGACAGAACACCTGATAAAGCATAGGATGAATGACACACAGAGACCCCATTTTTTCTGTACTTTAAAAAAAAATGAACACCTACAAAAATACACACTTTCTGGGGAGTAAGTTCTAGTTCATCAAAATGTAAAGCACCTCATTTAGTCAACAGTAGTACTATCACTTGGACTTAGGGAACATCCTTATTGATTCATGAATATTCCAAGAGGATAGATTAATCTTTTCTGGATCATACAGCTCTGATGAAACTGCTGTTTAACATGCTAAAGTGCCAAATTCATCTTCTTCTTGTACAAAAGAACTTGCTATAATAAAGACTCTTTGCAACAGCAATAAGGCATCTCTGTGGGGAACGCTTATGACAAAGTGTTTGCATCTTGGAATAGACAGTTTGTCATGTATTACACAGCTATCTAAGGATACATGTGTATGGCAATATCCTTCCATTCAACTCTATAGCTTAATTATTATTTGGGATATTCCATCTATATATTTATCTGAGGATAGATAAAGAATGCATTTAATAAGGTTCATAATCTTCAGGACCTTTACTGTGTTTCACATCTTCTGTCAGTGTGCACAAAAATTAGGCAGATGATCCACCACACAAGGTAGATAGGCTGGTAGATCCATAGGTGGGTACGCAGAATTCAGTACAGGTAGAGAAACTGAGCTGTAGCTATCAGAACTTTTAGAGAGAAATATGTGCCTTATATGAGACAATAAATGTATAACTTGTCCTAATAGCCCAGAGCTCTGACAACTAGATAGCCCCAGTGAGTTACTCAGCCAGTCCTGTGTTCTAGCACAGTGCAGATCTGACCTCTCCTGTCCCTAATGATCTACTAGGCTCAAGTGACTCATAGAAACGGCACCTTTACTCTCGTTCTGTGCCCTGACTGCTGCTACCCTCTGATAACAGCTGTGCTTTTGCAAACATACACATTGTTCCATCGGTTAACAACCTGTAAGACTCCAGGTTTGCCAGTTGTAGAACACTTGCATATAGCTTTCTATATGCACTTGCATGTAGCAGTTTGAACAGTA
This sequence comes from Climacteris rufus, assembly GCA_013398175.1. NCBI lineage: Eukaryota > Metazoa > Chordata > Aves > Passeriformes > Climacteridae > Climacteris > Climacteris rufus. The sequence goes on along the minus strand of VZRZ01006728.1, from coordinate 593,585 downwards.
AGTAACCTGTACATGTCAGGATGTCTACAACCTGATACCACTTTCTGTACAATGACCATGGCCCTACTTGGCCGTAATGGTACTCATCTTCATAGTTATACTAGTAAATTATGCATGAAGGATACATATATTCTAATACTGCTCTGTGAGAAATAAATTGTGTATGAAGGCTTAAAATAAAATCATGTAAATGTTTCTAGTTTTGTAGGTGGAAAACTATCTACCTGCTTATTCAACTTGCATACTTCAAGATCTCTATTTCTCTCTTTCTCTCTCTCTTTCTTCCTTTCTCTCTTTCTCTCTCTCTTTCTTCCTTTCTCTCTTTCTTTCTTTCTCTTTCTTTCTTTCTTTCTTTCTCTTTCTTTTTCTTTCTTTCTTTCTTTCTTTCTTTCTTTCTTTCTTTCTTTCTTTCTTTCTTTCTCTTTCTCTTTCTTTCTCTCTTTCTTTCTCTCTCTTTCTCTTTATCTCTTTCTCTCTCTCTTTCTTCCTTTCTCTCTTTCTTTCTTTCTTACTTCTTTCTAGCTTTCTTTCTAGCTTTCCAGCTTTAGCAGTTCATTATATTAGAAATCGACAGTTTTGTCTCTTATCTACTTGCCTTTGGCAGCACAGCCTCAAATTGTGTATGTCATGAATATTTAATGTGATGTTTACATAGAATACTAACGAAATAGAGAGCAGATTTATATAAATGTCACCAGTAAGAAAAAGACCGATTACAGTAAAAACCTAAAAAGTGCTGAGCATTAGCAGAAAGTCTGTGTGAAATATGTGTATTATGGAAAAGTTAGCTTGCTTCCTATTTACCAATACTGATAGGACTCAAGTTTCCAGCACAACAATTGAAATAACTGTCTCTATATATCAGTTTATAAGCGGGCCCAGTCTTTGCAGGCCCTGCAGATTTTGACACAGTTTTACTGGTGGGAGGGGGAAAGAACTTTTGGACCACAGTCACCTGAATAGTTTCCTTTAATTCCCATTGGAAATTGTGTCCTTAATATGTTGAAATTGGAAACAGAAACATGCATGTCTTTAAAAAGCACTAGTGGGAAGGTCCAGGGAATGGTAAATCAGACTAATGTCAATCCAGAGCAGTATAATGGAGGAAGTCCTCTGGGATTTTTTCAGCTTAAAGAAGAGAACTTTCAGTTGGACAAGTTAATAGCTGTCTAACTACCTTATGAGAGGATTTAGAGAAGATGGAGACAAAATCTTCTCAGAGATGTGCGAAAAGGCAGCAGAAACAGGCTGGAATATAGGAAACATTTGCAATTTTTTTTTAACAGACTCTGCTCAAATATTTGAACAGGTTAATCAAATATTGGAGGAAGCTGATCACAGATTTTGTGTAATTTCCATCTCTATATGTATTCAGAACTTGACTTAACAAGCAACCTGAGGTCCTGCACGAGCCTCTATCATTCAACAGAAGTCTCTTCCTGTATCATTCAGTGTATGATTCTATAATTCTAGGATTTCCATAGGATATTGAAAAGTTAGAACTAGGTTATCTGCAACTTCCTTGTGTAGAATACAATGCAAATGTTCTGAAACATGATTTATAAGATTTAAAAAACTGTTTGCCTTGTTGGAAATATTATACCTGTAGAATTGAGCTACTCTAACAACAAAACACAATTTCTTATGCTAAACATAATAATGAGTACAAAGTGATCTAAGAACATGGAAAAAACACTGAGATAGCCCTAGTGTTCCCTTGCTAAATGTCTTATAAATTGCTGAAAAATAGAATGATAAATTGTTGAACAGTTAGTGGAATAAGATGGAATTGCAAGCAATAGTACTGAGCAAGGTAATTCAATGAAGTGCTTTCCACATTTATCACTGCTGTGTTCTCAGACTCCTACACCAAGTCACTTTGGCTCAATAATTTGTTTTATTGCTAGAGACTTTATTGATCATATTTCACACTGTACTAACCTAGCACTCTATGTTTTGTCCCACTGTCATGTGTTGTCTTACTGTATAGATTCAGAACTGCTCAGGGTCACACTGCAAAACATTGTGGAGGCACTCATGATCCCCGCAAGACTGACTTCCCAGAGATGAAGTCTCTGGAAATATTGGTGACTCGCTGGTGGTTTGGAAAAGCTTCTTTCTCTGTTACTTACTGTCCTGCCAGCCCAGCACTGTGCATGTTACATAGTTGTGTCTGCAGATGAAAGATGATGGTGAGACATTAACAGGGAGAAGGATATTATCAGGGACAATGGTATTCACTCACACACAATTCTAACATGTGCAATTGCACCTTGCATTAAAGGCCAGAAATAATGTATCTTGGTGCACTGGGGCACAGATTTCTTAGAGCCAATCTCCAGAAAATGTCAAAAAGCACTATCTTAACCTTCTACACAGGCATACAATACCATTTTTCTTAGTGATTTCAGTTTTCGAAATTTTTTCCTTCCCTTTGCACATGTACTATCTGCTACACTACTGTCTTTTCCTGGACCTTTCTCATACAAAAAGAGACCTATCTCATACTTTCTCTTTTCAGTTGTATACATGGGTGATATGTAATCATTACTATGTGGCATGATATCTCATGTCTGGAACCTCAGGTTCATTGCTGAAGCATACTCCTTCACGGACAAAAAATCTACTGAGCTCTACAGCCTTTAGGCAACTACCTACTTTTGTCATTTAAACATACTCAAGTTTCTGAAAACCTTAAGCATCCTATTATCAAATGGGTGTTTTCCTTGTGTGGAAAGGGTGTTTGAAATCTCAAGAGACATATCTTTGAAGGTTGATAAAGAGACTGACCTAGAAAAATAATTTTTACTGGTGTTTATTTAACTGTTTAAATGAGAATCTTTTAGAAGAAAAAAATTATCCAGTCCATTAAGTGTAGGAGTAGTCAGATTTGTAAAACAGCACTGACTATTTTTAGAATACTTAAAAAATGGAGAGCAAAAAAGAGAAGGAAGGATGCTCTTTGAAACAAGGTGTAATTCAGATTGTTCAAAGAGTTTGTTTTAAGCTAAGGAATACTACCACAGAAAACTTGAAATATTTAAAAAAAGAGAAAATAATTTATTTCTATATGATGAGAGATCATCACTTTGAATGATATATGATGACTACTGAAAACATTTCTTAGTTTTGAGAGAGTAAGATTCTGAATGCCCTGACTAAAACATTAATTAGAACTAATTCCAGAGGAGTTGGGTGCATCCCGTATTCATCAAGAAATAGTCAGATACAATGCTTGTAAAGGAATGTCCCATCACTGGGTTATGCAAACTGACACTTTGGTCCACAAAAATCATAACACTACAAAACTTAAGCATTGGTGAAAGGGCATTGAACTTAATATTTGTAGAATATATTCAGATTGAAGAATTCTTGGTTTTTTACCTAAATTTTCTGTGTTCATATTAAATGTCACATACTGTTTTAATATATGCCATATATAGCGTCTTCTATGTTTCTGACGCTGCTTTAATGGTTTGCATAGTTCTTAAATATTCTGTACACACCTAGGTAACTACTTTATTTGCCATCAATATTTCTTCATGACTTCCACCCACTTAGACGTTCAGAAATTGTTCTGAGCATTATATATACATATCTATATCTACATGAGTAGATGCATGTCCTCTGCCTGCATTTCTGAAGTAGTACGAAAAGAAACAAAGGTTTTGACATAACTAAGAAGAAAGATATAAAGGATTGTTTTAATGATTTGCTATCAGTATTGCTCTTGCTGCCAATACAATCAGATCCAGACCACATGCCTTTCACACTGAAGTTACAAAAAGTAGCCCTTCAGATCTAATTCCTTTATTTTAGATGGCTTTAATAAATTACACAGAATATTATGACAATATCTTTTTTAATAGACATCAACCTTTCCCTGAAATTGTTTTAACAATCATAAGAAAAAAACTGTTCCATTGTGATTCTTCCAAGCCACTGCACTAGAACAAATTCAGCTCATTCTAATTGGTCAACATCAGGCAGCAGTGAAAATGCAACTTGTTGTGAAATTTGTTTTTGCATTTTGCTGTTAGAAGCCTAGTGTTCAACTCGTTCACAGCTCTCCATTGGACCTTATCAAAGAACATGATGGCTGGAGGGCATCAGAAGCACTGATCACTCAAAGGGAAACAGAACAGCTGTGTTCCTGACAGCTGGAGCAAGCATGACGTCCATCAGCAACTAACGGGAATATCTAAAACTATTCTCCTTTAGCAAGGTGCCCACAAATCCAGTTAAGACGCAAATTAGAGTTCTCAACCAACTGTCAATTTCAACCATTACTTTTTGATAGATAGCTAGATAGATAGATAGATAGATAGATAGATGATAAACATTTCTTTATACGTCTGTGTATTTGTTTGTCATTCTGTTATTCATCATCTGTAAAGTGGCTTTAGGTAAGAATTATAAGAGGATTAGCTGCTTCAGAGCTCAAGTTCTAAGAATCCTCCTATGCAGATACTCTGCAGAAGTTCACACTGCAAACATATGCAGAAATTTCACATCAGAAATACATTTTCAGATCATACTTTTAAGCCTAAAAAGAGTTGCTAATAGGGTCTATGACCTGCTACTGAACCATCTCCGCATAATTTTTTTTTTTTTAATCCGGATACTGATTTTTGAGCTCGAAAAACTGTATCTTTATATTTATCAATTTATAAAATTCAAAGTACATCTGATTTTTATGTTTGGTAGTCAAGAATACATTAACCCAGCACTGTGTATCTGACAAAGTTACCCATATCATAGAATTTAATTTTGGACCGTTCACTAGATAGCCCCTGCAGAGAGATTAAATTAAGTTAAAAAAAAAAAAAGGTAGTGCGTGTTTGATGTTCTTGATTCTTATCACTGTCACACTTCCTGTTTCCCTCTTTAAACTGTAATTAGAATACACTTTAATGGCCTTTCATAGCATTTTTTCCTTATGTGGGAGTGGTTTGTTGTCTAGTTAACCTGTTGTTCTATTAAAGCACACATGACCTGTTAAATAAAAGAAGGTGATAGCTCATTTAGGTTTACTTCTTTTGCTTGTTTTTACATGTTTCAGTTCTAAAAAATCTGTAAACCATTTCCATTTTTTAAGGCATTATCATTATCCAAGGTAAATTATACCATTTCAGATGTAGCTTCAACAAAATTACTCCAAACTGTGAAGTTCAAAACAGCTTTATGTCATTCCTTCATCATGAAGAAGCTACAAGCATGCTGGGCACTGTCTTCTTCTTTCAGGACAGATGGTGCTTTTGAATAAGCAAATATTATATTTGGTACAATAAGCTTTAAATTGGACTGTGTATGAACATGAATAACAAAAATATATCTCACAAATTGAGTCCAGACGCCCAACATTCCAATGTGCCGTTCACAGGTTCTTTCCACGGTTTAGACTCCCTGTTGTCAATCTCCCAAAGCAGAGATGAACATAGTTCCTTAAACATGTCCCACCCAAAACAAATAAAAACATTCATTTATAAATGCCATACCAATTTCTCAATAACCACATACTCCTTTGCATACTCCTATTCAGCAAAATGCTGAAACGTTGTGACTAAACTTTTGTGCAGAGAAAATAAAATAGCAATGCATTAATGAATGACTCTTCCTTCAGTTACCAAATCTGTATTTGCAATTAAGGTATTAAAGAAGTGACAATTAAACTATTAGTATTGAAAACTCTAAAGAATGCAAAAAAAAGGAAAAAAATTAATCCAATGATGTGATTCTTCAAATACCTTACTCTGTTTCTGTATTAGCATGATAATGAGAAAGTTCATGGGAACTTCATCCAGACTGTTAACTTGCTGCACAAAACAGTAAAGTAACATATAAGTAACTACACTAACCTGTATGAACTTCTCATTTTTATAGTTATCTGTTTGTTATGCAAAATAAAAATTATGATGCCTGCAGGTAAAATCTAAACATCAATCCTTTACCATACAGACAACTCTTGTTTATGCAGGTGTCATGTATTTCCATGCATATTGAGAATAATGTCTTTTGCTTGTGTAAGGACAGACTGTGGTCTTTTCTAGCATCTTGTCAAGGTGGGCACAAGTTCCTCTGGTCCATCAGTGGACTTCCACCTATTGACAACAGTTTGATTTGAGACTCATACACTGGGACTCAGTATGAAAAATGCTGCGGGGCGCGGGGGGAGGTGTGATAAAGGAATCAGAAGAATTCATGACTTTACAGTTCCCAGAGTGTTTTTTCCTCACTTTCAAGAGTGACAGCAGTCTGTCTTGTACAGATGCCTCCCAAAAATTGTCTAAATTGCTTCTTGATGCAGTGCTGCACTGTGCTGGACCCAACTCAAGGCTATGACTAAGTGCAGTAATCTAGCTTTTACAGCTGTGGTATGACAGACAGGCAGGAAGGATGCCTTAATTAATTGTGTTTACTTATGTACAAGACATGAAAACAAAAACTGAAACTCATTTGAAAACAACAAGACTAACTTCTTCTACCTGCTTTCTGTCAGCTAAAACTGCTTGTCCGTGGAATTCAAGATTTCCTTTTAAATAAGTGATTTATAATCTCAGTAATTCTTGTTTACTGTAAGGAAAACAGCAGATTAGTAATGTGTTAAATATGAGTTATTAAATTCCCATTAGACTAAATTACCACCCTTAGAGATAGAGAAAACTACTCCAAATTAATTTGTGTCTTTCAATAACTGTGTTTCATCTATTTGTAAAAACATTTTTAATTTTAAGGTTTGTGTTACAGCAATTTGCTTAGTCTTTATAGGAAGACCAAGACTGTTAGGTCAGATTATATGCCCTATCCTCTTTAGTAAATATTTGTTGGGAAAGTAAATAAGAAAATAAAGTGTTCTCTAAGGAGTCTTTTCCATGCAAAATAAGACAGTTAATTTTAAGGGTTCTTTGACTGAAGTCTAGTATGAAATAATCTTTATATCTTTATATCTACTTTTATGTTACTGGGACAGGTGTTTTTCTAGCAACTTCCAGAAATGTTTTTCTAATGATGACCCCACTATTTTTCAATTGCATCTTGCCTAGAAAGGAAACAATGTTTTCCAGACATTCTTAAGAGACTTTTTTTCAAATTTTTAACACTGTGAAGAAAACACACACCTTTTCTTAATTGTTGCCCATTCTAAATATCAATGAGTGAGCTGAAAATCTAACTGCAGTAAATATTGTCATTTCTTCAACTTGAATGGACTTTACTTCTTTTTATTGGACTATGAAGCTACTTCCCTTGAAGTTCTTCACAGAAATAAGAACTTCTGGGATGATGATAGAATCACACCAGTGATGGAACAGTCTGAAATGTGGGGTATGACTTCACAGAGCTATAGGTACTCTATAGTAACTGTTCTCCAACACTTAAAAATACAGGGAGATAACATGTACTAGAGACTAATATTTAGAGGAAACATTAAAGCACATGTATAAGTATATGCATGTTTACATGTATCCTAAAAATTATATGCAGTTTATCAGGAGCACCCTATTTAAACAGGTCATTGTCCACTGAATAGTTCTTTATTTTTTAGTAAAATGCATTTCTTAAAGAGCTGTTGCTGTAAGTAGTTTGTTACATCTACTGAAACCTATTTTTCCATTTAAACCACATACTTTAAAATTCTCACATGCAATGTGTGATGTACTTTTTCTTGTACTTTATATTTTTAAAAATATTTATGTAACATTGTAACATCTAAAGCAAAATATATATGTCAAAAATTTGTTTCTCTCCATCGGTTAGCAACACGATGTAAACAATTAAGTTCTTACAAGTATAATATTTTTTTCTTAAAGAGTAAAGACCATATATTTGTTTAGTTATATTTTATTCCTATTTCTCAACAAGTGCTGAAATGCACTAAAGATGTCTTTTTAGATGAAAGACTAGCATGAAAATATAACCATCTGTACTTTTAACAATCCTATAGAATGAAGTGCCAAATTGTCTAAATTTCTAACTGCGTTGTTTTACTTGAAGAACCTAAGTAATACAGCAATATTAATGACTAAATGGTATTCGTTTTCTATATACAGTATCAACATCATTTTATAGAACACTAAATTTGAAGGCTTTCTTAAGAAGAGCTTTGCTGAAGATAAATCATGAGCCGAAATAAGTGAAAAAAGAAGGTGCTGAAAATCTGCCAGTTGCCTAGTGCCCTTAGTCTCTGCACTCTATTTATCAATGTACTAATCCTCAGCATATATGTTGTTCTATTTTCATGATTATAAATGCATGTAAATACCAAAATTAATGTGTTCTTTGGGCTGCACTTCTTGACTTAAGAAACACTAACTTGTATGTTGTGCTTAATCAGCACCTTTGTCTATCTTTGGTAGTAAAGTACACATATGTCCAAAGCAATCGCACTTAATTTGCCTTTTAGTTTTGTAAACAAGAAGTCAGACTGCACTGTGCTATCAGAACTCCACTTTCTACACTCAGAACATGTATTTTTGTTTCTTCTTCTATGGACATAGAATACTGCTGATGCTTAAATATCATCTAGTTCCAAGTCCTGAACCATGGGCAGGGACACTTTCCACTAGACAGATGGCTTAAAGCTCCATCCAGCCTGGCCTTGATTATTTTCAGGGGTGGATCATCTACAACCTCTCTGGGGAACCTATTCTGGCACCTCACCACCCTCACAGTAAAGAACTTCTCCCTAGTATCTAACCTAAATGTGCCATCAGGTTAAAGCCATTCTCCATTACTTGTAAAATGTCCCTCTATTGTTGCCCTGATTTTTGCAGTTCTGGATGTTGTCATTCTTCTGGAGCTAGTTTCTCGCACTTTACTCTGTAAACATGGCCATGTTATTGTAACTGTATCTTATAATTTGCATTCCTTTCTCCTGGACACAGAACTTTGATGAACATTTCCTTTGACCACTGTGATTGAGGGAGGAAGAACTGATTTCCTCCAATGAATAGTGATTTCTAAATGTATATAAAAAATAAAGAAGGCAGGTCCTTCCTTTTCCTTCCTTCCTTCTCTCTCCTCCTGGTAACAGGTGTCTCCGTCTCTTCTTTTGTGTCATTACTGCGACATTTGGAGAGAAAAGTGTGAGAAACTAGCTACAGAAGAATGACAACATCAGAACTCCAAAAATCAGGGCAACACTCTATGGTCTTTCTGTAGGTCCCTTTAGGTACTGAAAGGCTGTTATGAAGTCTCCTCTGAATTTTCTCCAGCTGAACAACCCAAATCCTCTCAGACTGGCTTCATCAGAGACACGCTGCTGGTTTCTTATCTTTGTGACTCTATTCTGGACTCACTAGTTAAGAAACAGATTTTACTTCTGGGTCCAGTCTAATGCATTTCAAAAGGAAAACAACTTTAGACACAGCCACTATGTTCTCTACAAAATCATTCCTACTTCCTATCTCTCCTTGCCACATTTGGTCTTTGCCCTTTGCCTGTTTTTTGCAATAAATAAGACTCCATCTTTCATTTTCTCCTTATATGCATGGCAGAGTGATGGGAAGGCAGATTTCTTTACAGCAATGATGCTTCAATGCTGTCAGTGGTCTTTCCAGGATAAACTATTTCAACATTTATTTATTTATAACATCATCCTATGTTTTCCTTTCTTTTCTCTAACAAACTTCTACTATTTCTGAAATTTTAACTTTCCAAATATTTGAAATTCATTTGTATATTGGTATAAGAGCTAGGATACATGGCACTCCATATTGAAAAATAGGGTGCTATTGAACTATAGCACTTTTTAATCGCTGTATAATCTGCTCAGCTACCATGTATGAATGAGATAAATTGAGGGTTGAACTTCCTTCCAGCCTGCAAAACCATAACAATTTGTCTCTTGAAGACATACAAGCACTAAAAATGAAAAATGAGCAGATACACGAATCTCGATTCTGCACTTGTATAGTACATGCCTGTTGCTGCTTGGAGAAATTTGCATCCCAGTGGAGAAAAGAGTGAGAAAGTTGCTATGAAAAGACCCCTCCTCTATTCTGTGTCACTATTCCACTTTTCACACTGCACTTTATGAAATGACAACACAGAAGCAGCCCACGAAATAAAGGAGGTATTAAAGTGTAGTTTCAGGAAAAGTTGCTTTCAGTGCTTTTTTTTACACAACAGTGAGCAAATGATACTCACATGTACCCTATAGATCCAAATTTGAAGTACAAATGAGGGTGTTTTTGTTGTTTCCAGTACTGCAGGCACAGTCAAAAATTAACAAACATTTTTATATGTACATTAATTTACATTGAAATTGATTTAAAGTCTGAAATAAATAGGATTTAAGCATTTAAGTCTAAATCTGTGTCTTAAAATCTGTGTTCAATCTTGTCTTGAGTATGTATCTTTCACATTGCAGCAGGCCTTGTGAAACTGAGGATGAGTCTGATTTTTAGTTTAGCCACTCTGTATGCAACCAGTTATAAGCAGACTACCACAAAATACGGCACCAGACAAGAAGAATCTGATTGTGATTTGCAAAGACATTAGAGGAAAAGGTTGATAGATATTATAGAGAAGGTATTGGAGTTAAGAGTCACCTCAGCAGGAGCACTTACTGTTTGGAAAGACACTGAGACACCAAACTCCATTAGGCTTGTGGGAGAGTGCTTGTCCTGGTTTCACCCAAGGGCAGTTGTATTTTTTGCAGTAGCCATGATGGGGCGGACCCTGAGGCACTGTGGGCATGGCCAGGACCCTAATGTTATTTGAGACCATCTTGTGTCATTGCCAAGGGTGAGGGAAAGGGAATTTCTCCCTGGCTTCTGGGGAAGAAGGTGTGTCCCTTTCCAGTCAGGAAAATGTGTCTGCAGTCACGTTGAGTTGGGCATTTCTGTATGTAGATCATTGTCTCCTTTTGTATACTTTTATTGTTAAAATTGTTGCTGTTATGGTCTGTTTTCCTATCTCATCGCTGTTTCCAGTAGATTGTTCTTAATACGTGACTTTACTTTTTTCTGTCTCCAATTCTCAACTCCATCCACAGAGCAGGAAGTGGGATGAGAAGGCAGGGGGAGCAAGCAAGCAGTGTCTGGTTTGGGAGAGTCTTGTGGCTAGGGGGCACTAAATTGCATAGACCCATTCCTAGATCATAACAGGACTATACCTGTACACAGATTTCATTCTTGTGTTTGGGTATCTGAAATTTACTTACAGAAAGGACAGTGTTAGAGTGTTTAGTTCCCTCTGTGATTTAACTCTTAAGCTGTTTGATGCTGTTGTATCTGCTAAGGTGCTTGACTGCTGTGCTAACATATCAGCATGCTGAAAATTGTGTTAGATATTTATCTGCTTGTTTAGGTACCTAAATACTTTTTATAAATACAAGCTAATGAACTGCACAACTGTTAGGTTTTGATTGTCTGCTAATACTACTCTCAAATCACATGAAAGAGAGTGTATATTAATACCAATCCTCGAAAGTCTGTTGGGATTGTTAAATGCCTTGAGTCAGGTTATTTAATGCATGTACAGTAACTGCTCACTGCTCCTGGCTCTCATTTGGGAAAAGCTTTTGTCATTATCTTTGTCACTCAGCAGCTGGGACCTCACAGCCTTGAAAATGTCCTCATATTTTGAAAAAGCAGTCAACCATGGTGTACCTTAAAAGACTGAATACTGGCATTGTACAAGTTTAATCAGATTTTATACACATCTGGCCTCTGCAATACAGCCTGTCTGAGGAAAGTATGCATTCTGTCACTTCCTATTGATAAGGAGATAAATAGAAACAGGACAAATCCACTGGATATCCGTGCTCAAGCATTAGGCTAAAGAAAAAATAAATCCCTGCAGCATTAAATTTCCAGATTTTTTTCTATTGATAATACAATCTCAACTAGAAATCTCATAAGCAAATATTGCTGTTTTCAGTTAGATTATTATTGGACATGTTCTCTGGAAAAAAAAATCACATCTTTGAGGCTGTAAAAGTATTCTCCTGTTTCAACAATTGCAGTTTCAGCTGCAGTTAAATAAATTTGACTATTTTATGATGCTTGATCTCTTCAGATCGTAGCATAATTCAGACTAGAAGAGACCCAGGCCCCTAGTCCAACTTCTTGCCCAGAGAAGAACCAGTTCTGGACTCAGACCAAGATGCCCAAGGCTTCACCCAACTAGGGCATGAAACTCTCCAAAGTCAGAGGCAATCCAACCTCCTTGAGCCTCTGACAAAAAGCTGCTCCTTATCTCCATTCTGAGCTGGACTCCAACTTGTGTCACTGCTGTTCACTCCTCTCTTTGCATGCACTACTGTGGAGACCCCATTTGCATCTCCTTCGCCCCCTTTCAGTGATGCTGAGGATGCTCCTGGGCACCCCCAAAGCTGTCCCTTTTCCCAATAGAACCAGGCCCAGCACTGCAGTCTCTCCTTGTGTGCCCTACCTTGGTGGCTTCCACTGATTTAATTCTGTCTTATCTATATTTGTCTTGCATGGGAAGCCCAAAAATTAATACTGTACCTACATGTGATACAGCAAGCCCTGAATAAAGGGTGATTCCTCTATGCTATACCCCAGCTCAAGCCGCCTCAGGTGCTGCTATGTCTGCTGGCTGTGGAACAGTGGGCTCCTACTGAGCTCTGCCCAGGAGCATCTCCACAAAACTGCTCCCCATCCCTGTAGGGCTATTGCTGCAGGATTGGGTTTAGGGCTTGGCCTCTGTCTGAGTGAATTTTTTTTACAACACTTTCCTTCCATCTATCCAGGTCAACAGAAGGCAGCCTTGCCCTCAAGTGTGTCAACTGTTTCCCCCTTGCTGTCATCAGCAAACTTAATGTGTGCGCTCTGCGTTCTCTCCTCCAGATCACTGAGAGAGATGTTTAACAGGACAAGTCTCAGGGTAGACCCTGCATTACACCACTTACTGACAGCCAGATTGAGTACAGCCCAGTTAACTGTCTCCCTCTGAGTCCTGCTATCCTACTGGTTGTTTACTGCTTGTCATCACATCCAGATTCTGACCTCCTAACTTGTATCTAACTTGCTACAGTCAAGGCAGATGACATCTATGTCCATCTATGTCCAGTCATTTTATCACCAGAGGCAATGAGGTTAAAAATCCATATTGAATCCATCTTAACCTTTCTAAGTCCCAAAATGTGGTCCCAGGGAACTTCATAATTTTACTTGGCACCAAGGTGAAGTCGGGCCCCGTCTACAGTTTCTCCATTTGTTCCTTTTGAAGTTCATACAAAATCCATACAACATTGGCTTTTGTACTGTCTTTGGAGATCCTCCCTCAGTCTCCTTGATTTACAAGAGGTGAAAGAGAATGGCCTTGCCAAAGTTACCACCTCATTTATGTCTTAACAGATTGTCTTGGTTTGAGACCATTTTAAGGGATGGACACTCTAAGAGGAGTTACTTCCCCTTTAGTTTAAACAATCCCTTTCCACCAATAAGGAGAAATAAATGTAAACAGATATAAGTCAAAAAAAAAAAAAAGACCGTTTATAAAAAAACAAATTAGCAACAGGCAAAAAATAGCAGTAATAGTCACTACTGGCAAAATTGCTGAAATCTCATTGACTTCCTGGAAACAAAGAGAAACTCAAAATGGCAGAGTAACATCCCCCCAAGATGGTGCCCTCTACAAACAACCACATGTAGGGATACTCAGTTCAACTTTCTCCCGGGAACAAAAAAACAGGAAGGTGGATCTTACAAAGCATTTCTAGTGGCATATGGGAATTGCCAGCCTGTGTGGGGTCAGAGCTGCTCCTCACTGTTAGCCGTTCCCCACTTTGAATAATTCTAATTAAGCATGGAGGCTTGGGAAGCCCTCCTGGTGAAGACTGAGCAAAAGAAGGAAAGAAGGCATAGAGCCCCTATGCTTCAGCTGTGTCTACTGTCACTAAATCACCTCTCCCATTCAGAATTTCCTTGTTCAGTCCTTTTCTGCAACTGCAGAATTTCTTATTGGCCTTGATGTTAATGTGACATTTCTCAGCCTAGTTGGACTTTGGTCTTCATAGCACCAAAACTTCATGTCTGCATAGTATTTCTAAACCCCTCCTTTCTAGCCTATCCCTTCTTCCAGCTTCTGTATGCTGTCTTTTCGCATTGAAACTTTGTCACAAGTTCCCGGCTTAGCCAAGCTCACTTCCATTATGTCTGCCTGTCTCTCTGAATACCATGGTGAACTGTTCTCACTCTTGGTGGTGATCTCCTTAAAGGCCTGCCAGCTTTCCAAAGTGGCTTTGCTTTTCAGTGCTATCTACCCTGAATTCACCAAATCTGCCAAAATCCACTTTGGTAATGAGCCTAAAGGGCCAAAATCTGCTTATCTGAAGCCCTGTATTCTGTTCCTCTTTCTTCACTCTGGTCCAGATCTTGCACTGTTTAGTAATAAGACCACCACAACTAAGATACCATCATTTGTCATCTATCCACTCTTTTCCTCTCTGTGAGAGAACTGTTCATCTCCCCTAGTGGATTCATTCAGTGTTTTTTTTTCACAAGATTATGCTCAGTACCAGAAATCTTGACTGTATGTGTCCTGTTATTTGCCTTTTGACCAGAGTCAGGGAGCATAAAGCCTATGTGAGAACAAGTGTTTGTGACACAGTTATTTCAAGAAGGCTTTGTCCACATTGCCACCTGATGAATGGTCAGTAGCACACTCCTGCCATAGTGGAGTGTGACAGACCTATCATCAAGCCCTGAATCCTAAACTCTCTAAAAGCCTACTCTCTGTCCCATAGATGAGCTCCACATATCTCAAACATTGCTTTAGATCAAGGGTAGGCCCTATCCTCATCCTCACCTCCTAACTTTCCTGAAGAGCTCATATCTAATTGTTCACTCTTGCTCACTGTAGTGAGTGGGCACCAGCCAACCCACAGTTGCCATTGCAACTTTGCCAGTATTTTCTGGTTGCACTTACAGTTCTAGAATCTCCTACTTTATTTCCTAGGCTGAGAGTATTTATGTAGGTGCACATGAGGTATTTTGCCCTATTTCATCACTCCTGAGGCTTTCTTTGTCCCCACCATCCTGCACTCTTCACCATCCAACCACTCTGCTCTTTTTTGCATTTGACTTTGAGTAATAAACTCCCTCCCCTGTCTCACCAGTCTAAACCTTTTCTTATCACATTGTCCAGTCTTTAGGTTAGAGTGCTCTTGTTTCATTTTACCGGGTGGATCCTGTCTCCCCTTCAGCTCCTCTCTCTCCTTCAGTCCTTGATCATCAGAAAGGCTCCCAAGGTCATGCCTTGGGGCACATCCCCACTGCTACATAGCATGGACCTGCTGCATCCAGAGGTCAACAGACCTTTCTTCACACTGCCATTGGGATGACAGCTTCATGGTACAGGCACTAGGGGAGTTGACTAGGAAAGATGCCCTCCTTGATTTGTTGCTTGTTAGTGAGAGGGTTTCATGAGTGATGTGGTGATTGGTGACAGTCTTAGCCACAGTGACCATGAAGCAAGCTGGTGTAAAATCTCACTTACCAGGAGGAAAAGTGACAGCAAAACCTCAACTTTGGACATGAGGGTAGCAGATGTCAGGTTGCTCAGTGAACTAGTGAGAAAGGTCCCCCAGGAAAATGGTTTTCAGTGTGCTGGTGTCCATCTGTGCTGGTCACTATTTAAGGACTGCCTCCAAACATCACAGGATCATGCAATTCCAGACTATTGGAAGTCAGGAAGACAAGGCAGAAGGCTGGCTTGGCTGAGCAGGGATCTTCTTTTGCAGACAAGGCAAAAGGGAAGGTGTATGTCCAGTGGAAGCAAAGTCAGGTGACAAGGGAGGAACACAGAGATGCTGCTCACCACTGTAGGGGGAAAATTCATGTGACCAAACCTCAGCTGGAGTTAAGCTGGCCAGAACTGTGGGGGACAAAAAAAAAGAGGGCATTTAAATACATTAATGTCAAAAGGCATTGCAGAAATTACATCAGCCTGCCACAGGCTGAGGATGGTCACCTCAAAAACAGAGACATGGTCAAGGAAGATGTTTAATGCTTTCTTTGCTGCTGTCTTCAAAACGGAGAGACCTGATTTGGAGGACCATGGCTGTGAGAATGATAATCTCCCAGCTGATCCTGAAGGTCTGCGGGATCTGCTGCTTCAGATGCATCCCTATAAATCTATGGGGCCTCAAGGGATTCATCTGAGAGTTATGCCAGCCAAGAGCTGGCTGAAGTCACTGTAAGGCTTCTATTCAATGAATTTTTGAATTGTCTTGTGAATCTGGAGATGTCTCTCAGTTGACTGGAATCTGGCTAACATTGTTCTGATTTTCAAGAAGGAAAGCTACAAGCCTGTCACTCTTGCTTTAGTGACTGGTGAAATTATGGAGAAAATTATTTTGGGAGGTATTGAAAAACAGCTGAAGGACAACATAGTCATTAGCCACAGCCAATATGGCTTCATGAGGAGAAAGTCCTCCTTGTCACAGCTAATTTCATTATATGACAAGATAGCCCACCTAGTTGATTAAGGTAATCCAGTTAATGTAATCCTTTTGGATTTCAGTAAAGCTTTCAATACTATCTTTCAAAGTATCCTTCTGGAAATAAATGTCCAGCATACATCTGGATAAACACATCATGTGATAGGTGAACAGCTGGCCCACAGGTCAGGCACAAATGATTACAATGGATGGGGTGACATCAGACTGGTGATCTGTCAGTAGTGGGGTTCCACAGGGCTCCATCTTAGGTCCTGTGCTCTTCAACATCTTCTTCAATTATTTGGATGTAAGACTTGAGGGGATACTGAGCAAGTTTCCAGACAATGCTGAATTGGGAGGAGTTGTAGAATCCCTGAAGATCAGGGAGCCTTTGCACAGAGATGTCAACAAATCACCAATCATATAATGTTCAACAAAGTGTCAGATTCCACACCTGAGATGGGGCTACACTGGATGTATGTCCAGAATGGAGAGCAGCCCTGTGGAAAGGGACCAGAGGGTCCCGGTTGGTGGCAAGTTGGACACGACTCAGCAGTGCCGTGGCAGCCAGGAGGGCCCACTGTGTCCTGGTGGACATCAGGCACAGCATTGCCAGCCAGACAAGGGAGGGGATTGTCCCACTCTGCTCTGCAGTGGGGCAGCCCCACCTCAAGTGCTGGGGGCAGTTCTGGGTGACACAATATAAGAAGGATATCAAGATTCTAGAGAGCATCCAAAGGAAAGCTATGAAGCCAATGAAAGGTCTAGAGTGGAAGCCATATGACAAACAGCTGAGGTCAATCGGTTTATTCAGCTTGGAGAAGAGTGAGGGAGGACTCCATCACAGTCCACAGCATACTCACGAGGGGCAGAGGAGGGGCAGGCACCGATCTCTTCTCTGTGGTGACCAGTGATAGGATCTGAATGAATGGCATGAAGCAGTGTCAGGGGAGATTTAGGTTACATAGTAGAAGAAGGTTCTTCACCCAGAGGGTGGTTGGGCACCGGAACAGGATCCCCAGAAAAATGGCCACAGCTCCAGTCTGACAGAGTTCAAGGAGTGTTTGTACAATGCTCTCAGGCACATTGTGTTTGGGATTGTCTTGTTCAGGGCCAGGATTTGGACTTTGATGATCCTTGTGGGTCCCTTCCAATTCAGGACGTTTGATGATTGCATTCTATGATTCTGCTTATGGCACCAACCTATGGCAATGCATGGGTCCCTATCTGGCATGAGCCAAAAGCCATCTGGTTCCTCCCTTGGCAGGAGCTGGCTACAGATTAAATCTGAAACACAATTTTATTGGGAAAAGCAGGCAGGAGCTGTCAAAAGTGAATGCTAGAGCTTTCCCAGAGCAAAACTCTTCCAGTGACCTTTTCCATTCAGCCTAGGGTTCCTAGAGAAATTTCTAGAATATCCATAAGGAAAGCCCAAAGACTGGTGCACAAACTCTTCCCTCTGCTTGCTAAGCTCTTTGGATGTTAATTTCAGGTATTGTTGAACCGCCATTAATGCCACCATATTTTTCCTAGGTTCTGGATGTTGAAGTACATGGCAGCTGAGAAGAAAAACAGAACATTCAAAGTATCTGTTACTACTATGTGAAAATTAAAATTAGACACAATTCCATTGTGTGTCACTTAATTGAGTCAGCTGCACATTGCTATACAGTAGCAGGGAGCAGAAACATTTTATTTTCTTCCTTTCTAAGTAATAGGAGTAAAAATAGGGAGAGATGTCATCTTCTGTTCATGCAGGGTTAACTTTTGAAGAACACACAGAATGAAGAAGCTGTGATTTTTTTTCCTGTACATTGTGTTCCTGAGAATAGGCATTCAGGTATAGGAAAGAAAAGTGTTTTGTCTTGGGTCACACACAAATTTAAAGAGAGATTTAGATGACTGACCTTTTATTTGAGACAAGTTCTAGAGAATTTGAATAGAGAAAACTTACATAGAGAACTACAAAGCTCCCAGAGAGCAATCATAGGACTTCTCAGAACACTTGGAGAAACTAAGTTGGAAAGAATTTGTTTTGTTCTCTTTGCATTTAAATAGAACAAGGCCCAAACTCATCCCTGTAATGTGATTTTAACTAAGGTTAAAAAAGCTTTCCATCCACAGAGAATATCTTCTTTTCCCTGATTTTACTTCTCCTTCCTTCGAGGAAAATTGATGAAATTGAACACAGCGCTAACATAGTGTGTGGGTCCATTATTTTTTTCATGCTGAAATCTAGCTTGGTACACTGTGTAGAGAGGTTATTTTCCAGTGAGAATGTACACCAGAGCTTCCCTTGCTATATTATGGCTGGTTATATTCTATATGTATGTTTAAGAAATGTGTCCAAATGCAGACTTATAGAACTTCTGGCCATGGGGTAGGAAACCTTAATGTTTTATAAATGGAGTGATAAAACAGTGTCTTTATATTTCTGAGATTAAATTCACTTGAAAAGCCCTGTAGTGCTGGTATCATCTGGAATAATCACAATTATTACTTCCCCATTCAATTAACCTCTTTTAAAGCTTTGTATTAGTGATTGTGGGTCATCTCAATGGGGATGAAATTGTCACACACAGAGCAGAGTAAAAATGTGGAGTCACGGTGGCACAAGTTGCAGATTCAATCAGCAAATCACTGCTAAAAGTACTTCAAACTCCCTGTGCCAGAAAAGAAAGTCTTCATTAGCATAATTATGAATTTTGTTTCAAGAGCTGAAACTTGAAGGCAAATAATGATGTGCATATGATGCAGACTAGTGAGGTTTCAGAATTCTATGGAATTTAAATAAAACATTAAGTAGCTGATTCTACAGTTGTTCTGCTGACTTTTTCACACAAATCTACACAACTGTTGGTGATCCCAATGAGATGCCGGCTACAATGTTTGAAATTCAGCATCTGCTCTTTCATAACACTTTTCGATGCATGGTCCTGTCTGGAACAGTTCCACATTAACTTTGAAAAATGCTTAACATTAGTCATACTTACTTAGATTTTTTTCTTAAAGTTAATGCCACGTGGAATTATGGTTAAGTACTTTAAAATTCAGTGATATGTTGAATAGTTCTTGTACTTGTCAGTGTCTGAAAGGATTTTTAGGTTTAGAAAAAGACGTTTTATTCTTCTAAGGACTGTCATTACAACACTCTAGAGTCAGTGTCCTCGAATAAAAATTGTCATCTGTGAAATCTGACACAAATCTGACTACGAAAGCATTGCTATTTTGTATTTTAGGTAACTTTCTTTCTCAGGCTCTACAAGGAGAAGTATATGTTGCATAATTACCTAATAAATATACTGTTTATTTGCTATTGGATGTTATTACTGGGAACTCTAAATTATTCTTTATATCAGGACTAATTTCAGTGTTATCCAGAAGGTCACTTCTTTGCAAGTCTGGTCAGTCCAGGTGCCTAGCTTCAGTAAGCAAAATCATTTAGGCTCTGTGTTTCCTTATTTCTTGTTATAGGAATGAATCACATTTGGAAAAAAAGACAAGTTTCTTCAGAGTTGAGCTCATGAGTTACTGTCTTCTCATTCTAATCCTTGATGCCCAGTGTGCTATTCTATATAAGTTGTGATTTTCTCTTGGCTCAAACAAAAAGAAACAAAAAGGTGTTTTGTTCCACTCAAATTCTGTCAGGAGTAAATTGTACTTTCTCCTGCACAAATCCTCAAGTCAAATGCCTCCATGTTCACCAGGAAAATCCTAGATGTAGTGTGAATGTGGCAGAGTTTGGGTGACAGGAATCTGCAGAGGAGCCCTCCTTCTGCTGCATGGGACAGCAGTAATGGAAGAGAAAGGTGAAGGCGTATAATTATCAGGCAGGTAGGGAAGAGAGTGAGTCATCCACTAAGGAAGTGGTCTGCCCAGAACTCCTTGCAGAAAGTCAGCACAGCTGATACAGGACCCTTACCAGTACACCATTGATAAAGTCAGAGGACATCTTGTTTAAAAATCTCTTATGTAAATCCTAATCACTGGAATCAGGACTTATATCTTTTATAAGGCTGTTTTTTGGGGATTTTCAGCCTTCTGCTGAAAGTATGTTTGATGCGGTCCTCTGGGCATGGCTTGCGACCAGGCCCGTTCCTGCCTGGT